>CM034151.1:582010660-582298603 GCA_019776745.2 Taxus chinensis | reverse complement strand
TAAGTATTAGTTCTGAGGAGATTGTGTGTTTGGGCCATTTTTGATGAAAGAGGGTGGATGGTTCAACTCATCCCGATTGTGGTAGAAGGGAGTCATCCTAATTAAATCACAATGTGACAAGGAACATATCAATGTGACAAAGAAAAGATCACAGTGCATCAATGTGTGTGAAAGATAGTCATTTGGACAACGGTGTAATCAGGAACATCACGAGGTTTGTGAAGGATCTGAAACATCAAGAATTTCATTCAAGTTCAAGACATCAAGGGAATTATCATCATGAACATGATGCGAGAAGATCACCATGAGTGATGTTTACAGTCATCTCAAGCTAAAAAATAAGGCATCTCTCGTGGAAGTGTTTTAAACCACTTAATCAATGCTTTATAATGTCATCACATTTTATAAGTCAGAGAGGTGGCATTTGGAGTGTTCCATTACACTGTGGAGGTCAAGAACATGAAACTCATTCTCATATTTTTCTTCAAGTTCCATTCAGGCTTCAATCCTTCTATCATGACGAGGGAAACCTATCTCCCATGAGGAGAAATTGAGCAAGAGGGTGTCCTAGACACCATAGGTATGTTTCCACTCATGTGACATCTTGGTTAGGAAAGTGAGTTATGAAGGGGACATCACATTAATATGTGACATGTGAAGCTTGAGGAGTGAGTTGATGATCATCATATCTTGACTCTTCCATTGTGTCTAAATCTCTTCGAGGAACAAGTCAGAATGAGTTAGTCAGGCTACCGAGGCATCCAGAACCATCATGTGCGAAAGATAAAGAAGTCACCTATTACCATGAGAAACAAGTGATCAGGAGGTGTATGAGCATCCTAAATTTGATTCCATTCAATGAGGATTTTGGAATAAGGAAGGGCAAGGTGATGATCTTCATTTGGAGCATCATGTTTGCGAGAATGGGAAATCATCTTAGTTTCACTTGATGTCACTCACTTGGGTAGTGTTCTTAAACACTCATTCAAAACCATGTGGTGTGACCATACCTCGAAGGAAGAAGCACATTGCAATAACCTCATTTCATTCCAATGGATGGTCATAGAACAATATTTCATTCAGGGAGAAATCCTCTATCTACAAAGTGAGGACCTATTTTAGTGAGTGAAATACAATCATAAAGAGGTTTAAACATCACGGAGTTGATTTGTGGGTCACAGAGGTGAATTGTGAAAGCCTTAGAGAAGTAAGAAAGTGATCTTCACTCCTACCTTGTAATCATAATATATTAACATGTTGCAATCACAATGCAGATCTCACAACAATGTTTCTGAACACTTACCATATTCTCTAGAATACTCCACATCTCACAGAAGAAATAGATTTTGATCACATTGATTTAATTCATAAGTATTTTCATCGATAAAGGCTTCATCTTCATCAAATTGGTCAACCCTTTTCTCTCTCTTCTTTCCTCTCTCCTCATATTTTAATTCCTCACTAAGAATGCACTTTTTCCTATTTTTTCTTAATCACTTAAGTGACCCTCAATTCAACATTGTAAGAGTCTTGCTTCATCAATAAGAAAAAGACTTGCTTTTGTTTCCTAGGAATATAGAAGGTCATAAATGATAAGGAAATGTGAAAATTCATATGGGGGAGATGAAAGACATGTTGTAATGTTATAAATGATACGGTTCCTTCATTCTAATTTTTTTGGAAATTGTGGATTGTTGTATGTTGTTGATATTTGTATCACTACTACATCAAGAAATAAGAGCTAACTTTTTTATTTGTCATTGTTTATGTTTCCTCTACTTCTTATGTACTCAACCTTGTAAACATGATGAACTTGAACAACCAAGGAAAGGATTTTTACTTTTGAGGAACACATTAATAAGAACTTTGTGTCTTTAGTTTGTTAATCTCATTGGTGTTGCATGGTTAAATTGCTTTAATTGAATGTGGACCTAATCTGGTTATTGTTGGTGAGAATATGATATTTCATACTCACAAAGTTAACCCTCTCTCTTTATTTCTCCTACTCCCCTTTACCTCCATTCACAATAAATTCCTCCTTTGTACATTGTAGAAACGTGTTGCCACATGTTTTAGTGGATTATTCTTGTGTGATCCTCGGCCTAACAACCCCCACAGTTTTAGGTAGTTTACATTCAATAATGGGAGCCTCCAAATACCGAAGAAGGTCAGGCTTATCCTTGTGACCATTGATGAAAACCAATAATCTATGGTGCAATAAATTATTTCACCAACACTATGTCAATCATGTCTCTACACATCATGATCAATTTGCATATGAGACTAAAGGAAAGAAATTATCATACAAATTATATTCATGATACATATGCTTATTCACGTGAATTTAATTTCCTATATAGTGGAAAAATGTGTATGTTTGAATAAATAAATCTCAAACACTAATTCAACCAAATCAGAAAACACATCTTTGGTTTAACAATAATCCTCAATAATATTATATTATATTATATATAAACTACTTAAGAAGTGATTATTCACTCTACTAACTAATCATTAGTATCCCCTCTATATCTAATTGAAAAAAAGAAAGGTAAACCATATTGCAATTATCATGAAATTAATGGACATTGTGACAATGATACTTATAATTTACATCAAAAGATCTAACAACTTGAGCATAAGGGAATTATTTCCGTCAATACTTGGCATTTTGATATATTTCCTTTTACTTCTTTGAGGAATCCCTTTTAGAGGGTTGTTATATCACAATGTGATGGTATTTATCATGATATACCAATTTCTCAACCTCTTACGCCATGATGTCTCTCAAACCAGATCCTCTCCCATTCAATCATCTCAAGTCCAAAAATATGTATGGGTCCATAAGACTAATATATTTATATCATACAATCATAATGTAATTCTAAAACATAAAACTTCATCTACAATGTAAGGGAGATATACTTCCCAAGAGGATCTACAAGCAATACATTGTCCAAAAAAATATTAGTATATAAACTACATCATACTAACATGAAAAAAGAAAAAAAAAAAAAAGACATCACTCAAGATAAATTTGCACAAGAAACATTTTAAAGAGAACAATTTGAGAAACATTATATCGAAAAAGATAAATTATGCATGGTTTATAGAACATACTAGGAATCATGGTCAAACTTATGTAGGGACCATCCTTCTTCTCCTATGACATAGTTGAGGTCTAAACCTAAAACATCTTATAGGTTCACCCACCTTGTGATGAGCCCATCATCAAGTAGCTCTTGTTCTACCCCCTCCCCTTTTACATAACTATTTTCAAAAGGAAAAAACATTCAAACAATCACATAATACAAAAATAATCAAATATTTGTAATAATACAAAATCACAACCTATGATTCTATGATTTGATTGGATATATATTTACTTTACATATGTTGCATGTCATATTGGTTTTATAGATACAATATATTTCTATATCCTCTTTACACACATGGATTTTTTGAGGTATAATGACATACATAGATTAATACATGATGAAAAGTGTGGCCAAGTCCCTTCCTAATGAGGTTTGTTATTTGGGGGAATCTCCTACACTATATAAGTGTTTTTTTATTTCATCACAGTTACTTTTTTTCATTATGCTTGATTAAATTTCTTGTGTAATATGTTATCTTTTGAGCTAATAATACTAACACATGTGTCTCATGTAGTGCCAACCTATCTTGTTCTATGAGGTTATTCACTATTGTTTTTTTATAGTGTCTTGTTAGATTTATTTCTTATTTCATTACTTGATTGTAATTGATTTCTTATTGTATATAACATGTGCTCCTTAATTGTCTTGGAACATTGAGGGTGTCCTATATTTGTGGCTCTATGCCGCTATTGTGGGGAATTTCTTCTTTGTATGTGGCATATGTGCATTCACTATGCTTATATTTTGACACCATGGATGTCCCCATATTTTTGGCTCTATTCCTTGACATGACTCATCTACATACTCTTGTTTATGTTATCTTGATTGACTATTTCTTTACATATGTGCTTTTATTATTCTCTCACACATTATTACTATTTCTACTCTTTCTTGTTGCACATTTCTTTATGCGTCATGGTATACATCATGTACAAACTCTTTTGCATGAGGATCCCAATTATGGCCACCACTACAACCTTCCATGTGATCCAATGAAAATTATCTGATTTATCCAACATGGTTACATGACATTTCTCTTAATCCACACACTAAAATTATTTATCACATACACTTCAAAATATGGGGCATTCATTGGGGTATAATCTACATGTATAACTCATTTTTATAGGTTATAGAGTATATATCCTTAGAAAGAGTTATAGATATAAAAAAGTGGTAGAATTTACATTGATTTTGAATCATAAAACATTAGGTCAGGATTGTGCTATGGTATAGGCCATATTGGAAATTCCCAACTTATGGGAATATTATTAGAAAATTTCAATAGTCTTTTATTATTACAAACATATACAGACTTTTGTTATTGATTCCGACACAAATAACACATTTCAAAGTAGAATACATTGGGCATGAATACTTCATGCCCTTCTCAATTGCACTATTTAGATACACGGTTTGGCAACATGGGCCTTCTTCTCCTTAGTATTACTCAACATTTTAATATTCATACTCAATTGTACAAGACATGGTGGGGGTATGTTGAATCCATTCCCTTTTGACCTAGTGGTTTATTTAAAAATTAGGCCTAGGTTGATCTATAAACATATGGTCCGTGGGGTTAGAAAGTCTCAAAGAGATTAATTTATTCACAAGTTGTACTTCCTTTCCTATTTAATATTTTTGTAAGAAGATATCAGGGTTGTTAAATATGTTGTAGACTATTTTTATCCCTCAAAAAGATCCTTTGGTACCTCTAGTCACCAATGTTGACTTATATGCACCCAACTCCATCTCCTACTTTGACTTCTCCTTCGACATAATTTGTCTTTGATCACCCCCAATCCTTTAGTGTCCAACAATATATCTGAGTCTCCAAAGCACAATAATTATGGAAGATCCTCCCTCTACAAAATGAACTGGTGTATTCCTTCCATGTTTTACATTTATTTACTCTACTATATACAAATTTAAGTTTTCAAAGTTACAAACATTATTTACATTTGAGTTAAAATTCAATTTCTATAATAGGCATTGACTACACTCTATTTTGTAGGTTTTATCATGGAGCATGCCAACACCAACACATCGAAAAACAACTATCGAGAAAATAAAAAGTACATATGCACACTCAATAATGTTTTTCCTTTAAGCATGTCATTTTTAATTACACACTTAAAGGGGGTGAAATGTAAACACTCAAATCCGTTAATGTATCCTTTGGTAGTGAAAAGTGTAACTTTATTCCTATGCTAAGACAAATTCTCACATTCTAAACCTAATATATAAGTAGATTGATCCATCATTCATGTAGAGAATACTACACTAAATTAGTAATTCAACCTTATGGATCATTCCTAAATTTTAGCTTCTATATCATTGTTTTCCTAAGAAAAAACTATAGAACTCAGGTCCATGGTGAACTACGGTTTGGAACAACCTATATGGTCGTGTTTTCTTCCATCTAACAACTCTTTTTCCAATTTGAAAATCATTATATTAGTTGGTTCATCTTCTTAGGTCAGCTAAAATGTGAATATCTAACCTACAGAATCTTATATAAGAAAGTCAATTACATTTTATAACTCACTTGGAATTCTCATAAGTTCCCATTGAAAATATAACCTCTAAAGCACTCAAAGCTCTCCAAAATCCACCTAAAATAGTTGCACATCTTTCAAAGAAACCATTACATCATTTCTAAAGAACTCACCGGGTCAAAGAGTCTAGTTCCTCAATTTCCAAGCACTCAATGGTCCTATAGTGATATTTTAGTAATAACAAGTCACTCCAACCATTGTCAAACATCTTAAAGGGGGAAAATGGGTTTTAGTCTAAAAAGATAAAGCCCACACCACATCATACTACTACTGAGTTGGATACATTATTTTCTATATAGTTGACTTGTTATCTTTGTTTCAAAAGATATAAGGGCACACATAGGGGGTTGGATTAGATTTCACACACTACTTGCACCTACACCATGAGAACTAAATGAGGCTTTATCTCACTCAAGGGGATGTAGTGTAACAATTGGTTTGGTTCAATATGGGTTAACCATTAAGGGTAGTCTAACCTTGCCCACACATTGATTTCTCCTTTTATTATCTAGGGTTTATACCTATTGTAGGTCATTACATGTTGGTGTCAAGGTTGTGTGAGCTTGAGTGACATATAGAGATGTGTTTCTAGGAAAGTGAAGGGAAGGAGAAGTTACATAGGTCCAAAACCATATAGAAGGACTAACAACCATACCACATTCCAAGAAAAGTTGTACGATTTTGGACTGGAGTATTTTCCCACTGTAGTTTTGGAGACAAAGTCTTTCAACTCCATAATATCCCATCCATCTAGTGTGCACACCTAAATTCTCATTGCACCACTATGCACATCTAAGTATTTGTCTCTTCTTGTGTGTTGAGTTATGATTATATTGTTTTAACATAGTTGCAAGTATTGATTTACATTTTTCTGAATGTGCATGGTTAATGTTAATTCATTACTGCATAATAATCCTCTATAACGAACCCTTACATGTTATATTGCTTATATTGCACTTATAATTTTTAGGGTGTAAACACCCACACAAAGTTTTTATCTACTTTCAGTCCACTGTCATGCAATTTGAGTCCATAGTGGGGTGGAATACTTTCTAAAACGCTAACCCTAATTGTGCTTTCACTATTCTATTTTATAGTTTGTTAAATGATCCTATTATCCTTGCATAATTCAGTATTATGATTAATTCATTTCTTGTCCCGAATTATCTTGACACAATATTGTATTACCTAAATCTGATTTAACCCTAGAATTGATATTACAATATCATCGTAAATTTCCCGATTCTTTTGTTTTTTCAAGTATTTAAGTTATTTTGATTATTTCTTGGTTAATGTACGCTCCTACAATAATGTTATTCATGTAATTAAGTATATGTTGTTATGTCATATCTATCTAAGTTTAATTGAAATGTGTTTATACTTGATGTATTGTATTTGATATTGCAAAACCACTTTCCAAAGTGAAAATTTAATCATTATAACAAATTTAAAGTTTATTATGTTGATTGACATTTTACAATGGCAGCAAGGGGTGACACTTAATAGTGTGATAGTGTAAACTTTTATTTTTGAGATTAAATTTGGCATCCATTTGACCGTCGTTTAAAAGTTTCTTTTTGAACTTTGAGAGAACAATAAAAAAATAGTAATATCTTGGTTATAAGGTAGAGTTTGGGGGCTTTTTTTAACAATTTTTTTCGTCATTAATAAGAGGGAAATATGAAGAGAATGAAAGAAAAGTATTGTCTTAATGTGATATGTGTAAAATCTAAAATAGATTTTTTGAGATTGATATATATCAAGATTTTTCAAATAAATGTATTAAAGATATTTGTACTAGCTTACTATATTTTCGATGTTGTTATGACGATTTAGTTGAATGCTATTCATTTTTTATGGAGCAATATTAAAGATATGTAGCTTAGTAATTAAAATTGTGAGTGGTTTATAATCATTCTCGTGTTTACCCTCGTGACATCCTATGTTGACCCTTTGGGCGTTTTGTGGTGCCCTCGTGACTTTTTTGTGAAACAATGAGTATTTGGATACTACTTGCCCCTGTAACTCTCTTATATTTTATTTAATATAATGGGCAGTTCCAATAATCAGGTTCGAACATTTTTTTCCCTTAGTCAAACAGAAGTTATCATCCTCCTTAGTCAAGTTGAAGTGGTGACGAAGGAAGTGAAGGTGAGGCAAGGAATCCTTTAAACATTTTCTTCGTTTATTTTAAAATCTTGTCTACAAATGTGCTTCTCATCTCTTGTTAATTAAAGAGGAAATAACATGCGGGGAAAACCTTTTTGCTATTATTATTACGACCGGCAATTTCTTCCTCAAAAGTTGTATCCTCGACAACCCAATAAATACTTTTCTTGGACTGAACACAGTTCCATTCTAAGCAAAGACAAAACTTGAGATTTAAGACTCTCCTGCCTTCAACAAAATTGTGTTTACCATGAGAAGAGAAAGTAGCTGGTTGTGTGTTGCACTCTAACAACAGATTCCGCCACCGTCTAATCCCTGCTTATATAAATATGAATTGCACCAGAAGTTCCACACCATTGCTTTCAAAAACCACTGAAATTCCAAGTATAAGAGCAAGAACAGAGCAAGAGCATTCCATGGCGGATGCAAGCAAGAACAGAGCATCTTACTATGGCGAAATCTTCGAAAGGCATAGAGGCAACAGAAGAAGCAGGGGCCAAGTGATATCATCCTGGGTGTGTGCCATTGTGATGGGTTTGGTGATCTTGGGAGGAATTGTGGTGATGTTGACATGGATAGTCCTTCAACCTCACAAGCCAAGATACTACCTGGACTACGCCTCCATCTCCCAGCTCAACGTTTCCCACAGAATGATCAACACCAGGATGACCTTCAATGTCACAACCCACAACCCCAACGACTGCATTGGGATTTATTATGACAAAATTGAGGGGTATTCTTATTATGGGTATCAGAGGATTGCAGGGGCTTACATTGCTCCCTTTTACCAGGGGCACAAGAACACCACCATTCTGAGGCCTATTCTGACTGCGCATTCAGTGATGGTGGAGGAGGACATCTCTAGGGATTTGGCAGTGGAGCATTTCTTTGGAGGCCTGGAGTTGAGGGTGAAGATATATGCCAAGATCAGGTTCAAGGTGGGGAGCTGGAAATCAGGGCATTACAACATGAAAGTGAGCTGTGATAATGTAAAGATTGAGATGAATAGTGGGTCTCGTTCCTTCAACCCACCTAAAAAATGCAGAGTCTACTTCTGATCACTCTTTTTTTTTTCTCTATCCCTGTGTTCTGAGTTTTATACTGTTAGAGGGAATCTCCTTTAGCTTAGATGTAAGGTCTGAGATGTAACCATTCTGCTAAAGTTGCCTGGGGCACAATCCCAGCCTCGTCCCTTTATTACGGTGACTAGCCCGTTCCATGAGGCAAGAATTGATCTCTGGTGGGCTCTTCGAAGTCGACTTCTAATCAGTGTTTCTTTTGCATGTCGTGTAGATTAACCACCCCCACCCGTGTGTTTTGAGTTTTATATTGTTAGAAGGAATCTTGGATATGACAAAAGAAATTTTGACTTTGATATTATTATAATGCTTGGTTTTCTCTATTGGTCCGTGTGATGCCTTTATATCCTTGGGTTGGGTGAAAATGGAACAAGAAAAGATGGTATAGTCATGATACACGGTCACAAGATGCAACCAAAGATCATGGTCCTATAGACTATTTGGTCTTGTGGACGTCATTAAAATCTTTCATTTCAATTTATTATCAATTAAATTTAAATCGTGGCACATGCACATATTTCAAACTTGTAAATTAGATTTATAAGTGGGAATGAAAGTGGAACACAGTCACAAAATGCAAATATAGATCATAGTTCCAATCAGCAATTAAAATTAATGGTTGTATGCATGTATTCTCATATTCTAATGGTTATGGATTTGATTCATATTTTACACATTGCTAGCAAAGATCATCTGCAATTAAATTTAATGGTGGTATGCATATATTTGGCTGATAGGCCTTTCTAAAGTCAATTTTTTTTTGTTACTCCCATCTTCATAGTCATTTTCCTCCTCTTCTTATTTTAATTTTTATGTACAAATTTCGAACACCAACGACAGAAACCTCAAAACTATAAAGGGGAAGGCGAAAGGCAAAAGGTGGAAGGCAAAAACCTTCAACCTCTTCTACATGTTCGTTTTCATTTCATATGGAAGGAGCTGTTGTTCAACCTGTTCAATTTTTATTTCAATTTCCCAAATTAGGGACTAGTAAAGTGCAGTCATGAGGTGATGGAAGCAAGTGGAGAATTTTACAAAGTTCTATTTGGTTAAATTTAGTGCATACTTTTGCTACATATTGAAGACATGACTTACACATGAGATCTAAGTATTCATCAAGGGTTAAATTTGACGTCCACCTATGCCTGTCCAACAATTTTTGAGTGATGGTAATAGTTCAATACAACCTTTCAAAACTACAAATCTGTGTTATTTATACTTACTATTTTATATTTATTTTATTGTTTTTAATATATTATTATAATTTACATAAAAATCTACATTAAAAATGACGGTGATATGTTAAATGTACAAGTCACATGCGACAATTATTTCAAATATTTACAAATATTTTACGACTAAAATCACAAAAAACATCTAAACGGTCGTCAACAATTTAACCCCTACTATTCATTTAAGATCATTTCTGCAGAGGAGGAGTTCTTCAAAATTCACGGAACGTGTCCCATAAAAGTGGTCAACACACTTCCGTCAACTCGTTTTCTCTCCTTAACATTATCTTTGAACGCAAGACATCGTCGTCGCCTGAAATGTGGACCGTAATTTACAATTTTCAAATTAAAAATATTGCTTGCATAGCGTCTGTCATGACGTGGCATTATAAAGATAATTGCAGGGACGATCGCACCTATGTTTGACTGCATGTAAATGTGACCACATTCCCCACTCCCTCTCAAATCACACCGACATTTAATAATCAAATATACGATTAGAGGTACAAATGTCAATATTGTTTATTTGATCAAATGGAATTCTAAAGAGCCAAGCCATCTTCTGCTGCCATCTCCCAGCAGGACAGGGGCAACCCTGGGGCTGAATCACCCATCACAGAAAATGAAAAAGTTAACTCTGAGAAGGGACAGATCCCCTGCTATCCAAGTATAAATAACTCTAAGGGGGGACTCAGAACCCCCTACGAGAAGCCCCCAGTCCGTTAGACCCTAAGGAGGCCCAAAATCTCCTCAGCTTAAGATGCAAATCACGAAGGAGGTCTCTGAGGAAAAACTCTTGGAACTGCTTTTCCAAGTAGATGAGAGCAGTGAATCAGTCATCGTCTCCCCTAAATCAAATAGGAGATCATGGTGTTGATACAAGAGAGAAGAATAATACGGTTAAGGTTAGTGACATTTATGAAATTTCTCTCTTCCATCTTTAAAATGGCTAATTGTCATTAGTCCCTTGATCATATTACAGAAGAACCCTTAATGGGTGAAAATTGTACTCCCAGTCTTCCATATCTCTTAGGAAAGGATGGAGAAACCACTAAGCTCCCAGACATGAGTAATCCCGAAGTGGTGGATAATAGCAGCATACTTGTTTGCTCTCCTCTTTTCGAGAAGGACAACTTAGAGCACTATCAGTCAAAAGAGACTAGGAGAGAAACGAAACTTCCTAGTCGGTGAAGGATTCAGAACCAGTGGGGAGGTAACACCCTGGAAACAACTACCACTCAAGAATGAAAAGAAGCCTCTATTGATGTTAACCAGGTTGACACCACCATGGCACAACTAAGGAGGAAGGGGAGATCACACCAGCAAAAGTTTTATCTTAATTGTACCAAATCCCCTACCCCCAACAAATCAACTAAATATATGGCTTGTTAGAACAAGGCTTTTTAAAGAATTTCGGATGCTTTATACTTTGACAAAAATAAATCACCAGGTAACTGGGAAGCATCTTGTTCTAGAGTCACTAGATCTTCAAAGAAGCATGCTAACACAGGTTCCAACTCTTCTAAGGTTCCGACCTTCAAACCATGACTAAAGGAAGAAGGAAACAAACAAAAGCATTGCAGAGGGTACACCAATCCACCTTGGACCATCCGAAAACTACTCACTACCTCACGTCTCAGATGAAGATTGTTTCTTGGAACATAAGAGGCCTCAATGGGGGAGGCAAATAGAGAACTCTTAGGGAATTGAGAAAAACATGAAGACCTTCCATTTTAGTTGTTCAAGGAACCAAAATGAACTCTTATCTCTTTGAAGAATTGTAAAAAGCTCATTTGGAATAAAGTTAACATGGTTTGTGTTGACTCCAGAGGCGCTTCTGGAGGAATTTCTATTTTTTGGGATCCTAACAAGGTAACTGGTAAGATTATTCTTTCTACTTCTAACCACCTTGTTGTTGCCTTTAGCACTAGTGATCAGTCTTCTACTTGGATTCTTTCCAATATTTATGCTCCCAACACCATTCATGGCCGAAGACAACTATGGAAGGAGGTGCAAGCTTGTGGTTCTAATTGTGGTCGGTTAAACTGGATGATTATGGGGGACTTCAATACTCCTCTTACTCCGGCTGAAAAATAGGGTGGCACTTTTGATTTCAATGCAGGTATGGATGATCTTTCAGACTTCATTGTTTCCTCTAATCTTATCGACATTGACATTCAAAGAAACCCATTTACTTGGTCTAAACGAAGGCTCGAAGAGAACCACGTTCAAGTCAGACTTGATAGGGCCCTCATATCTGTAGATTGGATACTTATTCAAAGCGTCCAACTTTCTTCTCTTCCGAGAGTTGGATTGGACCACAACCCTATAGCTCTCAATATGTTAGAAGCAGAGAATAAAAATCACTCTTCCTTCAAATTTGAGAAGATGTGGTTGGACCATCTTGAGATTTGGGACAGAGTTAAAGAGTGGTGGATCATTGAGGTGGAATGAACTACTTAGTTTAGATTAATTCAAATACTCAAAAATGTGAAAAAAGAAATAGGTTAGAATTTGGAACAAATCTGTTTTTGGTAATGTCTTCATTCAAAAGCAAAAAAATGAGGAAGGCCAGAGTGGCGGACAAGGGTATGACTAGGGAGGACTAATTTCATGAGAAAAATCTGCTCTCTAATCTTCACAATCTTTGTGCAAGAGAAAAATCCTATTAGAGGCAAAAATCAGAGCCCCATGGTTGAAAGAAGGGGATATGAACACCAAATACTTTCACATGACAACCCTCAAACATAGAGCTTATAACAAGATTTCGGAAGTATCCCTAGCTGATGGCTCTATTACTTCTAACAAGGACACAATCAAAGCTGAAGCGTTAGCCTTCTACAAGGATTTATTAACCGATAACTCTCAACGCTATACTGCTGCAACCAAAACCTGTTGGAGGCCATCCCCAACCTTCCTCTTGAAGGCTTCCAAAATCTTTTCAAGCCCACAACTCTTTTTAATGTTTATTAGTTCATAGAAAATCTATTAAGTCTTGGAAAACTTATAAATTTTGTTTGGGACAAGCTCACGTTTAAAGATTATAGAAACTAGAATTTTCAAATATTATTTCAATATATTTTAATTCATAGAAAAAAATTAAATTTTTATTTTAAAATTGAAAAATTAATACATTTAATAAATTCACTCAAATAAAATGTGAGATTTTATTCTAAATCTAGATTGTAAGTACATAACTCTTTAAAAAGGTGTATGAGTTAATAACATTTGAAATATCAAAATAGATAAGTCTAGTTTGTATTGAGAAAAGCAACTTCAAAATTATACTTTGCATTAGCGATATAGATGGGCATCAACAAAGAATATCAAACTTTAGATTAAGAATGTAAACAAATTACGCTTGTTTAACAATTTTAATAGAAACTATAAACCAATATTTTCATGATCGCAATTTGGAGACACTAAGTTTTCTCTAATCCTTTAAACTACCAAAACAAATATTAAATAAGTCTTTACATGGTGTACGAGAATGTCATTAATCGCGGACATAATTCTTAAACTTTTAATCTCAAAAGGTCACAATGTCTATACAAAAGTCATGCGAGTTTATTGATATTTCTCTCAGACCCAAAATAAAAACATAAAATAATGGCAATAATGACTACTCATATTATTAAAATTTGTAATAAATATTTAAACAAAGAATATTCTCATTAGTTATAAATTATTATTTTTTAAATTACTTTTTATATATACCTATCGGCCCTTAACAAGCACCATTGTGGTGATGTTGCTAGTTTATATTTTTATTTGAGAAATAATAAATATGGGAGCATTGACATATTGTAGAGTTTACTCAATGTGTGGTGTAGAGTTGGTGTGGAGCATTAGCATATTGTAGATTTATTGAGTTGGCATATTTTATATTTGAGTTTCGCTAATCTAAATTGTTAAGTATTTGCTAATCATGAAAATTTGTAATTTAGAAACAATCAACATTTAAATTCCACCATATAGTATTTATATATAATAATACACATAATACTTATACATCTATGAATTTATAATACATATAAATTTATTATAATTTCTTGAGCTCGCACCCAACTGAATGGTGCAGTAAGATATTAATGTTAATAGTTAATTTGCTCTAAAATTTTAGACATTAATAAAAAGCATAATTTTAGACATAGCTGAAACAAGGAGATCTACCTGTTATTCCATTGCTGGATAAAGAGATTAGGCGCGGGTCTCTTGAAACCTCCTTCAAGGATGTCTTAAAAAGCAAGGACTCCATGAAACCTGTAGACATCACCCAATATATTACTTTTGGGGAGGATGTCATTTCATCTGAGATCTACTATAAAGAGCATGCTCTGATTTGTAGATTCGGGGGTTTATGGCCCAGCCTTCCCGTTCTTCACGCATGGATCTCCAAGCATTGGACTCCATCTTTAACTGGTAAGATAGACTTATATCCATGTGCTAAAGGCATTTTCATTATGGTTTGCTCTTCAATAGCTGATAAAGACATCATTGCTTCCAAGCTCTGGACCTGCGAGTCAAAATATTTGATCATGAAACCTTGGTTCCCATCCTTTAACCCGCACACAGAGACATTCTCATGGAAACCTGTTTGGATCAGGCTGCCCCATTTACCTCTCCAAATACCTTGGGTACTACACTCCACATAGATTCTCAAACAACTAATTACACCCATACTACTTATGCCCGGATTCTGGTGGAGCTTGACACTGATAAAAATCTTCTTGCTACCATAGACCTTAGAGTGCAAAATAGAACTTGGTCACAAACTCTTGATTATGAAGGTCTACCTTTCCGATGTAGAAGGTGCTTTGGATTAGGACACACCTCTACTGCTTGTGGGATGGAAAAACGTCAACATGAGAAACGCAATTGGTGGAAAGACGCACTACCGGAGCACCTAATTTTTGTGGATAGAAAGGATCTTGAATCTAAAGTAGTAGATGAACCAGAGTTAAGGAAAACCCCTTTTTCCGAAACTCAGGTTGTTAGCAACATAAAAAATACACAAGCTGTTGAGGGCAGCATGGAAAATGATAAATATCTCTCTCTGGATAACAACGTGGCTGTTCCAAATGGGATAAATGCGACTAAGGAAAATACTCCTCCCTTGTCTTCTTCTCCAACCACGAAGGCTCCATCAGATTATGGTCAACAAAAAGAAAAAATCTACCACTCTGAAGGGTAACACTTCGCCTTGATGATTCTCATCTCTGCTATTGGCTGGCTGGGTTTCATTGGTCTCATTTTTCTTAGCCGGATAGCAGATTGCTTCCAATGATGTTGATAGGCCATTGTTGTTTGATTGTTGTACATCAGTTGTTTTTTTGCTGTTGTTTTGTCGGTTGTTAGGTTTTGCTTTGCAGTCTGTTTTCTGCAGTTGGGCTTATTTGTTCTATCAGGCTTTTGATCCTTCTCTGGTGCTTTAACTTTCAATTCTGGCTTTTGAGCCTTAGTGTACAAGGGTATAGTCCATTTCAAAAAACTATTTGCCAATAATATAAATAAATAAAAAGCATAATTTTTCCATCGTTAATTTCTAACAATATTTCTTAATTTTATCTAGCATTTTAAATAATGTATTATTGAGTTTAATATGAGTTTTCAACCCTTTATAATAAATATATGCATTTATTAATACTATTATCTTAAATACATTAGATATCAATCTCAAGATTTTTATGATGTATTTTTCATAAACCATGTTTTTAATAACTATAATATTTTCTCTGCAAATTTCTGAATGAATAGTGATAATTGACATTTATGTATCTACACCACTTTTTTGGGCTCAAAAAACAATTTCTGATTTTAAAAAGATCTCCAAACTCCATTGTATGGCCAAAATATTACGATTTTTTGAATAATTTCTCAAAGCAACAGGAAAAAACTTCTAAGTAACGCTTAAATGGACGTTAGATTTTAGGTTTAAATTTCTCTTTCATGGTGAAATATACATCAAATTCAAGGCCTAAAATAGAATCAAACAAACTCATTACATTACACTCCATTTTCGAGGTCACTATAGAAAACTTATAAGTGTAACTATTTACTAGGGATATGATGTGCAATACACAACATATATTATTTTTGACCTAATACGCATTACATATTATATAAACTGAAAATAATTTGACTTGCAAAATTCAAAATCAATATTCACATGTGAAAGTCAATTTTAGAGAGTAAACTGCAACGAATTGTTTTTTATGAGGAAAAGTAAACCAGCAAATTTAGCCCTTGGTCCCACGCATCCTACCAAAAAATTTAGAAGTGTTTAATGCACCTTCCAAAACAAAATTTATTACAGAAAACATAAATAGAAAGAGAGTTTGTGTGTTTGTGTTTGTTTGTGTGTGTGGAAATTGATTTTGCATTAAAAAACTAATACAATTAATTGTTTTGATTATCTTGGGCTCAATCGATGACTTAAATAAAACACGGATTTAAATATGAGTTCAATTAAGATAATAATTAAATCTACAACAAGATCATATTCAAAATTAGAGTAACATTAATTGAAATTGGAAATACAAAGTGTGTGAGTGTAAGTTAAGAAAGACCCCACTTGATTATGTCAAAGGATAACTATGTCGATATTACAAAGTGTGTGAGTGTAAGTTAAGAAAGACCCAACTTGATTATGTCAAAGGATGACTATGTTGATATTACAAAGTGTGTGAGTGCAATGCCAAATGCAATGTCATGCAATTAATTATGACATTGAATGTTGAAATGGCGCGTAAGAAAAAACGGTCAATAGAGGTTGTCGTAGTGGTAGGGGTTGATGTGAAGTGAATTGAATGCGTCTTTTTTAAGAATAGATGTTAATTTGTCTTCTTTCCACGTGGATACAAACAATATTTGGCACAAGAAATTTGATTTTTCGATTAAGTATGCAACGTATAATTATTTTTAATTTTTGGTATAGTGGGCTCGCCACGTGGCGATTGACGTGGCGCCACGGTAACTTCCCCACTTTTTTGATATCAAGACAAAATTTGTGACGTGTAGGAAAAAATATATAACCCCTCATCGTCACTAATTTAATCGAGACATCATTGAACATAGGATGCTCAACGATTGACGCATTTCCTGTAGTACAAGAAAATACCCACGGCATCCCTACCTAGACATATACCTATTACACTTTTCAAGGGAAGATATTTAGTCTGGGAATTGGCTACCCTTCACTCATTTTGTACCTATGTATGGTGTGCCCCCCATAAAATTTGCAAGCAACACATACATTTGGGCCATACGTGGCAGGGAAAGGACCAGTGCTGGGATTAATTGTCAGTGTCGAAGGAGTCCCGCTAGCACCAAATTTTCCGCCGAATCGCCAGTATCGCATCCGCTACCAATTCACATTAACGTTGTTTCGGGAGGTGAGAACTTACCCATGTAAACTGGTTCATCTGGTTGGCCAGCCAGTTATCCTAGCGCGGCTTAGCAAATAATAGTTAAATGTTTACAGTGGCTACCATTTTTTACAAAGCCGAAGAAAACACATCCATTTTTCACAGAGACCAACACTCTGCCAAGCTAATTCACCAACACTCGATGCCTTCGGGATTAAACACAATAGTCATAGTATGTGGAGGCAAAATATATCCAAACAGATTCAGGAGTTTACCAGTTAGCGAGAGTTTACCAGTTAGGACTTATAGTATCTCCTTCACAGTTTCTCCATGCTAATTCAGCAAAACTCCACCTCACAAGTAATTACATAACAATAATTAGATCTCAATGAATTAATTTTGTTAGAGAAATAAAATTGTCTATCAAGTTTAGTTTACTCTCTAAAATTCCCATAATGAAAGGGAATTTTTTTGTCTAGTGGGATTATTCATGTCAATCTACATTTGCAAAAGTATAGTGATCTACATTTTCAAAAGTATAATAATCAACATGTTAATTGCAAATATATTGTGTATAAAACTAGAAATAAACACACTAATACAACAATAATTCACACATAATAGATTATATTTATAATGTATAATTAGTTATTTAATACATTTTTTATTGATTACATAAGTCAAAATGTCTGGAAAATTTTAGTATTTTTAAACCACAATTACAAAACACGTGGTGGTTTTAATGTGTTGAAAAACACACCGTGTTTGTCAACACGTTGAAAAATGCAATGTATTCGTAAATTTTTAAAATAATACTTAAATGTTTTACTAAAACATCAAATAATACGAGTAGTGTGTCATTAATTTATTATTTTGGAACTCTTCAATTACAGTGAAAAGTATATTTTGAATTTTCTTAGTACCAATTAAATGACTTATAACATCGTAAAATATGTGAATGGTGTCTCGTTAACTTACAACCTATGTGACAAGTTGTGATTGACCATTAAACACTATTACTAATTTAAATTGAATTCCTCCCTATGCCATTTTATTTTGAAAGTAGTTCTTCTTTAACATGTTTTATCATGGTTATTGGTTCCTAACATGGTCATAGAGACCTTTTCCGTATATAGACAGAAAAGTCCTATTTCCATTTACAAATAACTAAATGTCTATATGACAAGATCGATTTCATATTGACTCATCAATGACAACTAAGCTTCTACACACAAAAATCAAGTTCTCAAATTTAAATGGTAATTAATGTTTAGTGATTAACATGTGGAAATCACAACGGGTTCTTCAAAAGCGAAACCTTTGGATAATTAAATTCACGCAAAGTAATGTGCCCATAGGAAAATTTTAGTGGCTTAACAATAAAATTTAGGGTTGGCCGAGAAGAGTTTAGGTTGTCATCAAGTGCTTGCTTTACATGTTTCTTACCCACACTAGGGGTCTAATGTGTCCTTTGTGCCCATGGGATAATATTTGTGGAACATATTATATAACAACAATATATTCTTACATGGTTGTTCAAACACCATAATCTAGGATGCCTAAAATGGGTTATGAAACATGTAGTGCCAATACCTAAGTTATTACATCAAATTGATGTAAATGAAAATCATTAAAATGTTTGATGAAATTAAATTTACATAAATTCCAAGAGCTATGTAGATTATGGTAAAGGAATGAACCCTCAAATAAAGGAATGCACCTTCATGTAAAGGAAGGAGACTTATAGGCATTTTGAAGATAAAAAATTGTTTGTTGTGGGATGAGACAAAATGTTAATTACAATAGATTGTTCGATAGAGGATATAGTATATAATATTATAGAATGTATAAATATGGGAAATAAAAATGTATATTCATTTGGTATAGATAAAAACGTTAAAGGTATAAAATACCTGTAATAAATGATAGAAGAAGTGGAAACAAAGAGTAGTTGATACATATTGAAAACATGGAAACAAATAGTTTCCACTTGATATTTGATACATGTATACATGTCATATAGGAATATGGTTTTGACCCCTTTTTCCAATAACTGTATTTTCAATTTGATTATCTTATATGTGTCATTTAATCTTCTAAGTGGCATTCTTGAACTGACATTTTACCTACAGAAGCCTACATAAGCTAGTCAATATCTCTTCATAACTCACTTGGAAATTTCATAAGATGTATTGTGAATATCTTTACAAAATCCTCTTGTAGTATGACTCTTACATTCTATCATAAGATGTAGTAAAATCTATGTTGAAATTTTGTATCTATCCTTAAAGCTATATTAGGGACCTTTGGAAACCCGTATTTTTTAAGACATTCTGGATGTTTGCAGCAACTTAGGAAAATAAAATATATTTGGGACAAAAAAATCCAATGGTTTCACCCTCTGTTGGATGATTCCATCTAGATCAAAGATCTATGAATGGTTTTTATTTGTACATGTAAGTATGTCCTTATAACATATTCTATTGTATTCTAAAGTTTGTAATTTTTATGTGTCTCTGAATTGCATTTCTATTCTTTGTGATAACCACTTCCCCATTTTTTGAGGTGAGTGAGATATACTATAGATATCTCATCTCAAAATAATTGAGATGTACTCATGTCATATATAACATATAATAATTGTAGAACACATCCGCTCAAAATACACACCTAATAGAAATACTAGATCACATCCACAACCTTATACAAAAGGAACAATCAAGATACGTTGGAAACTTCATGAGTATGTACCTATACACATGAAAAACTTATCTACAAGTGCATATAACCATGTGCAAGTAATAATATTGAGAACCATAACTTTCTATCATATTCATATCCAAGGTATAAGTATATGTAATATAACATGTTAGGGTACATTAAGAAGTAGAATGGAAACTCTTAATAGATCTCATGAAAAGGGAAAAGGTTGAACATTCTTAGATGAGTCCTTTATATACCTCTAAGGTGAGTGCACACTCCACTATAGTGGATTCCCTTTCTTGATCCATATATGAAATTTTTAGAAATAGAAACTCCCAATCTGATTCATATGCCATACTATAGTTCAAGGAAAATTCTAATTTATGAAGTCTCATAATTCTATGTGTATGTATCTAAAACTAGATCTCAATGCTCACAAATCTATTTTATATCATACACTAGGGTTTGCACATGAATTTATGTTCTTTATCTATGGATTTCATTAGAGATTTCAAATGCATATTCACTTTTAGAAAATACTAATAAATTTCTACAACCATGCAATAACATCCTCATATCCGGCTTCTAAAAATATATCCAAATGAATGTTTTCATGGGCTCTAAATACATGCAAGTACAAATTACTTATGATAACGAAAAATTAGTACTCAAAACTTCTACACCCATGTAACAACCAAGTAATTGATGTTTAGTGATTAACATGTGGAAATCACAATGTGTTTTTCATCTTGATGAAAAACACACTGTATTTTTCAACATTATGAAAAACATAGTGTGTTTTCCAGCTCGTTGAAAAACAAAACGGTTTTCCACACGTTTTCATTTATGAAATTACATTTTTTCAAGTCACACTAGTATGACCTTAATATTTGTACTTATATTTCTTAACAAGAACCTTAATAATAAATGTCTTGAAATCCAAACTCAAACATTATTATAGTTATAGGTGCAAACATTAATACAATTATAGTTAAATAAAATGAACACATTTAATGTTATAAGTGTTTGAGATGATTCTTAATATTATCTATAACAATAAATAATTTCTAGATTGCATGTTGATTTGTTTATATCATAAGAAAATATTAAAATTTCAATTAAATATGCATGTGATCTTCGAGCTCTTGGTTATAATTTCATTGCTTTTAGGTATATTAAATGGAATACAGTAGGAAAAGTGTGATTTCCTAGATCCATTATATTTGTAAATAATGGTAATGTGCACATACCATTTGAATATAGAATTTTTTTAATTTGTTATATGTTGGTAATTGCAATGTTGTGAATGTCTGATGTAAGTTGAAGCTACAAAAAAATCTTTGTTGTCATACTCACTTTCAATTCAGTATATGGGTGAAAGTGCCTCTGCAAAGAAAGGAATAAGTGTGTGTTGAAGGGGTTTTCCCCTTGGGATGCCACATCGTTATGCCCGAATATCATTGGGTGGTAGACTCCATTGCGTAGAGGTTTTTAAAGCCACCCACCGAAGAGATTTTATTCATACCTAGATTTTTCTAAAAAGAAAGATAACGAGATCGTACCAAGCCAAGAACTCAGATGCTAATCAAACACCATGATCAATAAGATGAAAGTAATTCACCATAATAACTATACCAAAACCTTTGCAAATAAATGAGAAGAAATATCATATATTGTTATAGAACTCAATGAAATACAATGAGAATGGGGCTTGCTTATATAGGCAAGGAATAACAATCTAAGAACTAGTCAAGGTCGTAGATCAAGCCATAAATCAAGGAAAGAACTAGTCAAGACCATAGATTTAGGAAATAACTAGACATCAAGGATCTAGTTAATACCATAGATCAAGGAAAGATCTAATCAATACCTAAATCAAGGAAAGAACTATACCTAACAACTAGATAATATCCCCCTAATATCTAAATAAATAAAAATAAATATCCACACACATAAGTGGGTAAGGATAAATACAATAAAGGAAAATGAGCTAAGGTAAATACCTACTCTAACACCCCCCCTCAACTGAAGCTAGGGGCCAAAATAGAAGTGGCATGTCCACAGTATGAGTCCTAGCAACTAGGCCTGATGAGGTACTCATGTACAATATATCTATGAAGAAATCTCGAGCCTTTTGGTACCCAAATTGATTCTCCCTCAGAAGTTGAGCAACATCATAGGTCTGGCAGGAAGCTTAGAGACAAGCAGGGCATATATTGTTTCATTTTGTAGCCGGGGATAAAATGCAACTTGTTCTTTGTCACTCAGATGTGGAGAAATGGGTAGCACCCTCAAGAAGATTTAACCTATCCTCACTACTTTATGGTTGTGTCTTACAACCAGAGTGAGAGGACCCTTTTGTAGCCTGTTGTTTGTGGAGGAGATGGAGATATCCTTCCTTGTGAGATTATTCAAAAGACCTTGAAGAAAATATGATCAATGCAACAAAACCTAACTCTCACGAGTTGTCACTCTAAAATAATGGAGATATTTTCTAAGCAAGGTTCAGGCCACTAAAGACAATAAAAACCTGATTGTTTCTGCATGTTTTGATGGTAAAAATTATGTATGTGTATTACATACATGAAAAACAGGGGTAGTATGGGTATGATTAATTGTTTTTAAGTGAATTTTTGGTGGGAGGTGAAGTAGGATAAAGTTGATTATACCAGATCTTTGGAGGGAATTTACAATAATGAGCAACTTCACGACAGAAAGCTTCAGAACAGTCAAGACGTTCCTTCAACCAGAAGGCATGCTTTAATGGAGCCCCAAATCATCACATTTTCACATAATTTTTAAGACCCCAATACGAAGGCTCGAATTGGAAAACTCAATTAAACAATATAGTTTTTGATTAACCACACCTAAGGTACACCCAAATATTTACAGACAATCTTTATCAGCAAATGACAGTGAATTGATTTTAAATATGTTTATCTCATCCAAGATGAAGGCTCTTCTTGAAATGAAATTGCAAATACCATTAAATTGTCACAGGGACGAGATCTTGTGTGAGTTCACAAAAATTTCAATATAAGACTGCAATAGGAACAAATAGAACTATTTGTAGACATTTTGAAAAAAAGAAGACACTAAATGCTCAAAGTCAACATAGAATAACTCAAATTTGATTAAACTTATCAGCAGGGGAAAGTTTCTAGAACAGTCTCAGAGCTTGTCAATGGTTGTACACACGTAACCACCTTGACATGATCAAGTTTAACACAAAATAGACATGCAAGTTTCTCAAACAGTCCCTCAAAAGACGGGTTCTGTCAAGCCTTTTAGAAAATCAGTTCTGACCTCTAACACTCTAACATTTCAACCTCCAACCCCTTACCAAGAGCAGAGCTCTTGTATTTATATCAGAAGCAACCAAAACAGAGGAAAAGAAGGAAAAACTAATGACAGCTCGACCACTAGTCATTAATCCTCCTGTAAATCTATCCACAATCTAGAAAACCCCTTTTTTAAAGAAAAATCCTCCATGCTTGCTTTGGCGTATCAGAGGAGGAAGAATGGCAAATAATATCAAAAAACGGGTAGTGGAAGGAACCAAATCCACTTTAATGGCGTGAAATCCATTTTTTAGTTTTTTACCCATCAAGGCCTGTTGAAAGTAATATTTTATGCTTCCATGGTGTAGTGGAGGTCCAGAGCTTTCCAACAGTGTCAAATTTGCAATATTTTGAGCCCTAAGTCAAAAGATATGCCCCTTCGCAGTTTGTATCGAATCTGCACAAATGGGTAGGAAAACAATTTGAAAAATGGATCCCCTTTTCTTCTTACAACTTTTGAAAAGATGTAAAAAATTCCACATTTTGCTCCGCACCTCCGCCCTTGAGAAATGAGCTTGACACTTGTCTTAAGGTGGGGCCCAAAAGAACCGCGGCCAAATTCTGCTATTTCACCTCCTTTTTTGAAAAGGGAAAATTTTCTAAATTTCCCCCAGAAGTCCGCACCTCCACCGTTGACTGGGGCAAAATTTTAACTATTTTATGTCAGGTCTGTGAGCCATTTTGATGTTTTAATCCTTTTGGCAACAAGAGGCAAAAAATCCAAGTTACCTCCGATGGTCCGTTTCCCCACCCTTTGACTTTTCAAACTGCCACGCGTCACAATGGCACATCTATAACATAGAGACCCAAAGCAGAGATCCTGAACGAGCGTGGGCTCACCACGTGTCCCTATTCTGCTAAATTGTACCAGCTGCATACAAATTTTTCTAAGTCCGGGAAAAGCAGTGGAAACCTCCACGTGTCCTCTCTGGTGTAACTCCAAGGCCAAACCAAAAAGCAAATCTTCAAATAAGCTTCGTTCCTCCACGTGGACCAGTTTTGGGTCAAGGCGATCCATAGAATTTTTAGACTTCCCAGCTTTGAGCCGTGTCCAACCAATAGAGACCACATTTCCTGTTGATGCAAACATGCAAATTTGACCCGAAAAAACTCCTGTCAAACCGTAAAATGTGGAAAACCGACCATTTGAGCCCAAAGATGAAATTTTCTCCAAGGAAAGAGAATTTGGAAATGTTACAAGGCTCAAATACATTCCTCTGAGCTACATCCATTCATTTTTCTTCAAGTATTTAGGGCAAAAATGACAAGGACATCAAATCCCGACTATGGAAAACAGAAAGAACGGGAGAGCCCGAGTTTTTAGATGAACAGAGAATGGGGGACCCTAATTATAGACCCTTTCCAGATAACAGAGAAACAAGGAAACAACTGTGGATCGATACGTGATCCTCGGCCCAGGAAGGACTGGTTATGGCAACAAAAGCAAGGAAGAGACTTCTCAGGCACAACACGGGGGGATGAAATATGGCAGAGGCCGTAAATTGATAGATTTTGATGGCAAAATGGGGCGAGATTATTTTGAGCACCAACATTGGTTCTGACTCAGGGATGGGCACTCCCTGCGAGTGCCACAAGAACAAGGTAAACGACTAAGTGCCAAAATATCCATTGGGCAAAGGAGTCAGCTTGCAGAGGACAAAACCAGGACCATCCCCCCAAAATGAACAGAGGAACTAGCAAAAACAGGCCACTGGGGGCCAAAACAAACAAGAACACGAAAGACAGAAAACAAACCAAAAAACTATACACTGCACAGATGATGTTCACCTTGGTTCTAGGGAATCAATCCAAGAAATTATTCAAATGCCTACCATTAACAAGTAATTCGAGCAATTCTCCATCTAAATCCTTCAAGAAGAAGGTATGCTCACCAATTCGAATGTCTATGGAGTAAGGGTCCATCCACAGTGCATCAAATTTACCATGATTTCCCTTATCTTCATGCCTGTTATCCCATAACAACACGAGATCTCCAACATTGAAAGCTCTTGGGGTGACCTTCTTGTCGAACAACTTCTTCAGCTTCTCTATGAACTTTACATCCCTTTGGTGGGATGCCCTCCTTTCTTCATCAAGTTCAATAATATGGTTAATGTGGGCATCATATGGACTTACTTCTTGATCTTCCATTTGTTGCATGAACTGATATGAGAATAATTGCATATGCAGGAGCAGCAGGGCCTGAGTTCCATACACTAGCTCAAATGGACTCTTTCTAGTGGCTCTTTTAACAATAATTCGGTCTACCTAGATAGCAAACTTCAACTGCTCACCCCATTTTCTTTTGTTCAGCTCCAAAGTTCTTCTAATAATCTTTAGGAAATTTTTATTACTGGACTCAGCCCATCCATTTCCTTGGGGATTGTAATTAGAAGCGTATGTCAAATTGATCCCATATTCTTTGCACATCACCACCAAGGGTTTAGCTCTGAAGCTCATTGAATTGTCAGCAACAATTTTGACTGGCACCCCAAACCTGCAGATGATATAGTTCAGCATGAAGTCCATGACAATTTGGTGTGTTTCCCTTTTGGTGGGGATTGCCTCCACCCACTTGGTGAAGTAATCTGTGGCTACAAGAATCCACTTATGGCCAGCACTTGAAGGGTCTGAAATATCACCAATGAAATTCATCCCCCATTGCTTGAATGGGGCTTCAATTGATACAGATTGCAAAAGAAGGGAACCTGAAGCTTTCAGTATTCCAGAGAAGCGCTAGCAACTTTCACATCTTCTAACTAAAAGATGTGTATCCTTGAAGACAGTTGGCCACCAATAACCAGCCCTCAAGATCTTGTGTACTGTGACTCTTCCAGCAAAGTTCCCCCCACAAACTCCTCCATGAAGATCAACAATTGAGGGCTTCATCTTCAGTAATGCACCTTAAGAGAACTCCCTCAGGGTTCTTCCAAGCTAACCCATAATCAGTAATGACATATTTCTGGGAAGCCAACTTAAGGGCTCTTTCCTAGTTCTTACTTAAATACTCAGGGCAATTCAGATGTCTGAGATAAAAAATTACATCTTTGTACCACTCAGAACTCATCAATTTTTCAAAAACATCTACCCTACTTTCTTCTACTTCATTTACTTCAATAGTTTGCAAGTTGCTCTCAGCCATAAGCTTAGCCAAGCCCAAACCTCTCACCAACTTTGTGGTTTGGATATCCATCTCATATTCTTGCAACTTGTTCAGCCATCTGCATCTTTTGCTTGAGACTTCCATCTCTGATAAGATATCTTTGACCATGGTGTGGGGAACATAAGCAAAAATTTTAGAGCTCAAAATGTAGGGCCTGAAGACTTTTGTTGCTTTTACCAAGGCAAATGCGTGTTTCTCCATAATAGTGTATTTCAGCTCAGCCCCCTGCAATACCTTATTGAAAAATGCAATTGGCCTCTTAGCCCCTTCATCATCTTTCTGCAACAGGACAGATGTAATAGTGTTCTCTGAAGCAAAAGAGAACACTTAAAAGGGATTCTTATAATCTAGAGCTATTAGAACAAGTGCATGCTTTAGTGCCTCTTTAATCCCATTGAAAGCTTGAATGACATCCTCATCCCAATTGATGACCTCTGAGCCCCTTCATCATCTTTCTGCAACAAAACAGATGCAATAGTGTTTTTTGAAGCAAAAGAAAATAGTTAGAAAGGCTTCTTATAATCTCGAGCTGCTAAAACAGGGGCATGCTTTAATGCCTCCTTGATCCCATTGAAAGCTTGAATGGCATCCTCCTCCCATTTGATGGTCGGGTCCTTCTTCAGCATGCCAATGATTAGAATGATCAACTTAGCAAAGTTAGATATGAATCTTCTGATGAAGTTTATCTACCCAAAGAAGGACTGAATCCCCTTCTTAGTTCTTGGAATTGGGACCTTGTTGATGGCCTCTACCCTTTTAGGATCAATCATTACCCCTTCTTGTGACACAATGTGACCAAGCAATTTTTCCTTGTGTACTCTTAAATGAAACTTCTTTGGATTGAGTGAAATGCCATATTCTCTACATCTTACCAGCATTTTCTCCAAGTGCTGCAAATGATCTCTTCTCTTCCTGGAGATCACAGTTACATCATCTTGGTAGACATCAATAAAATCATTGATGTAACCAACAAAAGCAACATCCATTGCTCTCTAAAAGGTTGCTCCAACATTCATCATCCCAAAGGGCATCCTGACATATACATATGTCCCCTAAGGAGTGGTAAATGTTGTTTTGATTCTTTCTGATTCTTTCACCACAACTTGGTTATAACCAGAGAAACCATCTAGGGTAGAAAGTAACTCAGAACTAGTCACTAGCTGTAACATGTTTTCCATGTTTGGTAAAGGATAATTATCCTTCATGAATGCTCTGTTCAGATTTCTAAAGTCCACACACAGCCTGATGTCACCATTCTTCTTTCTAACTGGTACTAGGTTTGCAACCCAAAAAGAATACCTTGTAGGTTGAATAATCCCTCCATCCGTCAGTTTCTTCAGTTCTTCTTGCATTTTAAGAGATAGGGGTGGATAGATTGGCCTTTGTTTCTGCCTGAATGGTTTTGCATTAGATTCTAAATGAATCTCATGTTGAAACAGATCCTCTCTGTATGCCTTTAGTTCAGAATAAGTCCAAGCCATACAATCTTGATATTTTTTTAACAATTGGACATAAGATTGTTTTTCCTCCTTGCTGAGATTGCCTTCCAACCAGATCTTCCATGGTTTTTCCTTTATGCCAAGGTCATGGTCCTTAATATCCCTTGAGGCTGCAATGCATTTGTTAACAATGCGATCAACATTGTCAAAATTGGACTCAAGAGCAACCAACCCTCTGGGAATGGTATTAGTCTTTAGTTGGATGATGCCTTTTCCAAACAAGGTTTCTTTACCCTCTGCTACGCACACCATTGGCTCCCAATCAATATTTTGATCAGCAAACTCTCCTTTGTTCTACATAAATCTTCTAGCTTGAGCATCATCATCAAAACCTTGCCAATGTTTAATGTTGTTAGGTACAGATGACCTGGTTAACACCTCAACATCATATTCACAATATGGGGATACTGCACAATTATCAAACCGAGATCCCAATACTGCAAACTTGTCTGCCAAATCATTGAACTTCCTATCGTGATGCACAATATTGAATGAGTCAAACATCTCAATGAGATCCCAAGTTGCATGCTTGTATTGTTTCATTCGCTGATTCTTTGTGGCATAAAGTTTTTTGACTTGCTTTACAATTAATTCTGAATCTCCTTTGATAATGATGTCTTTAACACCATATTTCCAAGCAATTCTCAGACCTAACAATAGTGCCTCATATTCAACAATGTTATTAGTGCACTCAAAGTTGAGTTTGAAGGAAAAAACAAACTCTTCCTGACCTGGGGAGATCAGAACAACACCAACACCATTTCCGAACTTGGCGCAAGCTCCATCAAACAATAAAGTCCAAGGAGAGCTTGCATGTTCAAGACATTTGCATTCTTCAATCTTGTGCTCTTTTCCATCAGCAAATCCCACAAAGTTATCAGCATCAACACTTGTGTACAATACTTCATAAGATGCATTGTCAGGATCTTCAATAAGGTGCAACATCTTCTTTTCCCCATACAACTTGACAAGGTTGCCCTCAATTGGGATGGTAGCATAGGACATATCCATTTGAACCCTCCCACCAACACTTGCAGCCCATTTTCTAGACAACAACATACCCCCACTTGGCTGGATAGCCAACAATAACTACATCAAGCTTCAAGTTTCTGCCTGGATAGGCTGCAAGTTGTACCACCAGATCTTTCACACATCCCACCATCGACACCTCTCTAGAATCCATGGCAGTGCACTTCCCATATGTTGCTGTCACCTTGATGTTCAGTTCATTCATAACTTCCAGAGGCATAACATTGCATAACGCCCCCAAATCAAACATACAGTTGTGCAGCAATCTATCATTAATGATCAGAGTGGTGAAGAATGGATCCACATTTAGCTGGGAATCTACCAAAGATGTCCCCAAATAAACCTCAAGTGGTTCATCTAGCTCTTCTGATGTTGGTGGTATTCTAGTCCTTCGATGATTGGAGGAGTCTCCACAATATTTACCTTTCTCCCTGGGGCACTCTTCTCTTCTTTCAATCCAAAATACTCCAATGCCCTCCTCTTGTGCTCAAGAATCCTAAGCAACTCAACAATTGGAACTGAGATCTTGATTTGACTCAAGACTTGGGCAATATCATTTTACCTTTTATTATTACTGACGAGGAATCATAATGTTAGATTGTTACTATGTGCATTAATTAGTAACAAGTGGGCACCCAACCCTATAGCATATAAAGAGTAAGGTCGTATATCTAAATGGTAAACTATGGTTCCTATACGCATCTAAATGTTAGGGTTTCCAATGACCTATTTTCCAAATCTACACAATATATTTAATAACACCTCAAAAATAGATTATCTAAAAAGAAAGTTACGTACTTTTAAGTTGTTTGGTAAGAGAACCCAATCATATCTCATAAGATTTTAAAGTAGCTTTTCAATTATAATAATTATAGTAAGAAATAGTTAAAAATTTCGTTGTTGAAAAACACATTGTTTTACAACATTTTTCAAAATCAATTCCCATATTGGTTGTAGTTTCAAGGCATATATCTCCGTATAGAAAAATGTTGACTTACAATCAATATTGATCATTGCACACATCATTGTGATCATAGGAATTAATACTGATGGTTCTTGGGTAAGATATCTAATACACATGCAATTTACCTCCTATGAGTTTACAAAAATAAAGTATCAAGACTTAGATGAATGCATTAGATAATTAAAATAAATAACATAGTAATATAATAACTATTTCAATAAAACCACAATATGGAATATTTTTGGGAATTAATAAATAATTTGGGTAAAAAACATAATACAAATTAATCCTTCGAATAAATCTCCCACATAATGACATGGGTGGCAAAGAAACCTGGTGTTAATTAAAGGAGGTAATTGAAGGGTTAAAAGGAAGTTTGATAAAGGAAACCATTTAAAATTTAATTTGTTATTGAGGGGAGAGTTATCGAGTTCGTAAGAGTTGATTTCCATGTGATTAATTCACTTGTGTATGTATTTGTTGATTATATGTAGTTGACACAGTTGTGAATCAGACAACCTGTAGTAAATTGTATCTAATCAGCAAGAGGAATATGAGATATTATATAATGTGAAACAAATCCTCATATCCCAATGGATCCAATCTAATTTTGTTTTCGAATCCAATTTAACGTTGACACAAATCCTCTTTCATCAAAGTATATTCCACACTCAGTAGTTTACTCTTTTTTAGTTGACTCCTTACAAAGGGCAGACATAGGATCCCTGGTTTCACATGGAGGCCAATCTTACCATAGACTTGTCACTTCTTTATGTGTTTGTAATAGAAAAATAAAATTAAAGAAATGATAAACAATAAGTGCAACCCTCATTGAGATAAAATTTAAAATTTGTTAACTTACAAACTATTAAAATATCAATACCCTACCTCTTACATATATTTAGATTTAGTTTTGTTTTATTTTTATTAAGAATTATTTTATATTGACTCATCTTGTTTCTCCACAATACCCTAAACAGTGAAGGTATTGTGAGATGGATGTGCGAATGAAGACGAGCGTGGATGTGAGACTCGACGGGGCCAAATTGCCAAATGCAACAGAGATGGAATTAAAAAAACACAGTTGGGGGATTTTAGGCACAGAGGTGGGCATCCATATGCAAGGCACAACACAGATATACTAGTACAGAAAGAAAGAAAGAAAGAAATAGAATGCAAACACGAAAACACTACCACCCATACAGAAAACATGAAATATTAGGTAGTGGGTATGAGCGCTTACGGAAAATGTGAATGGATACAGAGAGGGATACACTTACTGTAAATGCTATGGAGACGGCTTGAATCCCGACCCTGTGTCTCTGCCTCTTCTGTGTCTCCTTCCTCTGCTCGTTCCCTTTTCAAATGACTTGTTCGACCCCCAAATAGGAAAGAAAACCATTAATCGTGGGTATCTGGTAAAACTAAAAAAAAAACTCCACAGGGAAATGGGCATGGAATATATGGCACTTACAGTAATGGTGACCATTGTGGCATCCTCCTATGCAACCCCCGTTCCTCTGGCTCAAACGAACGCCCACGAAAGAATACTGACGAAAGAAAAAGACCTAGTAAAATGCACATAGAAACTTGTGCTTTTACCCCTAAGTGCAAAAATGGCGAGAAACCAGGAGGAACCCGTGACTTCATAAAGTGTGCGATGATGATTGCCCTGTTAATCGGTGATTGTTTGGCTAACTGTGACAATGAAGGGGAATGATTCAGAGGTATGCCGAAGATTCAATGGCACGGGGGAGGCACTTAGTTCTATAATTCAAAAATGCCACCTCAACTAAAACAGCTACCTACGTACCCTCCACGTCAAAGTGTCTCATTGTGTGTCACCTCACTCATTTTCTGACAGAGGCCTCCTTTCCTGCGAGCATGAGGCTGTGTTGACATGGCGACATGGGAAAAAACACACACATGCATAGGTACAAAATGAGTGAAGCATAGCCGCTGGCTTTATTCTGTGCTATGAACCAAATTGGTCAGCCGCACACACCAATTGGTCCGCCTGCTTTTAAACGTGTGTTGTTATTTGACTTTTTTCACAACGGTTGATTGTTTGCTTTTCCAATAGATACCCTCAGTCAACACTGGTCCAATAAACAAAATAAAATGTTTACTTACTGCCACATGGACAGGGCTTTCCTGGAAACTAAAAGTCTTTTCTAATAAATATAATTACATTCCTGTAAAGTCAATGAAGTTAAAAGTCTTTTCTAATAAATATAATTATCCAATGAAATCTGAAGAATGGAAACAGCCGAAGCCCAAGAGCCAAGACTTGTACTATTTTATGATTGACAAGAACGACTATTTTACAAATTCCCAATATACCCACATGGCCTGACTGAAGTTAGAGGGCAGAAACAATTGAGACCTCCACATATTCCTCCCTGCAGATCCCCATCGATTTACTTCTACTTCCTTTCTTTTGATCCATTGAAAGAGTAATGGAGGGATTCAAGCATTATCTACCTCCTTCAACAAAAATTCCCTCCCAGAGCAAGAAGAAATTTCATGTGTTTCTCAGTTTCTATGGGAAAGATGTACGAAAGACTCTTGTTGATCATCTCTACGAAGCTCTGTCTGCAGCAGGAGTTCATGTATTCTTAGACAGCCACAAATTAAAAAAAGGCGAAAGCATTGATTTAAGCTTGGAAGCAGCAATTGAGGGTAGTGCCATACTCATTCCTATATTTTCCCAAGGCTATGCAAACTCAACGTGGTGCCTTAAGGAGGCCGCCATGATTCTCTGCTCCCAAGGCCTCATCATTCCACTCTTTTATGATGTGGAACCAACTCAAGTTAGGTACCCTCAAAATGAATCCAGTCCTTATGCAGAGGCATTTAAAAAATATTACGGCCGCTTAGATAGATACCAAAGAGAGGAGATTGATGGCTGGGAGCATGCTCTTCAACAAATCTGTTCTTATTCTGGCTGGTCTATGGAAACAACTTCAGGGTAATCAAGCTTTCTTTTTGCTGTTTGGAAATAGTATTAGCATTAATTTTGGTTGCTCTAGCTTTTTGGGTTTCTTCTTTTAGCTTTAGAATTGAAATTCGACATTCAATCTTGATAGGTCACCAGAAAATTTAGGGTGATTAAAAAGCTAATCTCATAGAGATTTCTGAATAGAGAAATTCAATACAAAACTACAAGATTGTATAGAGTCTAGACCATAGAGCATTGTATAGTTTCCAAGTTGTTTCTAAATTTACACCGGATAACTTCTGGAACATTAAAAATTGAAATGTCTTTGCTAAAAATAAAAATAAAATAGAAATCTGAAAAAATATATCATATATTCGAAATTTCAATGAAACATGTGTATATATCATGGTTATATTTTGAAGATGCATGTCATTTTGACAGATAATTCACATTTTAACTAGTCAGTAATGTGGTCATATGTAGAATATGGCCCTATTTTGACATGTGAATGACCAGTGATGCCCAGACACCAGGGAAATTTCAAGCTTGAAGGTCATGCTTCGATCAAATAGATCAACGTTTTTCTATATGTATGCAAGATTATGGAATAGAAAATATACTTTGATCTGCTTAAAAAAATAAGAAAATGTACCATGAATTCTGAGTTTAACATTTCCACTCTGAATTTATTTCTTCTTTTCTATTTCATATTTTGAACTTGGCCATATTATTTAAATGTTATCAGAATTATGTTTGCTTTGTCAAAATAGTTGAGTTTTTGAGTTGAGTAGCAGAAACTAATATGTAGTTATGTGCAGATTTGAAGGGCAGCTTGTAAAAAGGGTGGCATGTGATGTAGTTAATACATTGGACAGTGTAACACTAGATGTTGCTAAACACCCCGTGGGACTTGTAAATGTGAAGGAGGCTCTTATTCAGAAACTAAATCTCGATTCAGCCAACAGTGTGGTTAGAATTGGAATATTGGGTATTGGTGGTAGTGGCAAAACTACAATTGCCAAGGCCTTGTATAATGAAATTTATAGTTGCTTTGATGCGTCTTCCTTTCTATTCAATGTTCGATCCAAGTCTGTGAACGCCACTGGCATTACAAAATTGCAAGGAATGATTCTGAAAGATTTAGCAGAATATAATGGGAAAGTCCGTAGCATTGATCATGGAAAATCTTTGATGAAAGATCGTTTGGGAAGGGTTCGTGCCCTTATAGTTTTGGATGATGTGGATGATTGTGTCCAGTTGGAAGCACTGGTTGGAGATTGGGTGGCCCCTGGTAGCAGAGTGATAATAACTTCAAGAGACCAACACATTCTCAATGTTGGTCAGGTCTCATCCAAATTCATTTGGGAGATGAGTGGATTGAAGGAAAAAGAAGCTTTCCAGTTATTTAGTTGGCATGCTTTCCAGAGGGCATCTCCAGATGAGGGGTATGAAGATGTCTCCAAAAGAATCGTTCAGGCTTGTCACGGCCATCCTCTTTCACTGCAAGTTATTGGATCCTTCTTGTATGATAAGAAGAATCACAGCAACAATGACTGCTGGACAGAATCCATCAACAATATAGTGAGCAATGAAGCTATCTTTAAAACTCTCTACATCAGTTATACTTCTCTTAGTTTTGAGGAAAAAGAAATATTTTTAGACATTGCTTGTTTTTTCAAGGGAGAAAACACAAGATATCCGGTTGTGTTCTGGAGGTCCTTGTACAACAATGTAAGCACTGCTATTGAAAATCTTTCAATGAAGTTGCTCATAAAGATTAATGATAAAAGTGTATTTGATATGCACCACCATTTCCGAGAAATGGGGAAAAAGATTGTTCAAAAAGAATGTGCTGTAGACGCTCTCAATAAGCGTGCCATACTGTGGGACGCTGCTGATGTAAGTCGCCGATTCAATGATATTAGCAGTCACCATACGAATATTTCTCGCCTTGGCCTTCTTCTTCCTCACAAGAAAGGTGATCTACAAAAGATTAAATTGTGGCATACCCATAGCCTATGTTATCTCCATTTGGAAGCTATAAGAATAGAAGATGACATAGGGAAGCTGGCTCCAAATTTGATATGGCTAAGGTTAGGTTTTTGTTCATTTGCCACTGAAACAAAGGGTTTGAATTTGTATAAACGTTTATGGAAGAAGAGAGGTAACTTTACTTTAGTTGGAAATAATTGTCAATTAAAGATCATGGATATAAGGTATTGTATAGGCCTTGAGAGCCTTCCTGACACCATTGATAAGTTGTCACTGCTGCAATCATTGGACTTGACAAGCTGCTGGGGCCTCAGGAGACTTCCCAGCACCATTGGTAACCTGTCACAGTTGCAGTCTTTGAACTTGTCTAATTGCTACAGCATAAAGAGACTTCCAAATACCATAGGCAACCTATCACAGCTGCAATCTTTGAACTTGCATAGGTGCAACAGCTTGCACAACCTTCCTCTCACCTTTGGCAACCTGTCACAGCTACAATCCTTGGACTTATCTTGGTGTGAGAACATAAAGAACCTTCACAATGCCTTTAACAACTTATCACAGCTGCAATCTTTGAACTTGTGTGGTTGCCCCTGTTCAAGAACGCTTCCTATGAGCATCGGCAATCTGTCACAGCTGAAGTACTTGGATTTGTCTCAGTGTAAAGACTTGGAAAACCTTCCTGACAACTTTGATAACCTTTCACAGCTGCAATCCCTGAACTTATCTCATTGCAATTTAAGGAGCCTTACTAATACTTTTAGCAGCCTGTCACAGCTGCAGTGCTTGGACTTGTCTTGGTGTAAAAAATTGGAGAACCTTCCAGACACTTTTGGCAACTTATCACAGTTGCAATCATTGAAATTATCCGGGTGTGGTTTGCAAAAACTTGCCGACACCATTGGCACCCTGTCACAGCTGCAGATATTGGAATTGTCTGTGTGTAAAAACTTGGAGAACCTTCCTGACACCATTGGTAACCTATCACAGCTGCTGTCTTTAGACTTGTCTCATTGCAAGTCTCTGCAGAGACTTCCCAGTACCATTGGCAACCTAACAAGGCTGAAGTTCTTGAAATTAACTGGTTGCAGCAGCTTGCTAAGTTTTCCAGACAGCATTAAGAACTTGTCACAGCTAGAGTCCTTGGATTTGCGGAGATGTTATGGCTTGGAGAACCTTAGTGACACCATTGACAAACTGTTACAACTTAATTCCTTAAATTGTATCACATCTGGTGACACTGACCTACCAGTGACTCCACTATTGTCCAGTGGACGTACTATGTCACGACAGTCCAGTCCTGGTGATATGTCACAAACCCAGTGCTGGTAATATGTCACAAACTGTCAGTGATAGTAACCAATCACAGCCCGTCAGTCGGTACCTGTCACAACCGGTCATGAATGCTTGGACTTGGAAAGATGTTCGTGCCTTACCAACAAGTGTTTTCCTCAAGGACTGACAGAGCTTTCTCAATAACAATGTTAACCTGTGGTAACTTTAATGTTCGAGTTTCCATAGGTGCCATGGCAGTGTACGCTTGATGTTACACATGCATGGCCACAACAGTGTACGCTTGATGTTACACGTGCGTGGCCATGGCATGACATCTTCGAATGGTTATTAATCATGTTATCCAAAACTGCTTACCACATTGTGGAAGCTTCTTAGATCAGAGGAGTGTAAATATATAAAGTGTAAAATGAATGTCCATAAACTGCTTGCTCCAAAGCTCATAAATCTTAATTGCCTTATAATGTCGCTATGCACTTTGGCTATATATAAGCTGGTGAATAATTACTTAATTTGAGAATTTTATAACATATAAGTTGGCTTTTCTACCAAAGTCAAATCCTAACAGGTGAAAATTTTGTTCAGAACTGGTGTTAAGTCCCAATGCATTAATGGCTTGTTTATGTTTTTAAAGGAAAAATGGTGTATTGTACTGATTTCCATATTTCGGTATGTATGCAGATATTTTCTTTGGCAAGGTTGGAGTGACAGATGTGAATAACCTGTTTGGTATTTTGTGAATGTTTGATTTCAGAAGTGGGAAAATTAGGCGTAGTGAACACATAGATAGATAGGGACCCCTATCTATATATGTAAGGATCTAGTTCAGAATTGGGGGAGGGCCTCGACCAACTTATCTCCCCTGGGGTGAAGTGATGAATGGGCTGCCGATAGGGGGGGTGAGATACAGATATAGGGGGCGGGTGATCAACCCCCTCCCCTGCCAGACATATCTATATAGGGCCCCCTATAGTTCTTTGATGCGCGTAGCCATGGGATGATGGGATGGACGCGCTTACATTCTAATAACCAGACTTCGATGGATGTCTCCTGACAATATCTAGATAGGGGGCCCCCAGATCTACATAGAGGGAAGATAGTTCAGTTCAGGGTATGGGGATCTATGGACAGGTGCACTCGATACAATAGACTGACTTCAGATCGATCTGATAGCTCAGTTTGGAGCACCCCTACCCCCACCAGTTGGCGCCGATCTAAATTTGGTCACACTGGATTGATCCGCTGCCAATAGAGAATATAGGGGGGGCTATGGTTGGAATTAGAGTATGATTGTCTTGATCCGTCACCCTCTCTATATAGATATGGCGAGCCCCTGGCCTATATATCTTGCATAAATGGCCTACGTTGCCATATAGATCAACACCCTGTCTATATATGGGAGGGTGGCGTTGGCACCCTATATAGATAGATATGGCAACGGCCTACTATATAGCTGCCCCTATTCTATATGGGGAAGGGGGGGCGGGGGGTGGGGTGCTATCTATATATGGGGCAGTCCCCTCTTCCCCCGTTAGGGGGAGATCTAAAGAACCTCCCCCACCAGCTGGTTAGCTATTCGTCAGTCAGGATCGCTTCACTCGTACTAAACTGAAAGGGATCCCCTTCATCGTACTATGCTGCCCACCTCACGAACTATCTATGTATCTGTAGTCGGGCTTAATGCAATGCTAACGTAGGGGAAGCATTCGGTTCACGAGATCCCTACCTCTCCCCCATGCCATGTAATGTATATAGAGGGGGACGAAGTCGAGTCCATCAATGTCCTTCGGAATCAATGGGTTGGTCAAGTGATGACCTAGCAAGAGGGGTGAGAGAGAGCACATCAGGAATCAAGAGTTCCCTCGAACGAGAATGGCCGTCAGGCCGGCCAGTTCAACGACTGGAGGAAGAATAGAATAGAGGGCACTGCGAGGTGTATGGGGTATTGCTTTTGGAAAACTATGGATGTTGTGGTTGGTCTCTTATTCCAAGGAATTTTAGGTTGTGTTTTCATGGTGCTTTTCTGCATGCTTGATCATGTTCAAGAAAACTTTTCGTAGAAAGGAGGATTTTGTGATTACTCCCCAATAGATGTAAAAAGGAGCACATCGTTTAGGAAAATTAGGCTTTTTCTGGAACTACTGGATACAATGCAGAATGGTTGAAGCATTTGTTGTCAAAAGAATATCACTAGCAATTGCACGAGTTACAAGTTATGCCGGAAGGGCACGAGCTACAAGTTATGCCGGAAGGGATGCAAATGTAAAATTACATTGGAAATGTTTGTTGATATGGGATCTCCTTATTTAGCACTGCAGGTCTGGCACAGTGCACCTTGTTCGAGTGTCAGCCCATGTCTACAGATTGCTTCACATAGCATTACCAATAATCTCTACAAGAACAATCCAAACACAAGTGCCAACTTCTCACTATGGTGGCTGAGGAATACTATTTTTGCTCTCCTTGTCCTCGTCACTCGGTACATATATTGAATCTGAAAAATATCCTCTTGCCTTGTGTTTGTGGGTGTGATCTGTCTCCTACACAAAAAGCATGCACCATTTAATGTCATTTAATCCAACTACATCTGCTACATCCAGGTATCTTTTTTATTCCTCTATCCTTCACCAATCTCCTTACCATTTGAACCTCACCCCACAATGCGTACTGCTACGTAGATGTTTAACAGAAGAACATAAGTTGCAACCTCATGCCATTGAAGTATTTACAACCCTCATCCACTTAACCTGCAAACAAGTCTATCAAGTCGTTCGCAACTACAATATCTATCTTGCAATCATGGAAATTCAAGAGACCAGATTTCTTCCAGGCATTTTGTCCAACAGTTTACATACCAAGTGCATATCCCAACACTCTACATACATATCTCCCAGAGTACCTGCAACTACAATCTCTGACAAAAGTCATCTCCCAGGGTATGTTCCGGAGTGAGTACGTCAAAGAGTTTCAAAGCATCCATGCAAAATATTGTATACATATCCTGCAATCACAGCAGTCCATGAGGCCATATCTGTTCCAGGCATTTTGTACAACAGTTAACGTGCATTGTGTATGCTTATGCCTCCACATTTTGCATACGTCTACCTTGGCACCTGCCAATACATCCAAAAAAGAGTAGCTTTCCGAGCTGGAACCAATGGCGAGCACAATAACAGAGCCTGACTCTTAAGTGGAGAATGTTAACGTTGAGTTGAGTACGGTTAGTTCGATCATGCATCGGCTGGTTGATGATTAGAAGCTCGAGATTACACCTCTACGCAAAGGAGAAGTGAAGACCAAAAGTTGATATGGTGACAGAGATGGTAGCAGCCATGGCGGGAGAAGAAATTCAGAGGAAAATTCAAAACCATGAGGAGTTTAACAGGCTGGGAAGATAGGTTCAAACTAGCCAACTGTATTTGCTTGAAAGGTTCCTAGACAGTGTCAACAAAACCATTTTGTGCATATCCCTGACTACATGTTTTAGCAGATGCTCGTAATCCAAGGTCATATGGGTTTAAGTCCATTTCAACTTTTATTGTTTTCTCTAGCGGCTAGCTTCCACCAGCCCACATTATCCAGTTATGGGGTTAGGACAAAACACAAAGAGAGCCCCTTGATCAGGGAGCCATTTCGAAAATGTTGAAACGTCAGGATGTTAATAGAGTTTTACCTGAGAAGAGGAGTGGTTGGAAGAGAGCCATAGGAAGAAAGGAGAAAATCATGCTCATAGATTCCTATCATGCTACTGTGGGTGCTACGCAAGAGTAAGCTGCCTACAGTTATTATGTAATGGGATGAACCTAATACTCTTAATTACAACATCCTTCCGTGCCAAGTAATAAAAAAGATGAAAGCGGCAAGTAAAACCGTGTCCTGACCGAGAGTTTCCATCTGCGCTCTGATGCTCTGGTGATAATGTGAATGTGATTGTGATAATGAGGGTGCACCTGTATCCTGCAATCGTTGCAATCCATGAGACCATATATCTTTCAAGCATTTGGTCGATCAGTTCACATGCCCTGTGCTTGCTTCCACATTTTTCAAACACATTCCCGAGGGCACCTGCAACTACAACATCTGCCGAAAGTCCTTTCTCCATAATGCTACGGCGGATGCTCAAAGCTCGTTTTTTATAATTCTAGCAAAGGTTACAGGATCAGATTGGACACATGTTGGCTGTATTGGGTGAAACAGCGTCAATGTTCCGTGAGGATGCTCATTACCGCTAACAGAGGAAGAGGTTGCCAAAGATTTATACAGTGCCCTCCAGGAATTCTGCGACCTCAATCCCCTATTCCGCACGGCCTCAACTCCCTGTTCAGATCCCGTCGTTTTACCCTGCTGCGCACGCACCCAACAATAAATATACCGGCAAAGGGTGGCCGAGGAGAAGGCCGCCGGGAATGCGTCACCGTTGCCGGTAATACAACGTTTTTCAGGCACGCTTTCTTTTGTAGTGTGGACGCCTCCAGCGAAAAACTGCAACTTCTATTAGCATAATATAACTAGCACTTGCTCCACTTTCATTGCTAGGCCGAGAGGCTTAATTGGATTGCAGTTTCATTGCTAAGTGATTGGTATATTTTAATTATAATTTGTAGATTTTGATTAGTGTGGAAAAGTAAACCATTTATTTTTAATTGTTGATATTCTAAATTAAATATTTAAAGGTTATTACTTATATGATCCAAGGACCTTAGTTCTAATATTTTTCTATTCTCGAGCCAATTGCTATTCACATAATATAAATTTACATTTTTTGGCTAGAGACTTTGAGAAGTTGTTTGCTGGAAAATGTTGTGTTTTCTGGTCAGTTATTTCACTAGCGTCTTTTGTCAGCATGTTGCCTTAATCACAGTTATAATAGAAGACATGGGCATCCTCATGCAACATTACCATTGTTTCACCAAATGCAATCAACATGTGTCTAATTTGATCAGGCCACCTTTGCTAGCATGCTACCAACTTCTACGAAAAATAGGAGCTTCGAAACATGCTCTGGACATTTGTTGAAGTATTATGGAGAAAGGACTTTTGGTAGATGTTGTAGTTGCAAGTGCCCTGGGAGATATGTCTACAAAACAGAAAGCATGCACACTGCATGTGAACAGTTTGACTTAATGCCTGGAAGAAATGTGGTCTCATGGATTGCAATGATTATGGGATATGAAGAAAATGATTTTGTTGAAACCATGTTGGAACCTTTCAAGCAAATACAGTTGGCAAGTTTGAAGCCACGATCCACAACCATTTCTGCTATCTTCTTTGTCTGTGTTAAAATGGGATAATTAGAACAGCATGTGGACAATCATCGAAGCAAATATGGTCTCATGGACTGCCATGAATGCAGGATATGTATACAATTCAACGTAATGAATCACTTTGGATCATGCCTTGGGACGGGACTTTTGTCAGATGTTGTAGTTGCAGGTGCTCTAGAAGAAGGTATGTATGCATAGTGTTGGGGTATGCACCTAGTATGTGAACTGAAATTTCTTGGTATATTTGTTTGTTCTACAGGGTCCTTGTTGTCTAGACTCTACTATCTGTGTTTTATTTGTGGATCTCATCAAAGTGATGAAAAGATTTGTTTTTATGGATGCTATGTTTGGAGCCTATATCGGTGTATGTAGTGCAATGGAGAAGTAGGTATATTTCATTCTTAATTCTACATTTTAAATGTCAGATCAGAGTCACAATGCTGGGATTTAATAAACCACAATGCAAAAACAGTTTTATTTGAGCACTCTGCATGTGATTCCAATGCACATCATGGTCTAATTTTTAGTAATTGGCTAATTCTTAATAAATCTTCCAAATTCTAGTTTCGATAACCTGCCAAATTTTCCTATAAAATGTGTATTAATTTTTTAAATTTGCTAAAATAGACATTTATTGGACTTCAGTAGTAAATTCTATGCTCTTCCTTTTGAGTTCGCAATGTTTGACACATATTTACTATTTTTTATCTAAAACAATTTTCCAACAATTAGATACTTGTTAAAACTTTCCACATCTGGAAGACAATATTTTTTCCAAATCAAAATTCTCCCTCCATTATAAAACAAGCATACATCATATAGTCCCCTCGTTCTTGGGAAATTGTTGTAGAGGTGAATTTTCTATATCTCACGGAACTTTTCAGTTGGATTCCAGTTGCTCTTCTGTTGGATTTCCAGTAAAGGCGAAGCCTAGTCGTAATGGCTCTGAAGTAGTAGGGGTTTCTATTGAGTTCAAAGGATGGAACACACTCTCGTACAACATGTTGGATGGCCTCTGCCGTTTCTTTCACTGTGGGGAGCAAATGTGACGGGACACTAATATTAGGATTGAATTTCTGAATAAAGGGAATTAGGGTGTAAACATGTGAAAATGACGCATGTATCAGTTTCTTCCCTTGGCTCCTCGACTATATAATACATATCTAGTTGGCTCGCCTGGCCTGCCCGTTTGATATGATCTATTAAACCCGAGGAAGGACCAGGAACGAATTCGAATTTGGATCTCGACATGTCGGTTGTTTTTCATCGTGGGCTATTTATATGGGTTCTCCCGGCCGGGTCCCCTATAGTTCTATATGACTGTGGAACCAACCAATTGTGGTTTTAAGACCGTAGCTCAATACATTGAGCTAATACATTTCCATAAGTGATCTTTAGGGGAGAGGCACCGGTTGTGATGCACCCTATCTTTACACAATCACTGAGCCACATCACTGCCACGTGGGCGAGTAAAAACACCACCAGAATATTCAACACTAAATTCTTGACCTCCTACATTCCTTTGCCACCTCATTTCCAAGTCAGTGACACGTGTACGAGCCGCATGTTTTTGGGGATGTCAAAATAAGGCAGTGTTTTTGGTTGGGACCAACTGTCATCCATTTCCCGTGCCGGTTGTAGTTCATTCAACGGCCATTCAATTAATGCTCCCCCACCAGACATTAATATGCACGCCTTGGTTAATGGAACCTGCAACCTCCAAATCGAGCATTGGGATTTCACGCAAAATTGAAACAGACCACATTCATCGTTGATACAGGACCTGTTCATTTGCAAAACTCTAGCGACCATTTCTCCTCACATTTCACATCGGTGGTAGCATGGGTTTTCTCCACTCCTGAGTGACTTCTTCCTCGGCAATGGCTCGGCCTACTTTGAAGATGAGAAGAAAACGCAAAGGTGAGAGGGTTCTCATGCAGGCAATGATCCTTAGTGTTTTTAAACACTGCGCTATTATGGAAAGTTTGTTGTTTGCCATTCAGCAAAAGAAATTTATTTTTTCATTTGTCATATTTTACAAATCTATGCGTAAAATCATTGGTTTATTGATTTATTTCGTGTGCAATCACTAGTTTAAATCATTTCTAAGTATTTGTGTGAATCTTATGGCGTTCATCTTCTTGTTTGGGATGTTTCAATGGGCTGACGTGAACTTATTATTTTTGATATTGCTTCTGACCTGCATGTTTTTGGAGGTGTTTTTTTAGAGTGAATTCAATGTCTAGGGTATACAAGAAATGGCTGGGGTATACATGAAATGGGTTCTATAGGAAATGGGGTAGCCATTATTTATTAAAGCTCATTTTTATTGGCTGGGGTATACAGGAAATGGAAATTTCTGGTTTTTTTGAATTACGGTTTTGTTGTTTCAGCACCTCGTCGTTTGTAAGCCACACGCTGGAAATTAAGAATATTAGATGTGCTATCATTAGATGTGGAAGTCCTATCATTGAGTTTATTTTTCTGTTTTGGATATGCTTGCTGCAATTTTTGATGTGGAAGTCCTATTTTCATTACAAAGGTTGATGCAGAAGTCCTATTTTGATGTTGAAGTCCTATTTTCACTGTCCTATTTGGATAGTTTAGGGGAGAGGCACCGGTTGTGGTGCACCCTATCTTTGCACAGTCACTGAGCCACGTCACTGCCACGTGGGTGAGTAAAAACACCACCAGAATATTCAACACTAAATTCTTGACCTCCTACATTCCTTTGCCACCTCATTTCCAGGTCAGTGCCACGTGTACGAGCCGCATTTTTGGGGGATGTCAAAATAGGTAGTGTTTTTGGTTGGATTATTCCCGCGCTGGTTAGATATTATGTTGTTTTGTTGGCACCTTGGGTAATGGAACATTCCAATGACAACCCCAAGAGAAACATGCCACAGAATTGGCTCAAACTTCTTAAATTGGGTGTAAAATATAGAGCATCATCATACTGATATATTAACATAAGTTTAATTGTATACATAAAACGATGGAAAGTATTCTGATTACATACGCAAAATTTATATCAGTATTCTGATTACACCGCCAAATAGGGTGTAAAATATAGAGCATCATCATACTGATATATTAACATAAGTTTAATTGTATACATAGAGGGCTGGAAAGTATTCTGATTACATACGCAAAATTTATATTGCACAAATAACTTTAGAGACTACATAGGAAGACTTCCGGCAATACATCTAGCAAAATGGTATCACCAGCAAAATTACTACCATCATCATATGGGGTAATAAACATTGTTTACGAGCACATGTTCAATATCTTAGTTAGTATAAGTAATATTGCCCTCTTTCAATACTGCTTTTGGATTTTCTTTTCCTGCCGATACAGTGTTCAATTGCCCAGGTGAAAAGGGATTTAGAATCCCTTTTGACAGAGCATTTGGTTGCCCAACTGATAAAGGATCTGGTCCCCCTGCTGAAAAAGGATTTGGTTGTCCGCTTGATAAGGGATTTTCCCCTGTTGTTGACAAAGGAGTTGGTTGCCCTGCTGAAGCTTGCATCCATGGTGGCATTGGAAATGAACTACTAGGACTGCTTGAACTTGTACAAAGTAAATGAGGTGATACATACCAAGATGGAACTGTACAAGAGTTATTCATAAGTGATGGAGGTGTTCCAATTTGAGCATAACCTGGAATTTGAATATTTAACATATCTTGAAAAATCCTTCGATTTTCATGATCAGTTGGAGAACTTACACGCATCCTCTTTTCGTATTCCCTTAATTGATTTGCAAGTTCCCTCTCCCTCTTCTCTTGCTCTTTCCTTTGTTGCTTGTGTGCCTTCTCAATCTCTTTTTGTTGCTCCTTAGCCTGCTTCCCCCTTTCTCTTTCAAGCTTCTCCTGCAATTTTTTTTCTTTTGCTGCAAGTCTAGCAACCTTTTTTTCTTGTGCCAATTCTTTTTTCCTTAACTTTAGTTTTGCTTGTTCCTCCTTCTTTCTTTCTGCATCAACCAATAGCTCCATGTACTCAGGTGCAGTCAAAATCTGTGAATGCCTACTCAGTCTAATAGAACCATCTGAATTTTTGACACTCTTTTTGTTTATGATCTCCCTTGGAAGTCGTAGAAAATGGGAAAGTAACTTACCACGTCCATCTTGGATTTCAATCTCTTCAGGGTGTTGAGGTTCATGTTGCCTAACTTCTAAGTTTATTTCATTTTCCTGAGCATCCTCTTGAAATTCGACTTCGTCTTGTTCATCCTCATCTCCAACATCTACATAGTAATGAATTATTGCTTCTTGTTCCAGTCCTTCAGGAAAGGAAGGCAGATTTAAGCTTTGATCTTCTGTGCTGGATGGTAGCTTGTAACCCATGTTTTTCATGGCATCCTCTAACCATTGTGGCGGGTTAACTTGACTTGGCAAGGACAAATCATTGTTACTTACAAAATCTGTAGACCCCTCATTATTGTTGATGATGTTACTTGGGTTTCCAAGAGCACCGTTTAGCTCCACTCCATGTGTTGCAGCTGCTTCCATATCATCTCTTGAGTCAACATTTTGCATGAATTGAGTTTCAGGTACCACCTCTTCACTATTATTTAATTCGGGATTTATTCATTGAGATAGGCTCAAAATGTTTGTGACAACATCAACATCTTCCTCACCTTGCATGTCAAATGCCTGGCTGCATGCCATGTCATTTAGGAGAGCATCATAATTTAATGGCCAAATACCAGTTCTTTTGAAACCTGCAATTATGTTAGATGGTGTTAGTGCCTTTTTTAAGGCTCTACTTGCAAGCTCAGCAATGTCATTCCTTTTCACATCTACACATTTGTTCTCTGCCATCCATTTGGACCTCTCAGCTCTAAAATATGTCTTGAAAGGGCTGAACACACTCACGTCAAGAGGTTGCAACTTATGACTAGTATGTGCTGGTAGTGTTATCAAATCAATGCCCAATTTGTTTGCCTCCTCCACAGTTTGTAATGCTACATGGCTGCCATGGCCATCAAATATCAATAGGTGTCTATTATTTGGAGAAACACCTCCTGGTACTGAACGTGCAAAATGACATAGCCAATTTAAAAACAATTCCTTTGTCATCCATGCATTTGGATGTGCAGCCATACATGCTCCAGGTTCACAATTTTTAATGTAATTCTTTACCATTCTCTTTCCCTTGAACAAATAAAATCCTGGGATTGACAAACCTGCTGCATTGACACAACACAATATAGTGATCCACTCCCTACTCTTTGGTATTACCTTTGGGACATTTCGACTGCCCCTCTTAGCAATTACACGCACTCCACAATTTCTCCCAGCCTGCAAACCAGTCTCATCACAATTCCAGATTTTATGAGCACCGTATGAATAGGTTCCATAGCATTTGGCCAAATTATCATAAAATTTGGTTACTATTGCAGGGCACAAGTTTAAAGCTCTATCCATGTCAAGTCCCTCAGCGGTTTGGATTGCAAGGTCTGGATGACGTTTTCTGAATCCAGCCCACCATGATTTACCAGGAAACCCATCTCTGAAGGGGTTTTGTCTTGTTTCACAAATCTGAGCAACATTTGCCTTTAGCTGCATTAACTCCAAGCCATGACCCATATCAGCCATTTCTTTGCACCATTCAACAATTTCCTCTTCTTCTTCTTCAGTTAGAACTGTTGGAGGACCCCTCCTCTTTGTGTGGGTGAGACCATTTAGCCAATAGTGTAATGATGTGGGTGGAATGGAATACTTCTTTGTTGTTGCTCTAACTGAGAACCCATTAAACTCAACATCATCTATCGCCTTTTCCATATCTTCTTTTGTCCAACCTCGGATGACACTAAGCTTCTTTGTTGCAGATGTTCTTTGAACTGAGACAATGGGTGGGTTTCTACATTCTGGTTCATTACCAGTTGGTGCTGAATTATCCTCTTCATCACTTACATTATGTGATAATTGTACACCTCTCACTTTGGGCCTCCTTGATCTTCTAGCAATAGCACCTTTTCTCATGGTTTAAATGAAATACCTGATTCACAACATGAAATACAAAATAGAAGTACATGGTTATCAACTCAATTCTAATTGTTGAAGGAAAGATGATTGTTGGAAAAGAAACTATAAATATACCAAAAATGACTGCTGGAATATGATTACTGGAATTGTTGAACGAAAGATGATTGCTGGAATATGAATGATTTTGTTTCATTTTTAGGAATTAATTGACTTGTAGTTTTCATTATGACAATGAAACTTGTATGGAATATGTTGAATAGAGAAAGTGCTTGGATAGACAATGTATATTTGACTAAATGAGCACAATGTTGTATAGTTCAACAATGTTGTATATTGCATTTCAGAATTCACTATATTGTTCTTTTTTTCATGATATACCATTCTCTAGTGTATTCGTTGGACTCTTCCTATGTAGTTTTTAAAGTTATGTTTTCAATATAAAATTTTCACATGTGATCATAATACTTTCCAAATTTCTATGTATACAATCAAACTTATGCTAATATCACAGGGATGATTAGAAAAAATACTTTTCAACTAGAGAATGAGATATCTGGAAAAAATGAACAATATAGTGAATTCAGAAATGCAATATACAACACTGTTGGACTATAGAACACTGATGTGGTCATATTCCAACAGAGTTGTATATTCCAGTAGTGTTGTACATTCTAGCTGTGTTGCATATTGTATTTCAGAGTTTACTTAGCATAGTATGAACTTCATAATTTACTATATTGTTCATTTTTCCTATATATCTCATTCTAATGTATAGTCATTACTTATCATAATACACTGTTGGACTATATAACTCTACTGGCACATACAACACTAATGGAATATACAACACTGCTTTCAATTTAAAGTTATGTTTTCAATATAAATTTTGCACATGTAATTAGAATACTTTCCAACTTTTTATGTATACTATTAAACTTATGCTAATATAGCAGTGATGACTATACACTAGAGAATGAGATATATGGAAAAAATGAACAATATAGTGAATTCAGAAATGCAATATACAACATTGTTAGACTATAGAACACTTATGTGCTTATATTCCAGCAGTGTTGTATATTCCAGTAGTGTTGTACATTTCAGCTGTGTTGTATACTGTATTTCAGAATTTACTTAGCATAATATGAACTTCAGAATTTACTATGTTGTTTATTTTTCTTATATATCTCATTCTAATGTATAGTCATTACTTAGCATAATACAGTGTTTGACTATAGAACTCTACTGACATATACAACACTGAATATACAACACTGAAAAAATAAAGGGCTTGAATTATGAAATAGTTTGTATTTCATAAGTGTCTTACCTGAACTGCACTGCTCCTCACTTCTTCAACTTTGAGAGATGAAAACTGCAGGAACAACTGGAATTGTAATTGTTCCTTCAGCTTTTATTCTATCATCCTAAATTTTGATTGGTTGATGTTAGTTGACATGGATTCAATATGATAGTTCAATTGAATGGTTGAGATTTATTGGGATTTGATCCAATGGATAATATTTTAGTTGGTTATTTTTATTATTTTATGTAGCTGGTTACACAATTTATTGTTCATATGGTACTAAGTTTTTAAACACTATGAAAAGTGAGCTTGACCATAATTTCATTTATTGTTATGCAAGTGGTTACTAGGGATTGAAGACTCTTATATCAAAAAGAGTGCATTATATTTGAGATCTGGTTTAGAAAGTCTTCATAAATGACTTGTTGAAGTGACTGTAATAGATATGATGTACATAAAATGAAAATATTACTTAATGAATAGTTGACTGCATATACTTGATATTTGTACACTAGTATATAAATTAATGTATATTTTAAGTTCTATCAATGAATAAGATAATATTGACTAATTTTAAAACTGTCTTATTCAACATAACATGCTTCCATGTTTAAATAATAATAATACAATACAATACAGTCAGGTTGTATTAAATTCATATATCATTCTAAATAGGTTATTAAAAAGGTGAATGTCTTTTCACCTACTATCTCCAAAACACAAACCCAGTTAAGTAGGGATATTTCGGATCTACCTATCCCTCACGCACGTTCGCGGGGGGAATATTTAATTAAAAAGGCTCAAAATTTGTATTGACCAATGCTGTGGCAGAGTGGTGGGCCTCCTGCCTTCTATTTTGCAGGTCGCAAGTTCAAACCCGCCCATCTCTCTGCAAACGTGCTTGAGAGATAGGCTCAGCCGGATATTTCACATTTCCGGTAAATAATCTAGACATAATCTGCTGAGCTTGCCTCCCAAATAGCTAGATAGTTTATGTCCTAGTGCTTAGCAGTTCATCTGCAAACATTATGGTTTGCGTTATATTTGTAATTTTGGGCTCCATTGATCCTACAGTGTCTCTCATGGAAAGACCATACTGACAGAAAGCAAGAAATATAATTCAGATTAACCATTCTGCAAATAAGCAGAAAATCACCAGTGCAACCCAAAATGAACAAAAATTCATGCCTGATGACATCGCGTATGGACCAAACTGAAGATTCAAAACAAGCCGACAATAGGAATAAACAGCTTAACCACCAACAAGCAGCAAATGTAGAATGCAATGTTATTAACAGTTGATCTCATTGTTTTGGCATTACTGTTAACAACGTCTCTTCATCACTAAGAATTTCCGCTTCATCTTTTCATGATGGAGATATTCTATGGCATAACTATATTGTAAAGAAGATAAGAATATTAGCATTTAGCATTGGCTCCCAATTTCAGTGGAAAAGAATAAGAGATATTTATTGTGTTCTATTTTTTTGCTCATGAGTTGACTGTAATACTTATAAATCTGAAGTCGCGTAGAGTGTATGAAGGTTGAACAACATATAGGAGACATAGTTGACCCCTATCAAACATACATTCTCTGCTCCCTCTTGATATTCACTGACAGAGGATTTCTCTGTGAGCTTCAGCAGAAACAGGGGAAGCGTCTATCCAGGAATTATGTGCACCATTGGGAGCAGTGCAGACCCACTCCAACTAGATGCGTAGGCACAAATAATTTTCTCAACAGACTGTTACTGAAGGTTTTTTACCTTGATAAAAATATGATAATCAAGCATGTCCTGATAGCCAATTATTTCAAAATAAAACAGCATATCCTTGTCTTTTCTAGAAAACAGCTTGATGGGCAGTTTTCTAAGGAAGCAACAGAAGAGGAGGCAGCAGAAAACGCCGTCAACACAAGCTCGACAGCGAAAACGGGGAAAAAGCCCTCAGTATAAAAACGCCTACGACGTAACCAGAAAGTTTTCAAATGGCTGTTGAACTTACTATCCAAAAGTAGCGTAATTTTATTTCAATGTTTTGGGTTTAAAATTCTCGATGGAATGGTTCCATGAGAATCCTCCATACACTCACATTTTGGATGGAAGAAAATAATTCTACTCGGTTTTGATCAGGAACAAAATTTGCTAGAGAAGTTTTGTTGAATGGTTGAGAACTCTTTTCATTTTATTTGTTTGCCTTTCTACTCTAGTTTATCCAGGTAAATAAATGTTGTTTTTTTTGTTTTTTTTTTTTGTAAAGTCGAAATAGTAGCAATAACTCCCTTCAAGCAACCTCAACCTTATTAGTTCGTGCCTATGGCAGGGATACTATAGTTTTCAGTTCAATGCAATAATTTTTGTCAATGGACCAATCACAAATGATAACTTTTTTGCCTATGTCAAATTTTATAATGTATAAACTTTGAATTGACATATTTACGTAAATATAATTTCACATAAGTTCATTTATTAGAATTTTGATTGGTGAGAAAGGGAGATTTGACAATTTTTTCCCCTTATTGAGCTATAGGTTTTCTATTTTTTTAAGCCAAAAAATTTGTAAATGGTCAAGTGGCCTGGCATTTATTAACCCTTGTCAATTTGTCAATTCATTTAATTTCATGTGTCCCATTGAAATAGTAATAGCATTTATTTACATTGTTCTTATTTATTAAATATCAAATCTTATTTATTTACATTGTTCTTATTTCTTAAATGTGGCAAATTTTATTTATTTATTTCTCTCAAACACAATAATTTTCTCCATGGAACAAATCATAGTTAAGAATTTTTTCACTTTTAATAGTTATCAATTTTAAATAACATTTAAATCATTTTTTAAATAGGCATAAAATCTATTAAATTTAATTTTCTTGAATTTTTACAATCAACATATCACTTAAGCAATTGTTAAAATACAATTACATCATTGTAGCATGAATGGCAGGAACTGGCCGCTTCGCGGCTCTTGTTTATTATTGGTATCTTGACATAGCTTTGCCCTCTTGCTTTTCCAATCAAAAACTTTGTAGGTAGATGCAAAAATGAGAATTTGGCTCCCTTATGTTGTGTTATATTGTATTTTGTATCAATTTTTTGCTTTTTCTGAACTCATTGATGGTAGATAGATAGGTGCTTGTCTTATGATAAATGCTTAGAGATAACTTCTATATACAAGAGTTATTTACTTTAAAATTTAAACGTAATGGTGTGCGAGGCCAGCCCAAAACATTAAGTTTGAAAGTGAGAAGCGCAAAGTAAATTTTAGTGGCGAATCTTCGCTAATTCACAAATATTCTAGTTTTTTAAATTTGTATTTGGTGAAATTTTAGGTGTAGGGATATGACTAAGTTATGTAAATTTTTTGGGTTCAAGTTATTTTTAGGGGTCAGGTGACCAAACAGTTGACTTTTTAAATTTAAATCGCCATTAGCACGAAATTGAAATTTGTAAAATTGGTTTTCATATATATAGTGATTACAAATTTACAATTCCGAATATCAAGTACACATCAAATTTTCTTTGCAATTTATTTACCCATGCTCGTGGCCATGTGCGCATTAACAATCGAAATCGATTGCATATCGCAACCCTCCAACACTAATGGTATTTTAATAGTTAATATTTTATTATATTGAAGTTGCATATACTTTGTTGCCGACTGATAACATACATTTATCCTATCAGTCGGAAGCATAAAAAATGCTACTAGTCGGTAGCATGTAAAAATGCTACATGTTACTAGTCGGTAGCATTTTTTCAGTGATGTCGTTCAAAGAGGAAAAATATATATATATATATATATATAAATAAATGAAGAGTGATAATTTTTTTTGCTTACGACCCATATTTTGTGAGGACAGATTTCTCATTGAGATGATCATTTTAATTGCTAACATTAAAAAAATCTAAAAATATTTTTTTTTCCCATACAAAACTGGTGAAAACTACATTCTTTTCACAAAAAATCACTTTTTTGAATTTTTTTATTTGCACCATATTTTGCAAGGACATATTTCTCGTCGAGACGGTCATTTTAACTGTTATTCTCAAAAAATGATTTTCAAAAAATTACATATGTTGTTGGCCTACAACGTCTACTATCATCCAACAACATCTATTGTCAGCCGACAATTGCTATAGGCTGATACCATTATCAAATGATTTATCAAACCATTTGAAACTCATTTCCTTCAGATTCACCATTAGTTTAAAAGTCATTTTCATAGATTCGCCAAATAATATCCACAAGTTTTTTAGGGGGATCTTAAAATTTACCTTGGAAAAGAGTCGCAAATGGGCCCATCAAGAAAAAGAAACCCAAAAACAAAAGGAAACGAGACGATATGGTTTGGGCTCAGACCATATGATGGTCTAGATGAAGCTTTATTGTCTCATACAAAAGTCAACAAAAGTAAAATAGGTAATTGCAAAGGTTAAATATCTCTATGACACGACATAAAATCACTTGAAAGAGTCAAACAAGTCAAAAGACAATCAAGTAATATGAAAGAAAAATGACAAGTGCTTGCACCAATAAGTTCTAGTTTCACCATTCAAGACCCACATGTATAAATTTTACCAAAAGCATGATGTAATAATTATTTTGCACCAATTTTGGTGTCTACAAGTATCAATTATCAAAGACATCGTAGTTTTAAACACTTACTAATCCTTTGATGAAATTTTTTCACAAGGTTAAGGCCTTTGAAGTCAAGATTGTAGAGGCAAATATGCTTTCATATGAGGTCAATGCTCCTTATCATGTCAAGTTTTAAAATAAATCCAGTTTCAAGGCCAAAAGAAATAACCATGAGTTTCAACATGAGATTGATGCCAAGAAAGCGGTCAATGCCATAACACAACCACTTATTGTAACGACCCATAATTTCATACACAAACAACACAGTAAAATACAAGATAACTTTTTTTTTTTGACACATAACACGACACAACATGCCACCACCAAGGTCACAACTAACTCCGTGGATAACTCAATACAAGGATGACCACAAGGGTAGCACAGAAATGTTCACACCCCACCAAGGATGGCTCACTTTTCTGTTTGACAAGACAACATAAGAAACCACCACATAACACACCTACAGATCCGGCAAGCCACAATGTGAATATTATTGAAGGTTATTTATTTTTATGAAACCTCTTTCAATCCTTAACTTTAGTTTGCTAAGACTCTAGATATGATTTGTACAATGCTTCTTACAATGCTAAGTTTTCTCTGGCTTATTAAATCTTATCCTCTTCTAACAACTAACAGTTCATTTCACCTTAGGGTTATTTTACAAATTTCACCATAAAAGGATTAATGTTCACTAGAGGAGCTAGGGTTATCATGTTATATAATTCTTACTCACAATGATAGTCTCGCCTATGATTACTTCAGGAATCCCTCGTTCTCAAGTAAGTCATCTCTACATTAATTTATCTGAATATATATATATATATATATATATATATATATATATATATATATATATATATATATAGCTAACTTCTTTAAGGGTTAACCACTCCATTTAATTTTACTTATATCACATCAATACAAGGTGTCGGAGAGTTTTGACTGAACACTTTATTCTCAAAATCAAGGTTTTACAATACTTATGCCAATGTAATGATTGAATATCATTCCTCACCAAGGTAAGTTACTAGTCTAACAACAAAAGGAAAATAACACTTCACCACGTAGTTTTCCGAACATACCGAGACAAGAGATCTTCTAAACTCCTTGCAAGCAATGTTACAAAATTTACAACGCATTGAACTTTCTACAAAGAACTTCATAGTTTGAACTGATGAAACTTTTACACTCTTTTCCTTTAATCTACTCGCATAATCCATCTGCACAAATATTTACTAGAGTCAGTTCGCTAGAACTGAGCATGATAAGATATAAACCTCACCTAATAACTTATGCCATCTAGCATTTAAATAAATGAAAGTTTGCAATACTCCCTATCAAATAATTCCTAATCATGTATTCAAATCTTAACTGCACATCTCATGGTAATACATTTCATACCCATTATTGTTCACTTCCCTAAAATCTACTTACATATGAACGAAAATTCCAAGTGGAGAGATATGCAACCTTAACCTTGCATTTAATCATAATTAAATTACAGTAGTAATAATAATGCTCACCTAATACCCTCAACCTACTTCACATATATAAGTGTCCAACAATATTATCTTTCAATTAAATAAAAGCACCAACGACATTAAGCTCCTATAATAAATACAAGTGTAAATCTTATGATATTCATCAATATTACCCAAGTATCAAACCTTTATAGAAAATCAAGGATATGTAAGTATACTTTTGATATTTATCTCACAATTTTAAGAATATACTTATGTAAACAAGGGTCCCACAAATCAGTAATTTCATATATTATTTAGATATCCTATCGGTTGTTTATTATCATGTCTCTATATGCCTCTATTAGTATAAGAGTCCAACTCAGAGGAGTGAATTACGAACAACAATACCGTCATACTTTGTTAATGAGTAGAAGGTACATTTGGCTAGCTAAAATATGTAAGCGTGGTCCAAGCCACTATAAATGCAAGTATCGACATTATCTCAACTCCTAATTAGGATGCAAATATCAATTTTTAGCTAACATAATAATCATCGTAAATGCCAGAAAATATTCCACGCGTTAAAAAAATTATTGAAAAAACATATTTATCCTTATTGGTTACCTGATAACATAATATATCATATTATATAATTCAACCTCCACTTGCATATCTCAATTTATGGGTATTAATCATTGTCCTATATAATGAAGTTAAATAATTTCAGGTCGACTTCTATCCTTACTGTCATATATGGTATGTACAATCCCATTATGGTAGTTGTCACCTTTACTTAAGGCTGTGTATGAATCCATTTTAGGGTAGTTCTCATAACTTCCCTATTCATCTGTTTTCCTACCAAAACGCATTTCAACAAGCTTTGAAGTCAAAGTATAGGATAAATTTATAATCTCATATTTCAAGCATTGTCTGAATTCATATGCCTGAGGGCCATCACATGACAATCAAACTTGAAGAATGTACACATTCATGAGAGTTCGATGTATCCAATATTACTTTAACTGATTCGAAGATCTAAGTAGTGCCTCAAACTTAAGCCATATAGTTATCCACACAAACTAACGTCTTGAGAGCTTATCGTATTCAAAAAGGTCACAAAATAGAAACCCCATTAATGCATGCTTCAGGAGCGTTCCAATCTAAAAATAAGCTCATAGTAATAATAATAGTAGAGGGCCTGGTGAGGGGTTTTCAATAATCCCCAAAGTAAACAATAATCAAAGGAGTCGGATAGTATCTAGAAAGGACCAGTAAAGCCAGTACGACTCTCCCCAAATAGAAGCCTCCAATCCTAATGGGGAGGGTTTATATTATTATCAATCCACATTAATAGACAAACACAGTCTTCCAAGAAAATTCCCGTTTTCAAGCCATGTTCTACATAATAAAAACAAGACAAGAAATATTCTAAATCTCATTCACACACCACAATATTTTCTACAGAAACCACTGTTCACAGGAATAATCATGGAAAAATGATAAACCAACTTTATAAGATCGATAAGCGAGAATCACTGGAGAGAGATCAGCTCATGCAATTATGATTAAAAGTCATTTGAAAACCCATTTCTTTTTGGGCATCTCTTTCAAGAAAGAGTCAACATATATATGTAAATAAATATTAAATAATATCAAGAGTCCAAACGTTATTTACTTAGTAAAAAAGAATAACACAGCAACAATCCAAAAGAAACTCACATCTACAGAATTCAAACAAAATTACAGAGATTGATTTATCTAAATGCTATAGGAAACAAATCATCAAGAGAGAGGGTTAGGGCTTATCATGCCTTTAGTGTGCTTCCCAAGACAAGGGCACGCTGAAACAGGCCCTGCAACGGCAAATTGTGCTTCATGAATATTCTGATATGAAACAGATCCACCTCTATGAGATTCTCTTCCATGAGTTGCATCGTAAAACAAGTAAGGTCTCAATAGAGAATCTTTGTAATAAATTTCATCAGGTCTCCTGGTAACACTCTTACTGTCACTTAATCGATTTTGATAAAATATATTGAAGGAGAATCCCAAATTTGAGGATGCATTCAATACTGAACAGATAACAACATAGTTGGACAACCTGCTTGTTGGAAGCGCTCAAAAAGGCTTCTACTATACTGCAACATGCATGCTGCCTGGCTAAATATTGTTGCAGGCCGTTGCTGTGGATCCCCGACAAGAACACACCTCGCAGCACCTAAGGAAAGTGGAGGTAACACGCCTACTTCACTAGCTTGTAGCTTCATCTATAACCACCATATCAAACCCACGCGGCTAGCAGGGAAGGCACCCCAAAGTCCCACACACTCTGAAAACCTTCCTCCACATTTTCCAAACGCCCCCCCAGCTCCAGGCGTGAACAGGTCCTAACGTGGCTAGGAGAAGGTGAATAAAAACAAAGGAACAAGGACCAGGCGCGCAGCAAAAAGGAGGCAAACTTTTCTAACGTTTTTCACCATTCTACAGTCAATCCGCCTAAGAAGATCCCACATCGCCAGAGCAGGAAGTTGCAGGTTTGTGGAAAGGAGAGAAGTGTGGCTAGCAAAGTTAGGGCCAGTTGGAGATGGCCACGCAGCAAGGAAAGAAGACAGATCTGCATAGAAAGATCCCACACACAGCCCCAAAACAAAAAAATGCGGCCAGGAGGAAAGAGGCGTCCCTTTCCAGCTAAGAGGTCAAAACATGATTTCAATAAAGCTGACAAGGAAAAATTTAGGCGGCCCAAGGCAAATTTACACTTCCTCCACCAACAAGTCAGGTAAAGTTACTTATCCACAAAATAAAATAAATTTAATTGGTCAAAATTTCATTTTAAAATTTGGTTAGATTGACAGACTGACGACGGTATACAACTGACAAGTCCAGGGAACCGACGAGATTCGCATATTATAGTTAATGAAATTCTTCATAATTGAAAATGTGCAATCCTATTGGTCAGCGTATTTATCCGACAACATACAAAATACATTTACGTGACCAAAAACGTCTTTTATTTATCTCTGCAAAGAAAAACCATGTCTCCGCGCCAAGTATGAGGATAAATTAATGATAGAAATTTACCAGCTGGTGGATGAGACACCTCAACTAAACAATAACTCACAGTAAGGCATGCGCACGGCCCGAAAAGGCTTAATTAATTCAAAAATGTACTTTTATCATCTATATACACATAAGAATAAAACTGATACCCACTCCTTTACTATTCATTATTATTATGTTTTAAAATGCTGCGACACCTGACGGGGTTCAAAAAATCGTTTAGGACCTAACACGATAGTGACAACAAATAAAAATAATAATAATAATTTAATCGAGGGGCCGAGCACGAGAGTGATCAATACTACGGCAAAAATATCTAGCAAGCAATTAAACAACAATCAACAGGAGGTTTGATATAGCGAGAATAAGGTTTTCTTTTAATAGGATAATCGCGAGGGACGCTGCGGGCCAGCAATCAAAACATCGACACTGACGCAAGCAGGCAAGCTCAACAAGACGACGACACCAACGTTTCAAAGGGAACACAACGGCGTTCAGCCTTTAGAAGCACGGTCACCATAGAATAACAGAGCAATGATGAATGGGGGCATTACACTTATGAAGCTTTTTCTATCTCAGGTGGAGCGAAGGAAATTTATAAGGTAAAGTGAAAGTACACATAATGTCTTAAAGAGGTTAGTTGAATGGTGGTTGAATGCGACATGATTACTTTACCAACAATAAGTGATTTTTGGTATTTCACAAAAATTTCCTAGACACTTTGATGCCAATACATATTGTGAGTATTATATACTTAAAGGGAATTCTACCAATAGATGTATTACTTTGAACCACAAGATCAAAGATTTAATTGATATTGGTGAAATCATATGGATAATACACATACTAGTTAAAGTGTGAGAATAGAAACATATACTTACAAAGAGAAATCAATTAATACTAGATATTTCCAAATGGTAGACAAACCAAAGTACAAAAATGTGCCTATGGAATACAAACAAAATCCACTTGACAAATTTATTAGAGTAATCAATATAGTCAAGAAGATTTTTTTTTTCAAAATATGTTTCTTAGAGAGGTACACCACATGATAGTCCATATGAGGGACCACTATTTATAAACAAGATGAAATAAGATTGAAAATGGCTCATAATTGATGTAATAAGAAATTTATTTGTATTTTTAAATGTATCTTGGATGATTTAGCCTATACGTCTAAGGTTATCATAGGAAATGATGGTGTTAGAAGAGAACATTTTGGCATCAATCCCCTGTTCCGCTTGGTCTCAACTTCCTGTTCAGATCCCGTCATTTTCCCCTAGCACGCACGCACCCAACACTAAGGCTACAATCTCATGCAAGGGACAAGGTAGAATTAATGGTCCCATGATTTTTTATTTTCTATCTTGAGACGAAATAGGTGTCTTTAGCATTAACAAAAGTATGGTCTCATGAATCTCAAATAAACTATTGGAAGGAAAAATAGGGAGGGAAGATTAAACATAAATGTCAAGTGTTAAAAAAACTCTCTAAGTATACTCACAAGACTGAATTATACCTAAGTTTTCAAATGGGTGTTAAACTTACTACCCAACTAGAAATTGCACTCAAGTAGTGTAAGGGGGATGCCGAAAAAGAGGCATGAGAGAAGTTGAAGTTGACATGGGGATGACACTTGGATGCCACATGGAAGTTTGATCGGGGGAAGGTTTATTCAGCTTCGTGGTGCCATTTTGCATGACTCATAATGTGAACAATTCATCCTATGTGAAGGCTCCTGACATGGTCTTTGCTTATGAGGAAGACAGTCATGGGGGATATAAGATGTATTAGATATTGGTCGATCAGTTTGGTGTGCGTGCACTTTGGAAGAAAGTGGGAATTATAGAGTCGGTTGCTAATGTTGGCATAGGAAAAGGAATATGTTAGGGCATTAGATTACTAAGGGAAAGGAAAAAGTCAAATGGAAAAGTAGATGGTTTGGTGCCAATTATATAGGCAATGACATCGACTATTCTAAGTGCACCATTAATGAGGCCAGCTTAGGGCTAGAGATTGGTGGTTAGTGGAACCTTTTGGTCAATGCAGAGGACTTTTTGTTTTAACTGCTTGTCATCAATGGGGTTTGTTCTATTGCATCTAGTGTTAGATGTCTGCAAGTTCCACACATATTACACACCTCAAATCGTTCCTCCCCAAATAATAGTCGTCGTCAAATTGTTGATGAGAGAGATAATAGTTGTAGTCGGGTTGCATCCATTACACACAAAAAATTGAGTAATGAACATCTTCGGCATATATTTAAAAAAACATATATATATATATATATATATATATATATATATATATATATATATATATATATATATATATATATATATATATGTAAATAGCTTTGTTGTATTTTTTAGGGTCAATATCAATATTTTATTTATTACAAATAAATATATTTTATTATAAAATTATATTATTTAATTTTATTAAGAATAAATATTATTACAAATTTTGAAATTTTAAAATAACATGATTGTTATCCATTTCCCCGGACAACTTGAAAATTTTGGACTTGGGCATTTTCATGGGATCTTGGTGGAGAATCTACAGATTCATGTATTTTTCATATCTAGTAACTTGGAATGATTTCAGGACATTTCTCCATTTTTTCCTAACTCCTCAGTTCAGTAGAAGTCTAAAAAGTTAGAAAATTTTGGAAAAAGTTGAAAATTTGGGTTTTCTAGTTGTAGACACCTTAATTTCAGTCTGTCTTAAATCAATTAATTTCCCTACCTCATTTCCCAAAAAAATGCACTCCAAATAAATCAAATATAATTTGATTAATCATCCCTTTCAAATCTAAAAATAACCTAATCCTTACCACATGTTATTATTCTCCATGTTTTTCTACTATTGAATTAAAAATCCAAAATCAAATCCTCACCCACTCTTTGTGGTCCGCACTCACCTAAAATCCTCCACTCATGAATTTAAAAAATCTAATTCAAATCCTAACCCATTCTTCGTGGTTCCCACTCACCTAATCTTGCCCACATTTTCAAACCATGATTACTTATATTACTTTAAGTTAAACACTTCCCCATGCTATAAATACAACCTTACCCCTCCCCTCAAAAGCACGCAGAATAACCTTGAATGCCCTGTCTAAGTTCTTGCATATTTTGAGTAAAGAACACCCCTCCATCTCATCCTAATGCCCAAATATCCTCATCTTGAAGCACCCCAAATCCATAATCCTTTTATCTATTTGGTGCAAAGTAAGTAGATCATTGTTACAGGAAGGTTTTTCTCCGTTTCAAGAAAAGCACCTACATATCACGCAATCAGGGCTCATCCATGTTTCCTGGCCCATTATGAGGTTTGCTACGGAACGCGAAGGAGGAGGTATTATTGTTAGTATTTTACTTGTTAGTAGAGCATTTTTCCTAGCTTACATTCTGGCACGCCCGATTACCTTTGATCTGTTACCATTGATTTCCCAATCAGTGGTTTTATCCATTCTTTGTTTATTATTGTTCGTTATTATTTCATTTTTTGTGCCTTATAGCCTTATTTGGTTACCTTCACGCAATGGAAAGTACTTTTTTTGTGTGGTATCTTGTGGTGTGTATACAGGTTATAACAACAATGAAACTATGACGTGCGTCCTGTCTTTGATCTCCTCGGCTCTTGGTGTTTAGCAGATGGACATCCATCACCAGATCCGGATACTCGTGGACCGCGGAGGACGTATTCATAGTCTTACGGTCTTTATGAAGGATACATTTAGTTTGGTTTTAAATATTTGGTGTTAAGAAGCAAATTTTGTCGTCATTTTTCTTTTTTGAAATATTCCTGCAAAATCAGATAGCCTAAAATATCATATTTCCTTCCTACAAATAAAACAATATATATATCTTAGTTGCTAATAGACTTTTAGTTCATTGTTTAAAAATCACTATAGATTGTGATTTCCAATGAGTTGCAAGCCTTCACATGGGCCTGACAGGTGTTCGTGTGCCTCTATTCTTCACATGGATTACACTGTGCATATTTTGAAAGCAATAAAATCTTTTTTTTGTGGTGTTTCCTTCAAGCCTAGCACTTGTTTTATTGTATTTCCTTGCCTCCCCATTCTTGATGTTGTATTATGTGCATGTATTTTTCATTTGCAGGTTCATATTGTTTTGTTTCATGGAGAAAAAATGGTGAATGAATTTTTGGGTTTGTGTCATAGTTGTTTGGCCTCTCCCTACTTCATTTTCATTCTCCCTTCTCCCTCGGCAGCATATTTCTACACCCTTTTCTTGGTGTTATCACCTTTGTTAGTGTAGGATTTTACCTTTTCATGGATCTTTCTCTCTTTGTGGTCTCTTGGAAGTTTAGAATAGGGTTACATAGTTTCATTTCCTTCCTTAGAAGTAGTTTAGCATTAGGATTAAGTAGAGGAACCAACCTTCCTTAGAGGTTTGTCTCAAGTAGCATGTCCCACAACTTGAGAAATAATCCCATGTTACCCAAAAACACTGATTGGTCATGGAAAATCATAGGGTGTTGTTTTTTGGTGATAACAATGATTTTAAGAATAATGTTGTACTACGTTATATTGTTTTAGTCATATGGGGGTGGCGTTCAGTCAGATCCATTAACTAGTTTGTTAGGGTGACAATGAAGAAGTCAGATTTGAACGACTAATAGTGAAACATTATAGGAGGAGGAGAGGTGATGAAGGTGTAAGGAAACTATTAGAGGAAATGTAGGTGAAGTACATATATGTTTCATTACTTTCGTGATATGTTTAGAACTCATGTCTTGGCATTGGCGTATATTTCTATATCAAAAGTTGGAAATCACATGTGTGATGAATATTGCGTGATTAATATGAAACCTTAACACCTTAAATTATTCTCCTTAACACCTTGAAGGCTAAGAAATGGAATGATATTTTTGGGTTCAAAAGACACGTATCCGCATTAAATGGTAGTCATTAAAAAATTATTAAATAACTTGGTGAGTCATGAATTCTCATTACATGGAGGTAATGCATGTATTTAATTCTCATTACTTGTATAACTTGGTGAGTCATGAATTCTCATGTACTTTAAAATTTGAACCTAATGACATGGAAGGCCAACCCACAACATTAAGTGTGAAAGTGAAAATAGTAACGAATGGGCCCAACAGGGAAAAAAAACTCAAAAGCAAAAGTGAACGAGACTATATGGCTTGTGACCAGACCATATGATGGTATAGACCAAACTTTATAGTCTCGTACTAAACTCAACAAAATTCAAACGTAACTGCAAAGGCTAGAGATATCGATGGCATGAAATAAAATCACGTGAAAGAGTCAAACAAGTCAAAAGCCAGAAGACAATCAAGCAATAGGAAAGCAAAAATACAAGGACTTGCACCACTAAGTCCTAGTTTCATCATTCAAAACCCACATGTATAAAGATTACCAAAAGCATGATGTAATAATTATTACATTCTACAAGTATTCTGATCATTAATCTGATATCAATTATAAAATACATCATAGTTTTAAACACTTACTAATCCTTTGATGAACTTTTTCACATAGTTAAGGCCTTTGAAGTCAAGATTGTAAAGATAAATATGCTTTTGTAGAAACCCATAATTACGTCTGAGAAATTTAAATACTTAAATTGCGCTAATTATCTCCCTTCTTGCAAATTGGTGACATATCGTCAAAGGTGCTCATCTTCACTCTTATCGTCGTTAATTAATTACACTACGTTAATTAATTAAGTCGCCTATCCAATAAATACCCTAATTAGCGACCTTTCATTAAAAAATCTCCCCTTTTATCTAGACTAATTAATTATTATTAATTAATTAGCTTCCCCTTTCATTTAACCGATAAATCAATATTTAATTGATTTAATCCCCTTCTATAGTCTAAATCATGCTAGTATTCCTCTAAAAGCTTCTATAAGCTTGCACATCTATTAATTAAATCATCTTGATTAATTAATAGGCCCCCTTTATCCACATGGGTGACTAATGGACAAACTTAACCCTCCTAAAGTTAACTCAACCCTATCTAAACCCCCCTTATCGACAACTAACTCAAAATCTCTATTATCCCACATGCAAAGGGATGTAGTGTTTCCTTTATTCATTGGGCTATATAAAGAGCCCTCCTCCTACCTTTACACCTACACCTAAATTTCTTAAGAAGATAAAACCAAAGCACATAGAAAATAGACTAAAATCTTTCCTTTGTTATTTTTGAGAATTCACCACTCAAAGAGTTAAGCCTCTTTTCCTAGCCAAAGTGCTTGGGTCATATGGGAGGTGTCAAAAGGGTCTTGTAGCCCAACTTTGATAATATCTCATTCCTAGGTTCTTGGATATCAAAAACAACCACTTTGACTGCCATGGAGCCTACATAGGTCCATTTAATTTTGTTGTTAATCAAAAGAGTAAAGGTTCTTGACAAATTTGCATGTTTAGTTTGATTTATGCTTTGAAGTTTTAAATGCAAATACTATTATTGTCTAACCTTGTTTAGCTCTTCTCTTGATGGTTCTTTAGACTTTGCTTTAACTTTGTTCATTAAGACTACTAGGAGTTAGTTTTTATTTTCATTAACTTAGTTGAACAAACTATGCACACATTTGGCATGCCCGGTGGGACATTTGGTATACTTTACAAGATTTATCATCTAGAAATCAAAACACATGCGATACATCAAAAAAATCATGATACATAAACATGTGAAATCAAATCATCTAACATCATAAACACATCTATCTCTCCATATACTCAATCAGGAAATAACAAATAATGTCCATCTCATAAACACATATGTCATGTCAAAAATGTGCATATAATACATGTGTGATGTATCTATCTCAAAAATGATAGATATACATAATTGTAGTACATCAAAAATGCCTTCATCTAAGGTGTACAAAAGATGATACATATATCAAAGAATAACAACCTTCATCAGAGGCATGTATCAAAACTACTATACATCAAAAATGCCTTCATCTGAGGCATACAAAAGATAATACATCTATCAAAGAATAAAGGCCTTCATCAAGAGGTACATGTGTCACATACAAGCCTCAGGGCTGACTTGAGCCCTCCGATGGGGTAGCTGGTCTATCTCGTGGTGGTGGCATATCATGAGCATCGCTAACTCTCCCTGGTCGTGGTTGCTCCACTGAGGCCTTAGGCCTCTCAAATCTAGTATCTCTGCTCGACTGCTGGCTATAGGAAGGCACTCGGCGCTCAGTCAGAACTACCTCAAAGTATAAATACCTATAATAAGAGGCTCTGCCCTCTACTGTAGCCAAATCTCTGTGTCCGAGCAGTCACCTCTGTACCATCTGTGCGTCGGGAGGACATTATCTCCACTAAGGCTTAGGAAAGCTCAGCCTGGCCCACTACGCGTCATCTCTCAGCCTATCTCACTCAAGTGTCACGGGCTACAATTGAGCCTGTGTCTATTGATATAAACTCGTCACATGGGCCATCTACATGGTCATCTGTCGTATCTGCTGAAAATGCACAACACTATCACCTCTTTGGCCAGCCTGGGCTCGTGCTTGATCCTGCTTGGCTATCAATGCTAAAATTTGAGCTCATGTTTGATCTCTCTCTGTTGTGACCTGATCTCACTCTGTAAGAGCCTGCTGTAATGACCTGGAAGATTGTCCCTGCTCTAGAACTCGGGGCCTAGAAGCCTGTGTAGATACATGTCCTAGACCTTGCGGCCTTAGTCCCTGTACCTGTGCGGTACCCTGATCATCATGGGGTAATCCATCAAATGGATCCTCTGGGTCACGTCCTTCTACACCCTCTCTATGATCACCACCATGCCAAATCTCTCTCGGTGGTCTAGCACCTGCTGCTCAGGCCTCCTCTGGTATAGTCAGACGTCGAGGTAAAATAGTCACATACCACATCCAGTAATTCGCGGTAGTTCTCGGATCTCTAATCTATAGCGTTGGATCCCATACCTGTGGGGCCACCTATAAGAAACTGGCCTTGGCTTGGGTCACATGTATATGCGGCCCCATGGTCAGCCTCTCCCAGTCTCTACGGGCATACCATATGTCCAGCAATGGAACCCCATGTATCATGCCTAGCTGTCACTAACATCTATCAACCCTGTATAGCTCAATGATATAGCTGTGACTATCAAGGAGAAAATGCTCTACTATGTAAACATTAAGCTCTACGGCATCCTCTGGCCACTAAATGTGCATGTAGGGTCTCTATATGATATTTCTCTCCGGCAACTCATCGAACTCTCACCAGTACCTGTATAAGCTGCCTATGTGGCCTCGTCCATCACCACCTACTGATACCCATGCCATGTAAGATGGTTCCTCTGGATCTCAAATGTGTAGAGTTCCCACAGGGCACCTGATAGCAATATGGTCCCATGACCAAATCTGTAGTAACGAAGTAGGCCCCACCATCTTTTGACAGTGGTAAGTGATAAGATGTAGATCCCAGTAATGGTGTGCCAGTATACATTGTCCCCAGTAATAGCGTTCATCACTGAAAATCCCATGTACTAGTGGTAACAGCCCTCTCAGAAAAGATGTCCCAATCTAATCATTGAGCAAAAACCCACTGATAAGTGACATAATATATAGGGGCTCCCGGTGTAGTGTCGAGTCGGAAATACAATCATGCAATGCGACAGTCATACTGTCATACGGTATGTTGTCTCTGTCAAACAAGTCACTACAAGTTGCCCTAATTTGCCATATGTCAGAGGTGTACTCAATCAAGGAACCCATGATCGGAACGCAGAGAATCCACCACACATCCTCTAGGGTCACGGTCATCTCCCCAATAGGAAGTCTGAAAATCTGGCTCTCTCTATGCCACTGCTCAGCCAGTGCAGTAAGTAATCCATGGTCTAAGATGATGGATGACATACAGGCTACAGGGCCTAGCCCCACCACCTTAAGGAGTATGGCCATAGCGCGTCGGTCTTGATGGCGCATGCTCCCCTCTAGCTCAGCGATCCGTGAATGTCACTCGCGCATCTGAAGCACTGATAGGCGCCTCTGTAAAATACGACCACATGTCAGTTACTAACATTTGTTCTAAAATTCTACCTATCATTTCTAGGGTTGACTCAAAAATCCTAGGTTTTCTTCTAAGTGTCAGCCCTTCTGGCATTTTCTCTTTTTCATCCATGTACCAAGTTTGCTTGGGACGCCCTTTGGGGCATGTGCACTCCCTATCGAGTGTATGCGCGCACTATCGGGCATATGCGCGCCTTATCGGGCGTAGGTGCCACCCTTTCAGTGCATGCGTGTGTGCGCAATTGCTTAAGGGCACTCGCGCTACCTTTAAAGTGTTTGCGTATTCACATGTGTGTGGATCCTTGGTGTGTGCGCTATGTTGCCACGCGTGCGCATGTACGCACATGTGTGGTGTATGCGTGTGCACACGAGTGTGAGTTTGTGTGCCTACGTGTATGTGCACTCCCATTTGAATGCCTGCGCCCTAGAGAGACGCTTGCGCCCTGAGGGAGACACTTGTGCGGGCCGACGCGACCCCTAACCCTAATTCCTACTTCTAGGGGCATTAATGAAAAAATTGACAAAGAGGGTTCAAATACTCACAAAGGTACCATCGTTGGCGTGCCGCTGGTACTCTCAGACCGTGTCTGCCTATCTCAATCGGTCCCATGCGATCACCATCATCTTCGTCGTTGTCAGAGCCTCACGGTAAAAACTCAATAGTGGTCGATTAAAATGAATTGGTCACGGTGATTTATCCCCCCAGGTGGGGTATATCAACCTGTTTTTTACCACCGTGAATGCCTGGAGGCTCGTTTTGATTGTTGTTTTCTCCTCTATTCACCGTTAAATAATTATTTTTCACCGGTTTGGGGCATTTTTTGCTGTCTAATACCCATTTCTTCTCCCTAGGACAATTTTTATTGCTCCTAGGTGATTTTTCTTCTTATCCATGCTCCCATAATATAATTATTTTCAAAATAATTAGTTTATTAATTTTTCCACTGCACAAGGACATTATTTGTCGCTTGTTTCTTCTTTCTTCCACCTGGAGCATGTTTTGTTGCACCTATGCCCTTCATTCTATTTCTTCTATTTTCTTCTACTGTCCACCGTATTTCAGAAAACAAAAAACAATATATATATATATATATATATATATATATATATATATATATATCACTTCAAAATTCCAAAAACAGGGCAAAATTTTTCACGAAATCCTAAAAAGTAAAAAACCTGTAAAAATAGGTAACCTGCTTATTATGGCTGAAACTTGTTTCTTGCGCATGGTATTCTCTCCATATCCTACTGGTTTGTTTCACATCTTCCCCGACTAATACGACTCGCGGATCACCGAAATTCACAACCATTCACAAAGCTAGTTGTTTGCTTCGTCTATACTCTGGGGCACATCTTGTTGCCTGGTGCTGTTTCGTTGCACACAAAGCTTTCTACTTGGACCTCGTGTCCATCATCATTTCCCCTTGCATATATCCTTGCTCAGGGCATCATTTTTAACCCTTGTCATCACTCACGAACATGTGGATATCTTCATCTTGATAACAAAACATTTGTACAACTATCTTGACCGTTTTTGGGTTGGATCTAGGCATTCGTATTGGTTTTCCATGTTACATGAGCTTGTTTCCTTCTCGTTTTGCATTGCATTTTGTATGTTGCATGGGGTTGGTGTTTTCAACAATGGACAATTTTCGTAGTATGGCTTTTCATGTCATTCTACTTTTGTCATATGCTTATATTTTTAATAAAGACCGATGACGTAGATCTTTTAGCAATATGATGACACCGAAATTGTTCCAATACAAAGGCTAGAGGCTAATCTCTTCTCTCCACTCCTCCATATTTCTTATGCATCACTTTCCTCTCACCCCTAATCTTCTGTCTCATCGGGGCATTCTACCCTTGCCATTCTTCTATCTATTTCTCACCTTTTTCGATCGTCGAATGTCTTCCTTTATCACCCCATCGATGTTCGAGGGGGCATCTCTCCCTCCTACTAATTTTTCTTCTATCCCTTCAAAATTTCATCTGTCTACTATCTTTGAAGTGGCGTCACTTACGCCACCCCAAAGAGGGGAAAATGTAGACACCCATAATTACGCCTGAGCGATTTAAATACTTAAATTGCACTAATCATCTCCCTTCTTGCAAATTGGCGGCATATCGTCAAAGGCGCTCATCTTCGCTCTTATCGTATTTACTTAATTACACTACACTAATTAATTAAATTGCTTATCTAATAAATACCCTAATTAACGACCTTTCATTAATAAATCCCCCCTTTTATCTAGACTAATTAATTATTATTAATTAATTAGCTTCCCCTTTCATTTAACCAATAAATCAATATTTAATTTATTTAATCCCCTTCTATAGTCTAAATAATGTTAATATTCCTCTAAAAGCTTCTATAAGCGTGCACATCCATTAATTAAATCATCTTGATTAATTAATAGGCCCCCTTTATCCACATGGGTGACTAATGGACAAACTAAACCCTCCTAAAGTTAACTCAACCCTATTTAAACCCCGCTTATTCACAACTAACTCAACATCTCTATTATCCCATATGCAAAGGGATGTAGTGTTTCCTTTATCCATTGGGCTATATAAAGAGCCCTCCTCCTACCTTTACACCTACACCTAAATTCCTTGAGAAGACAAAAGCAAATCACATATCAAATAGACTAAAAGATTTCCTTTGTTATTCTTGAGAATTCACCACTCGAAGAGTTAAGCCTCTTTTTCTAGCCAAAGTGCTTGGGTCATATGGGAGGTGTCAAAAGGGTCTTGTAGCCCAACTTTGATAAGCTCTCATTCCTAGGTTCTTGGATATCGAAAACAACCACTTTGATTGCCATGGAGCCTACATAGGTCCATTTAATTTTGTTATTAATCAAAAGAGTAGAGGTTCTTGACAAATTTACATGCTTAGTTTAATTTATGCTTTGAAGTTTTAAATGCAAATAATGTTATTATCTAACCTTGTTTAGCTCTTATATTGACGGTGCTTTAGACTTTGCTTTAACTTTGTTAATTAAGACTACTTGGTGTTAGTTTTTATTTTCATTAACTTGATTGAACAAGATATGCACACATTTGGTCATTGGACCATATTGCTATCGGGCACCTTGTGGGCACTCTACATGTTCGAGATCCAGCGAAGCCATCTTACATGGCATGGGTATCAGTAGGTGGTGATGTACGAGGCCACCTAGGTAAGCTTATATAGGTACCCGGTGAGAGTTCGATGAGTTACTAGAGAGAGATATCATATGGAGACCCTACAGGCACATTCAGTGGCCAGAGGATGTCGTAGAGCTTAGTGTTTACATAGTAGAGCATTTTCTCCTTGGTAGTCGCAGCTATATCATTGAGCTATACAGGGTTGATAGATGATAACGACAGCTAGGCATGATACAGGGGGTTCCACAACCAAGACATATGGTATGCCCCGTAGAGACTTCAGAGAGGCAGACAATGGGGCTGCGTATACAGGTGACCCAAGCCAGGGCCAATTTCTTATAGGTGGCCCCACAGGTATGGGATCCAATGCTACAGATTAGAGATCTGGGCACTACCATGGATTACTGGACGTGGTATGTGACTTTTTTACCTCGACGTCTGACTATCCTAGAGGAGGCCTGGGCAGCAGGTGCTAAACCACCGAGAGAGATTTGGCATGGCAGTGATCAGAGAGATGGTGCAGCAAGCCGTGACCTAGAGGATCCATTTGATGGATTACCCCATGATGAGCAGGGTACTACACATAGGTACAAGGACTGAGGTCGTAGGGTTCAGGACAGGCATCTACATAGCCTTTTAGGCCCCAAGTTCTAGAGCAGAGTCAGTCTTCTAGGCCATTACATGGATAGGTCCCGGTGACACAGACCGCCACCCTATAACAATAGCTATAACAAGATTTTACAAAGTGAGATCAGGTCACAACTGAGAGAGACCAGGCCCAAGCTCAGATTTTAGCAGTGACAGTCGAGCAGGATCAGGCAAGCCCAGACTGGCCATGGAGGTGATAGTGTTGTGTATTTTCAGCAGATATGATAGATGGTCGCGTAGATGGCCCAGGTGATGATTTTATATCAGTAGACACAGGATTAGCTGCAACCCGTGATACTTGAGTGAGATAGGCTAAGAGCTGAGCACATTGTGGGCTAGGTTGAGCTTGCCCGAGCCTTAGCGGAGATAGCATCCTTCTGACGCACAAATGGTATAGTGGTGACTACCTAGACACATAGATATCTAGCTACAACATAGAGGGAAGAGCCTCTTATTATAGGTCCTTATACTTTGAGGTAGTTCTGGCTGAGTGGCAAGCGCCTTCCTATAGCCAGCAATCGAGTAGAGGTACTAGATCTGAGAGGCCTCAAGGCCTCAGTGGAGTAGCCATGTCCAGGGAGAGCTAGCGATGCTCATGATATGCCACCACCACGAGATAGACCAGGCTACCCCATCGGAGGGCTCGAGTCATCCTTGAGGATTGTATGTGACACATGTGCCTCTTGATGAAGGCCTTTATAGATGTATCTTTGATAGATGTATCATCTTTTGTATGCCTCAGATGAATATGTATCATTTTTGATGTATAGGCATTTTTTAGTTTTGATACATGCCTCTGATGAAGGTTGTTATTCTTTGATATATGTATCATCTTTTGTATGCCTCAGATGAAGGCATTTTTGATGTACTATAGTTATGTATATCTATCATTTTTGAGACAGATACATCACACATGTATTATATGGACATTTTTGACATGACATATGTGTTTATGAGATGGACATTGTTTGTTATTTCCTGATTGAGTATATGGATAGATAGATGTGTTTATGATGTTAGATGATTTGATTTCACATGTATATGTATCATGATTTGTTTGATGTATCACATGTGTTTTGATTTCTAGATGATAAATCTTGTAGAATATATCAAATGTGTTTGTTTACTCATGTGATGTGCCATACTTAGTGGATGGGATGATATGATGATATGGGTGTGGGGGGGATAGATTTTGATATTTACGATCCCTCTTGCCCCCATTTGATGATATGATATGTGATGATTAGCTTAGCATTCATGTATGATGTATACTTAGCTTTTTCTTGATATATGATGTATAAATGATGTTAGATGTTAGATGTGATGATATTGATGGTAATGTGATGATGTGATAACAAAACAATGCACATGCAACAAGAAAACACAATCAAATGCCCACAAAGAACATAATGAACAAATACAACAATGTACCATGATTCACTAGCATGCAAAAACATACCTCAATATGCACAAGCAAGAATAAATCTAATCTAAGCAAGAAAAGATGAATTCTAACAAAGTATGCCCAAGCAACAAACAACCTAAGTGCACAAACATGAAGCAACTATACAAGCAAACGAGCAAAGCACGAAGCAAGACAATGCAAGTAAACGTAAGTAAATGTTTTTGTAAGATTTGTTTTTCATGCAACAATTTTCTATTGTTTTTTATTCATGTGAAACAATTTTCTATTATTTTAGGGATTTTGAAACAATTTTCTATTGTTTTTGGTTTGTGAAACAAATTTTCTATTGTTTTTGTGTTTTGTGAAACAATTTTCTATTGTTTTTGTGTTGTTTTCATGAAACAATTTTCTATTGTTTTTGTTTTGAAACAATTTTCTATTGTTTTTGTGATTTTCTAACAGTTTTCCAGAGCTATGCACAGGTAACCAAGAAAGTGTGGATGCCCCCAGCATTAGATGGGGAATATACAAGGGTAGATGCCATGCACTTATACACAAGAAGGTGAAGTCACAGAAATGCCCCCAGCGTAAGGTGGGGAATAGGCCAAGATCATGCCCCTCATAGATGAATAAAAGGAGACAAATCTGGATCAAGGCTTGACAGGATTGGGCCCACAGGGAATCTCAGAGGTAGACGTGGAAATAGCCCTAGGCTAAGTAGAAATACCCTTCTGATGTAAGATGCTTGTGAATAACGAATCCTCCCAAGGTGTCAGAAACCAGTTTTCACCCAAGGACTTATCCAAAGTGCCACAATTGTGTGGTTTTCACTTATGGATGACCTGTTTTCTCTTTTTCTTTTTCTCTTTTTTGATTTTTTTGTATTTTGATTATTTTACCATGTTTTTTTATTTTTTTGCTTTTCTGATTTTGCGCCATGTTTAAGCATAGAACCGCTTAAGATGCATGGCATTCATGGGCTCATGGAGCTCATCACCATTGGGGTGAGCAAGTTTGTATGCCCTTGTGTCATACTTGGCCACAATAACATAGGGTCCTAACCAATGTGGTTCAAACTTTCCTTTCTTTTCTCGTTCTTCCCTTGTGTTGAACTGATTCTCCTTCATGACCAAATCACCAACCTCAAACTGGTGAGGTATGATTCTCTTGTTGTAATTTTTGGAGACTCTATTCTGATACACTTTGAGGTGATTAAGGGCATGGATGCGCTTCTCATCTAGGAGTTCTAACTCAACCAGTCTAGCCACCCGGTAATCTTCATCTTTATCCAGATAATCCCTAAGAGAGATTCTTAGGGAAGGAAGCTCAATTTCTAGTGGGATGATAGATTCCATCCCAAATACTAGAGAATATGGCATCACACCCATAGGAGTGTGAATGGAGGTCCTGTAAGCCCAAAGAGCTGGGTGGATTTGCAAATGCCAATTACGACCTGTTTTACTGACCATTTTCTCCATTATTCGCACCAAAGTCTTATTTGTGGCCTCGGCCTATCCATTACCTTGGGGATAATATGGTGTAGACCATTTTAACCTGATTTGGAACCACTGACAGAGACCCTTTACAGTTTTATTCTTGAATGAATTTCCATTATCAGTAACAATGGCTGCAGGAATGCCATACTGGCAAATGATATGATTCATGATGAATTTGGAAATCTGAGCTCCTGTTACATAGGTTAAGGGGATAACTTCCACCCACTTGGTAAAGTATTCAGTAGCCGTGATGATGTGGGTATGACCATCAGATGAGGTAGGGGTAAGCTTCCCTATCAAGTCAAGTCCCCATTTAGAAAATGGCCATGGGGTAGTGATGGGTTGCAATGGTTGTGATGGAGCATGGATGAAATTTCCATACTTCTGACAAAGTACACATTTTCTGACATAGTTGCAACAGTCGGTTTCCATGGTAGGCCAATAGTAGCCTACTCTTAACAATTTCTTGGCCAAAACCATTCCATTAGTATGTGCTCCGCACACCCCTTCATGTACTTCTTTGATCGCTTGGATCGACTCTGTCATATCGAGACAACGTAACAAATTCCCATCGTAGCCATGACAATAAAGCATACCTCCTAAAAGGGTATAGCAGGCTATTTGGTGAATTAGGATTTGTTTCTCAGAATGGGAGATGTCAGGAGGGAACATGTTGTCTTTGAGATAGGTAAAGATGGGCTCATACCATGGGGAATTGGGACCAACAACATCACAAGCCAGACAGGATTCTGGCATGTCGTACGTGGATGGTACGTAAATTTTCCACAAAGAATGGCATGTCATTATTCCCTGGTGGAATACAAAGCATAGAACCCACTGTTTCCATAGCATCTACCGATCTGTTTTGTGCTCTTGGGATCTATTCAAATGTGATGCGCACAAAGTACTCTTTTAGAGTTTCTACCAGCTTCTTGTAAGGTATGAGATTTTCATCCTTAACCTTGTATTCATCATTAACTTGCTTGATAATTAACTGAGAATCACCTACAACCTTGACATGATGAATGTTCCACTTGATGGCGAGCTTCATCCCTGCGATAAGTGCCTCATACTCTATGATGTTGTTCATGCAAGGAAAACCAAGATGAAAATCTTGAGGTATGGGATCGCCAGAAGGAGTAATGAGGACCACACCTACTCCTGAACCATGAAAAGTAAAGGACCCATCAAAGTGTATCTGCCATATGACAGATTCTTCAATGTATAGTAATGAGGCATCTGGAAGATCTAGATTCAAAGGTTCAGTGCCTTGCAAAGGTGCTTCTACTAATTGGTCAGCGAGTACTTGTCCCTTAACCAACTTCTGATGCACAAATTCTATGTCAAATTCACTTAGTAGGATGATCCAATTAGCCATTCTACCTGTGAGGGCGGGTTTTGATAGCAAGTACTTGAGCGGGTCAACTTTAGATATAAGCTTGGTTTTGGTATTCAATAGATAATGGCGAAGTTTTTGAAAAGTAAAGACAACAGCCAAACAAGATTTTTCAATTTGGGGATAGTTGAGCTCATAAGCGATGAGAGTGTGACTGAGGTAGTACACCACTTTTTCTTTGTGACCAAGGTCGTATTGGGTGAGCAGCGCACCAATAGCAAATTACATAGCAGAGATATAAAGCAGGAGTGGCTCACCAGGAGTTGGAGGCATGAGGACAGGTGGATTGGCCAAGTATTGTTTAAGCAAGGTGAAGGCTTGTTGCTGCTCTGGTCCCCAAATGAAGGTGACATCCTTTTTAAGCAGGTGGGTGAACGAATGACACTTATCTGCAAGCTGGGAGATGAAGCAGCGAATAGCCTTGTATTTTTCCTTGCAAGCTACGTAGTTGCTTAATGTTCTTAGGAGGAGGCATCTCAGTAATAGTAGATACTTTAGCAGGGTCTACCTCAATTCCCCTTCTTGATACAATGAAACCCAACAATTTCCCTGATAGCATGCCAAATACACATTTCTTTGGGTTCAGCCAGACCTTGTACTCTTGTAGGTGCTCAAAGATACACATAAAATAACAGGGTGATCCTCTCTTGTCTTATATTTTCCAAGGATGTCATCCACATAGTCTTCCATGATATCATGGATCATATCATGGAAAATTACCGTCATTTCCCTCTAATAAGTAGCTCCTACATTTTTAAGCCCAAACGACATTACCTGATAATAGAAGGTACCCCAAGGAGTTGTAAAAGTCATCTTGTGCTGATCTTCATCAGCTATCTTGATTTGGTTGTATCCTGAAAAGCCATCCATAAGAGATAGCATCTCATATCCTGTTATTGAATCCACAATCATATCAATATTTGGTAGTGGAAAATCATCCTTAGGGAAGCCTTATTAATGTCTCTAAAATCCGTGCAGATTCTGATCCCGACGGGCTTCTTCTGGACAGGGATGATGTTGGATATCCATTCAGAATAATCAATAGGCCGAATGAATCCTGCTGCAAGCAATCTTTCTAATTCTTCTTTAACCAGTAGGGCCACCCTTGGGTGCATCTTTCTGAGCTTCTATTTAATAGGCTTAGCGTCTGCATGTACAACTAAGTTGTGCATGACCAAAGTTGGATCTAAGCCTGACATATCCTTATAGGACCATGTGAATACATCTATAAATTCCCGTAGCAGCATGGTGAATGTTTTTTGTTCCCGTGCCAAGAGTGATGCTCCCAATTTGACTATTTTTGGGTCCTCTTCTGTACCAATGTTTACATCGATAGTTTCCTCTACTAGTAACTTTGACAAGTCCTCCATGCACGTAGGATCAGGAGGAAGGTTGAGATCTTCATCCAAGGATGTCTCCACAAGATTTTCATCCTTGGCATGGTCACTTTTATTGTCCTTTGATTTTTGCACCTGTTTATCAGCTAGTGCCTCAAAGAGGTTTTCACTATGCGACTTGGACTTTGATTTTTGCCAAGGCTTTACATTGGAACTTTTTCCCTCACTTTTTCTTAAGTTTTGTTGACCACGAAGCTCAGCCTCCTCACTAAAGTAGGCACAGGTATCCAAGTCAATATAGAAGCCCTTTTTGTGGTCTCCAATGGGAATTGTATCCCGAATGCCCATGAACTCTGCGATAGCTTCATCATTCTCAAATAGATCTAGTGACATATGAAGTTGTTGGTCCCATTCAACAAGGGAAGGGTAAACAAGGTCAAGGGTAGATTCCATAGGGGTTATGGTTAGGACAACGGTATTCATGAATAGGTTTGTGGAGGCAAGATCCTCATATTGGCTACAATGGGAATCTGTATCGCTGTCTAGATAGTCAGAGCTATCCTCACATTCAGAGCAAGTAGCATCTTGATCATTGGGGTGTGCCCCATAAGGGTGAATTCCAATGCCGTATCTTTCTATTTTAAAATGTGGGAGAGGTACTGGTTCTCATTGTCCTTGCTCATTTCTTTCACATCCTAGGCCCTTGTAGCCCATGGAGTACATCATTTTACTAGATTTCTTGTATTCAGGGGTTTGATAATAGGTTGGATGAGTATCCTCTGGGACCCAAGTTGTAGGTGGGTCCAACAATTTTTCTTCAGCCAGCAAGCCTCCAGGTAAGAATGACCCAATAGTGCGTTCATTTCTAGGTCTTCTAAAGTGATAGTTGGGTCAACCTCTAGTCTTGGGTGACAATGAGAGGTCTGAAACCAAGAGGGCTTGTTGCACATTATATTCTCCACAACCATATTCTAGAACCTTCATCTCCCATGAATCAAAAGGAGAGGTTGATGTAGACGCACCACGGGTGCAAGAACTGAGAGAATCTGAATCTATCTGAGATTCCATGGCTTCAGATTGGAGAGGGACAACTATATCAGTGGAGGGACATGCATATGTGCCCTTACGTGTAAAACTATTGAGAGCTCTGTAGTGAGCAAAGGGATCTGAATCTCCTTGTATTGTAATGGTGTGTCCCTCATGCTTCAATTTAATGCACTGATGGAACGTCGATGGCATGGCCTGCATGGCATGAATCCATGGTCGGCCTAGAAGCATATTATATGGAAGTTCCAAGTCCAGGACATGAAACTTTGTTTGATGGCAAGTGGGACCCACCTCCATGGGCAACGTGATTGTGCCCACTGACTCCCTTTCCACATTGTCGTAAGTGGTGATAGTGATGATATTTGACTCAAGATCTACCTCAGTATGTCCTAGCTACTTAACCAACTTTAGCGTGCATATGTTCAACCCTGATCCGTTGTCCACAAGCACTCATTTGATCTTCCTGTGGGTAACAACTACCTCAATATACAAAGGAAGATTATGCGTTGGATTTTCAGTAGGGATCTCCCTATGATTGAAGGTAATGTGTTCATTTGGTACGATGTTTGCTACTACGGCTTGAAGATGTGTAGGATCTACCTCTAATGGCACTCCTGACCCCTGAAGAGTTTGGTATAGAATGTCTTTGTGTACATTTGATATCTTAAGAAGATCTAAGATCGAAATCTTAGCAGACGTCTTCTCAAGTTGCTCTAAGAGGTTGTATTTACCATTTTGTGGGGTTGATGGAGAAGGTTCCAGAATCACAAGGCGGGCACGCCTTGTTACCATGGTGCAATCCTTTCCCTTGATTCGGATGGTGTTGACATGGTCTGTAGGAGAGTGAATACATCCAATAAGTGAATCATAATGATTGTTGTCTTTTTTGGTGTATAAGTAATTCACTACTTTATAACCTTGGGATGACTCTCCCCGATCCGGCTTTGACTTTTCTAATTTATCATGTTTGGGGAATGGCTCTTTATATATCCCCATCTTTTCGTTGGGTGTCTGAGTTTTCTCTGGGTTGTCCACCTCTATCTCCCCATTGTCGATGAGGTCTTGGATATAGTGACGAAGTCACAGACATTTGTATGTCTTATGTCCCTTGACATGATGCATTTCACAATAGTCATGCTCCTTGTACCATGATGGTTTTGGAGCATTGTCATCAAATGGTTGTGTCGTAGGATATGTCACCATGTGAGCCACATCCAATTGTTTTAATATAACTGAAAAAGGTTCATTGAGGGGGGTGAACATTCTCCACTTGGGTGGTGGTTGAATGGGTCCTTTGGTTAGTTTAAAAGGTTGACCAGTTTGAACCACTTGTACACGTTTGGAATCAGTGATCCCGTCTCCTACCATGTTTTTGTTTTTGTTAAATACCTTCGGCTTCTCTGTGGGTTTAACATTTTGATTATCTCTAGATTGGGACTTGAGAGTTCCTTTGGCAATGAGAGCTTTCTCTATTTGAACCCCTTTTTCAATGACCTCCTCAAAAGTGTGAACACAATGCATTTGGAGGTGGAAGGCTATGTCCAGATTTAGGTTGGGCACAAAAATACTTACCAGCTATTTTTCAGGGAAAGTGCAAGGGAAGCGGCTAGCTATCCCTCTCCACCATTGTAGGAAGCTGGAAAAAGTCTCATTAGGGTGTTGTTTAGTGCCACATAAATCTGCCATGGTGACATCACTCTCTATATTGTATGAGAAGTGACGCACAAACCTTTCTGCCAATTCTGGCCAAGTGAAAATTGATCCCCGAGGTAAACGTGTAAACCACTCCAAGGCTTGACCTCCTAGACTCTTGGGAAATAGTCGTATGAGATAATTATCACTATAGGACACCTCTTGACATGCCATATAGAAATATTTGACATGATCCCATGGATCTCCCTTCCCTTTATATTTTTCAAATTTTGGCATGTCGAATTTCTTAGGAAAAGGTTGAAGGGTCATAGTCTTGTCAAAAGGATAGGGACATAATTCTTCATATTGATACTTTCTAATGCTCCCCATATTGCTCTCTTGAAGGCTTGCGAGTTTTCTTTCATAGACTGTACCTCTTGTGTGAGCAATTGTTCTTTAGTGGGAGAAGTAGGGATATATACTCGATGATACTCTGTATTGTCTTCTCCTTGATTTTCTCTATGGAGTTCACTGATTTTGACCTTAGGCCTTGACTTTTGAACATTTTTGCTTGCTTCCTTTTGTACATGAGAGGTTAGCAAAGCTAATTGTCAGCTTAGGTTACTAATCTATTGTTGAATGGTGGTTTCTTCTTCTAAAGGTTCCTCCTCTTCCTCGTATTGTGGAGGTTCTTCAACATTCTCATGTCCTGACCTATTTTTACGTGGCACTTTGATAAAGGGTATTCTATGTCCCACTACTTTATCATTTCCTGTGTTGGAGGTAGAAGCATGTCCATGCATCAAAATATCCTCCATGTTGATAAGGGGTCACTCTTCCTCATTAGCGTTGTTCGCAGGTGGGATTGTCTCATTTTCAGTGGGCATTTTGGCACCTAATTCCACAACCCGTGCTAGCACTCTATCCTTATTTCTAAAAAGAAACTCATCTAATAAAGTAGGGTCAAATTCAAACTCCACATGTGGGGATTCTAATTCATCACCACTATGATCGACCATATCTTCTATCTCTTTTTCCATGTGGAAAACAGAGGCCCTAGATCATGTCCAATGAAAGGGTTTGACCCTTGTCTATTTGAGGCTTCCCAAGCTTGCACTTGTTGTTCCTCGTATGTTTGTTTCTTGAGTCCTAATCATGTTTTGGGAGCCATGATTTTGTAGTAGTTTCACTAAGGTAAGTTGTAAATGTGCTCAAAAATTTGTATTCACACCTAAGTGAAATGCAAGATGAATGCCAAGAATATGAATGAATAACAATGTGAGAATACCAATGTGATAGAGTGATAAATCAACAGTGACACAAATGTTTGGTATCTAAGCCTGTCAAATGAATGAAGTACTTCCTAGACTATGTTTCAACAAAGTAGTTTGGTATCACAAGATAATTAACAAGATGTTCTCACTTATGCCAAGTTCAAAAGAATGAACAAGACATAAGTAACTACAAGAAGTTAATGTGACCTCCTAACAAGGTATACTAGAAGCGAGCTCAAATTTGATTAAGACCTATATCCCAAAAAGTGCCAGTTACAATTTGTGAGTGACACAACAATGTCACCAAGATATGTTAACCAAACTTTGTGAGAAAGTAAGGTATTGATATCAAGATGATATTGATATAACACGCACAAGTGGTAACACGTAGCACTCTTCAAAATCAAGGTAATAATAGAGTCAAACTAAAATCTTAGAGTATAACTAGGAATTGTTAAAATGTGTGTAGCGTAACCTTACAATATAGATATTTAGGTCAAGTTCACAAGAAACAAGACGTAAATACCAAAATTGTAGTGATACGATACAAACAAGGTAACCTTTCTAAGGAAGTTCAAGATGAAGAACCACGCCTAACTACAATGACGATCCTGACATGGGTATCAAGATCACAAAGGCCACCAATGATATGAATACGCCTCCACACACTTTAGATGTTTAACTTACCCAGCCACAAACATGGATGGGCGTAAACGACAAAAAAGTGGCAGAAACAATCGATTGGTAACACAAAGGTAATCACCTTTCTTTTGATCAACAAAGTGTCAAAAGAACGTGAAGGAAGTAGATCAAAAATGGGGATGAAAAATGCTAGCTTCACTTCGGCAGAGTTTCGCCTCACCTTAAGGCAAGTGAAAAACTAAGCGAAAGTAACGCGTCACATATTTCATGATGAAAAGATGGCTCACAACTCAACACTATTTTAGAATGGTCAAAGTGGGCTCCTGGTCAAAGAATATCTTCCTAGGTGGTTCTCTCGCCCTAGGTGTTACAAAGTTGTCTTAAGTGAGCTCGATTTACCCAAAAAGTCACACTGACTATCTTGGGAGTATCTCAGCTTTACTTTACCCCCTTCAAGCACAATAGGCAACTAGTGTGTCTACGTGTACTATCACTGGGGTCGCCATACGGACAACCGGTAATGCTATCTCACAAAGGAATCACTAGTCAAGTAGGTAGTGTGAGCACTTCCCATTTCATCCACAAGGTTCCCTCTTGCGTGGACTACTTTGGGGTTCCTGGAACCACCCCCATTGTTGTAGCTTAAGGTGTTATGCCAAAGGGGTTATGTTCCAGTTGAGCGGATAGGGACGTACCCTTTTCTGAAACCTGCAATACAGTGTTTTGAATATGTTGTTCTTTTTATCTTGTTTAATTAGGTGTGGTTTTCTTGAACACCTTTTGGCAACCTGTATGACAACTGTATTAGTAGTTTTTGACTTCGTTTTGATTCCTCCTTTCTTTGACAAGCGTGGTGTTTTGGTCCTGTACGATGAGTTTAGTAGTTTTCCATCAAAAGAGTAAACATCATTTCTGATTCTCAAGATCATCCAAGGATGCAAGAGAAGAGCATACGTGATGTTTCCAAAATCCAAGAAGATATCAAATGGAAAAACACTTTAATTCAAACACACCAAGTTAACCCATTCCAATTCAAATATTCCTAACAATTTCAAAGCATCAAAAAGACCTAAGAATCATTTCTTGATTCCCAAGATCACCCCAAGGGACACGAGGGAAGAGCATACATGATCTTATTCTTATAAGCAAGCATGCAAAGTTTATCTAATCAAGTAAAAGCATGTAAAAACACCCTGTAAAAATGAGTATTTAATTAGATAAAACCTGTAAGAAAGTTAGCACCCTAACACATTAATCTCAAGAAAACAAAAAGACACATGCCCCTATTTTGGCTTCTACGCACGGGTTAGGGCGGATGCGCTACTCTATGTTTTTCTGGCTCACAGTGTACCTGTGCCACCCGAGAGGCGTGTGCACCACCAGAAAGACATATGCGCCACCTCAGATAAAAACAGGATTAGATTCGTACAGAGCACTTGCGCTACCAGAAAAGCATGTGCACCACCAAAAAGCGTGTGCGCCACCACTAATTAAAATAGTATCAGATTCTAACATAAAATGCTTGCACCACCAGAAACATGTCTGCGCCACTAGAAAAGCGTGTGTGCCTGGGTTAGGGTGTATGCGCTGGTCTGACAGGTTTTGCATTGCAGTGAAGGTACAGTACAAAATATGTCTGTGCTTGGGTTAACGCACCTGCACTCTGGTTAGGGTATGTGCACCGGGGTTAGTGCACCTACACCAAGGTCAATAGATAGAGATTCAGGCTCCGACAGTGCACTTGAACCCGAGAGGTGCCTGCACCACCATAAATGTGCCTGCGCTCTTGTTAGTGTGCCTGCGCCACTCCTGCAACCAAAACACAGCAAAAAAAAACATAAAAAAGCTCACAATACCTCAAATTTTAGCAAGTTAGTTTTAAAATGGCAACAACCCATTAAAATGATGGCTATGAACAAGAACCTACACATATAATATTAGCAAAAATTCCAAGAAAATGGACATTAATTACTACATGTGCATATCAAAAGTTAGCCAAAAACAATAGAATTTAAACTAAAATGCCAAGGGACTAGGTCCCACCGGGCGTGCCAAATGTGTGCATAGTTTGTTCAACTAAGTTAATGAAAATAAAAACTAACACCTAGTAGTCTTAATTAACAAAGTTAAAGAAAAGTCTAAAGCACCATCAAGATAAGAGCTAAACAAGGTTAGACAATAACATTATTTGCATTTAAAACTTCAAAGCATAAATCAAACTAAGCATGCAAATTTGTCAAGAACCTCTACTCTTTTGATTAACAACAAAATTAAATGGACCTATGTAGGCTCCATGGCAATCAAATTGGTTGTTTTTGATATCCAAGAACCTAGGAATGAGAGCTTATCAAAGTTGGGCTACAAGACCCTTTTGACACCTCCCATATGACCCAAGCACTTTGGCTAGAAAAAGAGGCTTAACTCTTCAAGTGGTGAATTCTCAAGAATAACAAAGGAAAGCTTTTAGTCTATTTGCTATGTGCTTTGCTTTTGTCTTCTCAAGGAATTTAGGTGTAGGTGTAAAGGTAGGAGGAGGGCTCTTTATATAGCCCAATGGATAAAGGAAACACTACATCCCTTTGCATGTGGGATAATAGAGATGTTGAGTTAGTTGTGGATAAGGGGGGTTTAGATAGGGTTGAGTTAACTTTAGGAGGGTTTAGTTTGTCCATTAGTGACCCATGTGGATAAAGGGGGCCTATTAATTAATCAAGATGATTTAATTAATAGATGTGCAAGCTTATAGAAGCTTTTAGAGGAATATTAGCATGATTTAGACTATAGAAGGGGATTAAATCAATTAAATATTGATTTATTGGTTAAATGAAAGGGGAAGCTAATTAATTAATAATAATTAATTAGTCTAGATAAAAGGGGGGATTTATTAACGGAAGGTCATTAATTAGGGTATTTATTGGATAGGTGACTTAATTAATTAGCGTAGTGTAATTAATTAACGATGATAAGAGTGAAGATGAGTGCTTTTGATGATATGTCACCAATTTACAAGAAGGGAGATAATTAGTGCAATTTAAGTATTTAAATTGCTCAGGCGTAATTATGGGTGTCTACAGCTTTCATATGAGGCCAATGATCCTTTTTTTTGTCAAGTATTAAAATAAACCAAGTTTCAAGGCCAAAAGAAATAAGCATGAGTTTCAACATAATATTGATGCCAAGAAAGCGATCAATGCCTTAAAATAACCGCATATTAATTTTGTAGTTGCATTAATGTATGATATGCTCATAAGTGGAGCACAATAACTTCACTTGCATCGAGAAAACTAAATGAGCATTAGTTCTTCCTATATATAGTACAAAACTTTAACACAAAGTGTGGGAGGATGGTCTGTGATTAGTATAGATATCATTTTTCCATGTTGTTTGAGTGATTCTTAGGGTTTGAACCAAGGAGAAGCCAATGTTGGAGTATTGCATCATAGTGTATAGTTTATAATCTAGATCCCGGTAGAGCGAAGACAATTTGTGAATGCACAACAAAAAAAACCAAGAAGGTCTACCTAGAAAACACCATGTTCGAGAATTTCAAATAGGTTCAGTGTTGAACTTGAACCTCGCTAGCGAACATGACCGAAATGGTATTTAAGACAACCAATTTTATAGATCATGTTTTTGAGATTCTTCTAAAGTATTTTTGAGATTATAAGTTATCAACATTGTTATCATTTAGCATAATCAGGTAAGGTTTTATTAACTTACACACACACTTTATATTTTCAATTTCAATCATTTTCACCCTAATTTTGAATTTGATTTTCTTGTAGATTTCAATAATATCTTAATTAAGCTCATATTTAAATCCATGTTTTATATTAATTCATCCATTGATCTCAAAATAGTCAAAAAAATTAGTTGTGGTGTTTTGTTAATATCAAATTTGTTTCCACACATGTGCAATCACACACATGCACATATTTGCACGCTCACACATGCATGCGCGCGCGCTGCGCGCGCACACACACACACACAGAGAGGCACAGGCACAGGCACACATGCATACGTACACACCACAACGCGCGCGTGCGCACACACACACACACACACACAAGTTTTGCTTGTGTTTTGTGTAATCACTTTTGTTTTTGAAGGTACATTAAACACTTCTCAATTTTTTGGTATGATGGTTGTGACCAAGGGCTAAATTTGATGGTATAATGATATTTGTTACAATTTGCTACAATTTACTCTTTAATATTGATCTTCGCATGCAACAATTGATTTTGAATTTTGCGAGTCAAATTATTTTTAGTTTATACAATATATGTTGTGTATTGTACACTGTGTGACTAGTTAATTAATTACACTGACATGTGTTTTATGGTGGCATTGAAAATGGAGTGTTATGTAGTGAGTTGATCAATGTTAAGTTTACTCTCAAAGGGAAATCTAAAATTTAAGTTGACATCCATTTGACCATCTCCTAAATTTTTCTTTTTGCTTCAACAAATCAATCAAAAAAATTGTATATATTGACCATATAATAGAATTTAGAGATTTATTTTCAAATCTAAATAAAAATTTTAAGAAACCACAAATTTTCGTTTATATCATAAATATATATTACTAATAAAAATTATATTATCATTTTTTAAATAATCCACATAGAAATGAGTGCCACCCATCAACCTCTACTCCATTTTCACTCAACCCAAGAATATAACAAAGTCAAAATTCTTTTGTCAAATCCGTGGTGCTCGCTCAAACAAATATAAAACTGCAAAGACAGTGGTGGGTATTGTACATGACATGAAAAAGAAAGAGTGATCAGAAGTAGACTCTGCATTTTTTAGGCGGGTTGAAGGAACGAGACCCACTATTCATCTCAATCTTTACATTATCACAGCTCACTTTCATGTTGTAATGACCAGATTTCCAGCTCCCCACCTTGAACCTGATCTTGGCATATATCTTCACCCTCAACTCCAGGCCTCCAACGAAATGCTCTACTGCCAAATCCCTAGAGATGTCCTCCTCCACCACCACTGAATGCGCAGTCAGAATGGGCCTCAGAATGGTGGTGTTCTTGTGCCCCTGGTAAAAGGGAGCAATGTAAGCCCCTGCAATCCTCTGATACCCATAATAAGAATACCCCTCAATTTTATCATAAGAAATGCCAATGTAGTCGTTGGGGTTGTGGGTTGTGACATTGAATGTCATCCTGGTGTTGATCATTCTGTGGGAAACGTTGAGCTGGGAGATGGAGGAGTAGTCCAGGTAGTATCTTGGCTTGTGAGGTTGAAGGACTATCCATGTCAACATCACCACAATTCCTCCCAAGATCACCAAACCCATCACAATGGCACACACCCAGGATGATATCACTTGGCCCCTGCTTCTTCTGTTGCCTCTATGCCTTTCGAAGATTTCGCCATAGTAAGATGCTCTGTTCTTGCTTGCATCCGCCATTGAAACACTTAAAGCTCTTCTACTTGTAATTTCAGTGATTTTTGAAAGCAATGGTTTGGAATTTCTGGGGCAATTCATATCTAAATAAGCAGGGATTAGACGGTGGCGGAATCTGTTGGTAGAGTGCAACACACAACCAGCTACTTTCTCTTCTCATGGTAAACAAAATTTTGTTGAAGGCACAAGTTTTGTCTTTGCTTAGAATGATACTGTGCTTTGTCCAAGAAAAGTATTTATTGGGTTGTCAAGGATACAACTTTTGAGGAAGAAATTACCGGTCGTAATAATAATATCAAAAAGGTTTTCCCGCATGTTATTTCCTCTTAAATTAACAAGAGATGAGAAGCACATTTGTAGACAAGATTTTAAAATAAACAAAGAAAATGTTAAAAGGATTCTTTGCCTCACCTTTCACTTCCTTCGTCAACACTTCAACTCGACTAAGGAGGATGATAACTTATGTTTGACTAAAGGGAAAAAAAATGTTACTTTCTTTTTATAAATCACTCACAAATTTAATTATTAAGCTACATGTTTTTAATATTGTTCCATAAAAAATGAATAGCATTCAATTAATTGTCATAATAACATTTTAATATCTTAAATACATTTATTTGAATATTTTTGATATATAATAATTTTAAAGTTTTTATTTTAGATTTTAAGTATGGCACATTAAGATCAATACTTTTATTTCATTCTTTTCATATTTCCCTCTTATTAATGACGAAAAAAATGTCCAAAAAAAGGCCCCCAAACTCTACCATATAGTTAAGATATATACATATTTTATCAATCTCTCAAAATTAAAACAAAAAAACAATGAAGTGATGGTTAAATGGATGTCAAATTTAATCTCGAAAATAAAAGTTTACACTATCACACTATTAGGTGTCAACCCTTGTTGCCATTGTAAAATGTGAAGTAGGGTTTTACAACTATTAGTTCCCTTCACTTTCTTGGAAATGTGTCTCTATATGCCACTCAAGCTCGCACAACCTCGACACAACCTGTAATGACCTACAATAAGTAGAAACCCTAGATAACAAAAGAATAAATCAATATGTGGGTGAGGTTAGACTTCCCTTACTAGTCAACCCCTACTAAACCAATTCAAGTGTTACTCATGTTGCAACCTACTATGGTGAATAGTTATCTAAAGGGGCGGAGTGTTAATTCTATAATCAAGTTTGGTAGGGACTAGGGATGCGATGTTGATACTAAGGAGGACTCAGACTTTCTCGCAACAATGCCACACTCGTTGTTGGTTAGATTCTATCACAAATTCTTGGGATGATGTATTTGAAAACAATGGCATTTGCTAGAGGTTATAAAGTGCTCGACTGGCATATTTTCATCAAGAAACCTTTTGCTTACTTCTACTACATGTTCAAGATATGTGGATAGAATTATTGTAAATATCCTCCATAGAAAACACTTCAATCTTATCTCTCATCAAGAGAACATTATGAAGTGCATTTCGTGAGAATATAAAAGATGTTCATTGTTTGATGAACATACTTAATAGATTGGAAGAGAAAAATAATTAAAAATAACGTCCCCTAAAGTGGGTAGTCTAAAGTCACATGATTCCAACAAAAGCAAAAAACTTAGTGTAAATATATACTTCTCCCATGTGCTATATCTGCCATGTAACGAACATATTATAAATAATGCGTAGTATAAAAATTCACCTTTAAAGGAAGTCTTGCATGTACAACATATTAGTGAATTGTCTGTTTACATTATATGATCTATCAATGTAGAATTGTCTACAATATCCTATGCATGCCCTTCATTGGGACCAAGGCCAGGACTTGAATGCTTACAATCATGTTACACATTACGATATACCTAAGAAATTTCTTAATAAACTCTAATTTTGTTATTCTGTGTTAGTTCCAATATTTACTACAATCCTTTAGAGTTTACAAAAAACCTCTAAAAAAATCTCACTGCATTTGATACAATTCTAAAAAAAATTTGACAACTAGAGTGAAATTATTAACAACACGAGACCTTATGACGTGGTGTTATTATATCTAGATACCTTCTATGGATTTGTTATTTTGATCAATTTTACATTTTATACATGTCTCATTGAAGTAAGAACAATATTACACTTAGCAATATGTATGAAAAGATCATTTTTTAAATTGCAAATTTCACCAAAGAAAAGCAATGGGAATTTGTGAGCTCTTATTTAGTTACTTATAATGTTTTCATACTCTAGATGTATTATAATGACCCAACTATGAAAGGAAGCTCAAGTTTGACATGTATGCTCTTTTAGGTATTACTACTCATGGTGAAAAAATAATCCTTCTTTCCCTTTTCAGATCATTAACATATTTGATAAGGCACTTTAACTATTGTACAATGTTTTTTAGTTGTAGTGTCATAGTGCAGAAAGACAATCTATTATGCATTTGGAGAACAATCATATAATTCAATGTCTAGATGATAGGACAAATTACTTTTGAAAAATAAAGTTGCAAATTTCTACATGTAAATGATTTGGATCACCTTAAAATATGCAAATTATTTATAACAATTTTACATGCTTATTTTAAAAGTTAACAAATAACAAATCATAGAAATCATAGAACAACTTATTTTCTTATTTTCAAAATTTTAAACAATTTTTTGAAATATAGAACAATTTATTTACTATTTTTTCATTTAGAGTTATTTTGATTTTTTTTTAGGATTTAGGTTTCCTATTTTTATAATTCTTAAGCAATTTTTTAATGTCAACATTATATTTTATTATTAATTGCTTTTGTTTTCAAATCAAAACAATTATGTTTGTTGTTTTAGGAAACAAGTAAATTTCTCTGTCTAATAAATTACGGCTATATATTTGCTTCAAACATAGATGTGATACTGGGAGGATGATTTCCATGAAATTTCATCCAATTAATATTTCCAAGTACACCATGTTACCCCTATCGGCATCCCCATTACATCTTTAAGGGTGTGATTGCTAATATTTTACATTTTAAATACATATAGCTTATAAATATATTATTTTGTTGAATTTTACATTTTAAACTTGTCTCATTGAAATAATAACAATATTATTCTTAGTAATACATATGAAAATAACATTTTATAAAATCAAATTTTACCAAAGAAAAGCAATTAACTAGATCCACTGATCCCCCATAGGTTACTCTTTTGATACTATATGTAGATAATACATTAGTACCGTTCTTAGTATTGATTTACAAGTGTTTTTCTAAGTGTCTACCTGGAAATAATTAAATCGAATCCCATCTGAAATCTCACACTTTTGTTAGAACTAGGTGCATATTGACAATGTAATGACTTACACTACTTTTTCCAAAGTTTAAGATTCACAATTTTTATTCTCAATTTATAGATGGCACATTTTCTAACAAAAAAATTATCCCATCACCATGTCACTTGGTTCAATTATCAGAATTGAAACCATTATTTAAGTTAAACTTAATTTCAAGTTATGAATAAGGTACCAAAATTATTCATCTCATGCTATGAAGCACGTCTATGCCAACTTAAGTTGCCTATGGGAGATAAAGTACTCACGTAACGACTTGCATCATCATGTGACCAATTTCTTCCTTGTAGCCAACATAAGTTGGTACAAAGGTGACTAGACTGAATAAAAAAAACCTATATCATCATAAATCAATTCCTTATTGATGACGACATGTGTAATAAATGGAACTCGAGGGACAAATTAGGATAATTTTTGTATGATATCCATTGAATGACTTAGGTCATTTGATGAACACTGCACTACAACAGCCATCCAAAGTTGGCCTGCCGAATACCATATATTAGGAGTGTTGTAAACCCAAACTTATTCATTACAATGAATTAGTTTTATGATAGGTTTAATTTCATTACGCAGTAATACATTATCACTTATTAATTTGATCCTAAGGTCAATAACTTAGTTTTGATAATTAATCACAATCATTTCCATAAGTTTAATTATATACATTCATTAAGCATCATTAATATAATTATGGAAAAAGAGTGCATTTTTAACGTAGTCCCTAATTTATTTTAATTACGAAAAATGTTGTTAATTGGTTAAGAAATTGTTTACATGAACTCATTACAGGATATAATATAGTCATCCATAACAGTATCATTCCCATACTTATGATTATATAATCACTAGTCATTATTCAATTAACATATTAGACTGAATTCAAGTAGATAACTAAAAATAATAACCCTCATTTATTTATTTTAATATTTTGTATATCGATAAACTTCAAATTTATGTAATTCATTCATTATTGTTTAAAGCTAATTCACATAAGTAAAATATTTCATAAAATATCCTCAATCAACTATTTGATTAGACACAACTCCTTAAATCATATTGTTTAAGTCAATCCCAATATAATTCTTTGCATTTTCAAAAAGAACTATAATAATTTATATAATCAAACAAGATATGTATTACATCATTATCTAAAAAATTAATACAAAATTTATATTTTTTTTTCCAAAACTATACAATAACTTTAGAGGCCATAATGACTTCCAAAAAAATTATACAATAAAGTGTAAGCTCACCTTTACTTGATCAGATAAGTAATAAATACATCTTTCAATCATAATAAAAAATGAATCAACAAGCCCATTTTAATATCATCCACCAAATAAGGCTTAAATTCCGCCATCTGTAAAAATGTTAAGCAAAAATCAATTCAAAAGAAATGGCATGAAAAAATCTTTTGTCCTATCTTTACGATTTATAGCACTGAAATATTTCAATGAACACAATTTAACTAACCTTGATATTTTAAAATCAATAAAGATAACAACCAATCTATTTCCCTTTTTTATTCTTTTTCCTTTCTTTCATAAACCATTAAAAAGGAGCATATGATTTATCAAACTTAAAATCATTTGAAGAATAATTCATAATACTAAAATATCATAATATGGATTTCCATAAACATATCTAGCTATGTTTTCTACCCATACAATTTATGAAATATTAGTGAAGTATTCAACAAATCATCATGTTTGTACTATCATAGTGTATTAAATTTCTTATTCAAGATTCCAATTGATCCAAACACCTTAAATCAAGGTTCAAACACTTGTTTAGGAAGAGGAGAATAAAATCAGTCTAGTCCATACTAAAAATAAGATCAAATAATTAGTAATGATATTAATAAAAATTTCAAAACCCAAGATCTTAATATTATCAAACTACCTTAACTAGTCTGAAACACACATATTCCTTCTCATAGAAATAAAATTACAAGCATTGTTTACATGAAAATGAATTAAATGAAATCAAGTACCTTAATATTATCAAATATCCTTCCCTAATCCAAAACACCTTGAAACATTCAAACAAAAACCCCAAAACCTGCACAACATTTGTGATGAAGTATTTGACCAAATATAAGGATCTACTTAGAGTCTTAACCACTCAACTTAGACCACAAAGTTTCCTTAAACCCAAAATATTGTAATGTAACCATATTACCATCAACAATTTTCATAGAATAGAAAGATTCAAACATAGTTAGACTAACAAAAGCATATGGAACATCAACCACAGAGTGGTCATTTAAAATAAGAAACCCAAATAGATATGAGTCAAAGTAACAGTGCTAAAATTTGGCATGGGTTAAGGTATTTGGCTCCCAATTTCATCTAGTAACCACAGTATAAACGATGGTAGAAATAAAAGCATAACACGTGATAAATATTCACAACTGGAAACCTAGATGAGTTTATTTAAATGGTAACAATATTACCAAACCTTAATAGATCTCCACAGTTGATATCTCAACTGAGTCATATCAACCATTTAAATGTAATTATAAAGAAATATAACAACCATAGATCAACCCACTTCCAGTTAAAGAAACTATAAATTAGATATTGGTAAATTCAATACATAAACAACACCCATTAATCAAAAATTCTCTCAAATTATTTATTCAAGAGGAAAACATTGAAACCTAGTATCAAATCTTAATCCCTACTAAAACCAAAATGGGTGGTCTATTTTCATATTTACAACTAATACTCAGTTTTGAAGAACTGGTGATAACAATAAAAAAAATTTAGGTATATGAGTTGTGAGCTCGAAGCCATTTAAATTCACAGTTTCCTTTTCACAAACCAAACCAGGCACAATGGTTATGGGTAAAACCCAACCACACAGAGCTAAGATAACATGTATTAAGTAAAATATGCAAATTGGGTTTACAAAAACAGTATACGCTGGTCTCATAAATCATGGCCAAACTATCAAGTCATCCTAAATATATAACTCGACCACACCCAGTTAAAGATATACATATACATGCACATATATAGATTGAATACACACACTCGGGTAGGGAATCACTCGAAGATAATCAACTTAGTATTAAGAAAAACCCATTATAAAATCACCATTGATAAAAAAAAACATAGAAGACCAATTTTCTTATTAAAACCATTAAAATTATTTAAATGCTATAAAGGATAAATATGAGCACGAGAACAATTCCAGACCTGAAAATATTTGCAAAGTTTATCCTTAACAAATTCTTCACATTCGATCACTCCCATCTCTTCCTTCCAACAAACTTCCATAAAATTAATAGAAAACCATACAAGAGTAACTCTTTTAATCATCCTAATATCTCCACTAAATCCATTACGCATCCTTAAATATTACCTTGAAAAACTACATATTGTTAAATATACATGTAGATCTAAAAATAGGCTTTCAATATAATAGCCATGATAAATTTCCATGAAGAACCAATGGTAATAGTAATAATAAATAATGAACCAAAAAAAATAATGTTCAAGTGGTTTCTTCCTTCAAAAACTTCTTGCTTCTCTTAAAGGCTATGGGAGCATAATTAAATTCATTAAATGCTTCTAGTACCATTTCCCCTATCTTCCTCTCCAACTCCATTTAACTGTCAAATTCCAGCTTTGACAATCCCCATTTTTCGCCGTCAAATATCCACCATCCGCTTGGGTTGTTATCCACCATCTAACGGTTGAGGACCATTTCAACTCAAACCTCTATCATCTGCTTTGTCTTCCCATTAGCTAAGGAGATCGCTATTTTACAACATGGCTCAGTGGTCTCGAAGAAAGCTCACTCACCTCAAACTCAGGTGGGGCTCATCTGAGCTGACAACCCTCATCACTCAACATTAAACATTACACAACAATATAGCCTTGACCTTATTAAGTAAAATCTAAAATATAAGACCGTAACACACACACACACACACATACACACACACACACACACACACACACACACACACACACACACACATGTATAGGTATATATCATAATTGACATTACAAATTTATGCATACTTCCTAAACTTGAAAATTAGTAGTTTGAAAGGCAATTATATGGCTTTTATTTCAGTTATTTAATGACCTAGGTCTATGACCCTATTACATTCATCACCATTATTTTCCAAAAATTTCTTCACAATAATAAAAAACACTAGGATCATAAAATAATATGTCTACACCTCATGGCAGAAGTAAAATCATAAAAAAGTGTAAGGATGATCAATGAAGCCAGCCAACAGAATAAATCAAGCCACTAAAAACAACTTTTTAGATAATGAAATCAACATGATTATTACCAAAAAATTAATTTTTTTTACTAAAATTCATCAAGCCAAGTATGATAACCAACACCATATAACCTACAACCAGAAAAAGTATGCATTCTTCCAAGGTGATCAACCAATTTTTTTGAAAGGTAGTTAAATAAAATAATAAAGATTCATCAAACTAATTACATATTCAACTTGCATTACTTAAAGGAAGAGGTCTGTGAGATTTCATTCTTTTCCAGTCCTCGTATACCTCATTCCAATCTACTATATCCAAATTTTGTGGTGTAGAAAGAGATAAAAAAATAACGTGGCTCATGTATTAAAAAAAGTCTTGATCTCTCAATAGTTTTAATGTGATTTAACTTAGAAAATCCTCTTTCATAAGCTGATGTACTTGCTGGAAGTGTGAGAACTATTTGCCATAGTTTCATTAAATTAGGGAATGAATCTTTCCACATTTCATCTTCTACACATTGCTCCCATGCCTTGAACATAGTCTTCCTTGGATGTGTTTTATGTATATTCATAACAAAACTGTCTAATTCTCCCTGACATTTTTCTGTGTCAATTATTGGAGGATCGCCAACATCAAATTTTTTACATATATTTTCCAACAACCTTTGTATTTCAATGTCTCTGTAATGAAATTACTTGTATAATTCAGATTATGAGCAACAATAGAACACCAAATAACACAATATTTCATAATAATGATCTCAATATGCAATTAGAATAGCTTCGCCACTTTGAGGGGGCAACCTCCAAACCATATAATAAGACTCAAATTCTCAAATGATAATGAAATACTACCTACAATCCCCTATATATACCATTCATATGCTATGGCCATCACCAAGGCTAACCTATTAAGCATGAGAAAGTATAAATGTATAATAAAATGATATGGTAAGCCACAAGCCGGCTACTCATATCCTAATACAAGTAATAAGTTAAGGGCGTAACACGCCCTTCCCCTTCAAACCAACGTCGTCCTCAACGTTGAATAATCCTAGATGTTGCTGCAGAAAACCTTCATCCTCCTAGGTTGCATCTTCTGTGCTCAGATTCTTCCACTTGATCAGATATTCCTTAATGTCTCTGGTTCTCAGCCTCTTAGTACGTGTTTACAGAATCTTCTTTGGCTCCAAAATGATTCTTCCTTCCTCATCAACTTCTGGTAACTTTTTATGGGCTTCAAATTTATGTCCAATAACCTTCTTTAGGCATGAAACATGGGATATTGGGTGTATGTGTGAAGATGGAGGCAACTCTAGTTTATAAGCAACACTGCCAATTTTCTGTAGAACCTGATAAGGGCCATAATATTTAGGAGCAAGTTTGTTTTCCTTTTTCTGTTTCTTTAGGGACATTTGTTTGTAAGGCTGGAGACGTACAAAAACCCAGTCACCAATTTCAAAATGTCTTTCACTACGGTGTTGATTTGCTTGTTGTTTCATCCTGTTTTGTGCTAATGCTAAATTGTCCTTCAAACTAGCCAAAACCCGTTGTTGATGTTGAATGTGTTCCTCAACATCTCTGACCTTAGTTTGCACCCTCAAGGAGGAAGTGATAGAAGGTGGATGGTAGCCATATAATGCTAAAAATGGGGTCATTTGAGAAGAGGTATGAAAAGATGTGTTATACCACCATTCTACAAGTGGTAGCCATTTAATCCACCTTTCCTGCTTATCTGATACAAAAAAACGTAGTTACCCCTCTAAGCATTTGTTGACAACTTCTGTTTGCTCATCAGTTTGAGGATGATAAGATGAACTGTGAGCTAGCTGAGTCCCAAACATGAAAATAATTCCGTCCAAAAATTACTTGTGAAAATAGGATCACGATCACTTACAATTATCTTTGGGGTTCCATGTAGCCTTTGAACTGTCTCCAAAAAAATACTTGCGACTGTACTGGTTGCAAATGGATGTGATAGGGCAAAAAAATGGGCATATTTTGTGAGCCTATCCACAATCACAAAAATAACATTCTTACCCTCTTAACAAGGCAATCCGGTGATGAAATCCATGGAGACCTCCTCCCATCTCTGGCTAGGAATTGGTAAGGGTTGCAACAGACCTGGTGTCTTAATTGTTTCCCCTTTATCCTGTTGGCACACTAAACACTCTGATACAAACTTTTGTACATCCCCCTTGAGTCCTTCCCAAAATAATTCTCTTTTTATTCTATGATATGTATTCAAAAACCCAGAGTGTCCTCCAACAGGTGAGGCATGTAGCTCTACAAGAATCTTATGCTTCAACCCAAAATATTTACTCAAGTATAACCTATCCTTGTACTATAGGGCATTACCTTTCCACTCAAATTTATTAGATGTCATAGATCCTTGCTTGATATTTTGTATTAGATATTGTGTATCCTTTTCTTGATCCCATTCCAATCTTGCTTCATCCACCCAATCGACCGTCAACATGGACATTCCACATAGTAAGGCATCTGCAGATGTATCCCTTCTAGACAACGCATCAGCTACTACATTTTCTTTACACTTTTTGTACATGATTTCAAAATAATATCCCAACATTTTTGTTACCCATTTTTGTTGTTCCTCAGATGATAACTTTTGCTCTAAAAAGTATTTGAGACTATCATGATCAGTTTTTACCTTGAAGTGTCTACCCATGAGATGGGGCCTCCATTGCTTGACCGCATGAAGAATAACCATCATTTCCTTGTCATAGATAGGTTTGAGCAGATATTTTCCTTTGAATTGGTGACTCTAAAATGTAATTGGTCTTCCTTCCTGCATTAGAATTGCTCCCAATCCTGATCCTGAAGTGTCACATTCAACAATGAAGGTTTTTGAGAAGTTGGGAGTAGCCAAAACTGGGGTACTGCACATGGCTTCCTTCAACTGCTCAAAGGATTTAGTGGCTACGTTTGACTAATGGAAGGCATCCTTCTTTAGCAATGCAGTGAGTGGGGTTGCTATTCTACCATATCCCCGCACTAATCATTTGTAGTACCCTGTTAGTCCTAGGAACCCAAAAAGATTTTTGAGAGTTTTGGGCCTTGGCCATTCCACCATAACTTTGATCTTTTGAGGATCAAATTTGACGCCTTCATGGGATACAATGTGACCCAAGTACTTTACCTCTTGTACACCAAAAGAACATTTGGATGGCTTTGTGTAGAGAGTATGTTTCTCCAAAACTTCCAACACTTTATTTACATGTTGTAAGTGTTCCTCCCATGTATTACTGTAAATCAATATGTCATCAAAGAAAACTGATACAAATTTCCTTTAAAATGGCCTAAAAACAGTGTTCATCAAGCTTTGAAAGGTTGAGGGTGCATTTATAAGACCAAAAGTCATTACCAAAAACTCATAATGGCCCTCATGAGTCTTGAAAGCCGTTATATGAACATCTTCCTCTCTTATTCTAATTTGATGGTACCCTGAACGAAGATCTAATTTTGTGAAATAAATAGCACCATGCAATTCATCAAGTAAATCATCAATTACTGGAATAGGAAACTTATCTTTGATGGTGTACTTGTTGAGTTCTCGGTAAGCTGGACACATCCTCCATGTTTTATCCTTCTTATGTACCATGATCACTAGTGAAGAATATGAACTTTGGCTATGCTTGATGATACCTGCCTTTAACATTTCCTCAACCATTTTCTCGATCTCACTTTTCTGGGAATATGGGTGTCGGTCTAATGTTAGGTGTTTGGTTCCCTGGAATCAACTGAATGGCATGATCATGATTCCTAACTGGTGGTAGTCCCTTTGGAATTGCATCAAAAACCAATGAGTGAGCATCAACAATCTTTTGAAGATCGGGTGGCATTGAAGACTCTGTATTTTGTACTTCTATGGAAAATAACTTTGCTAGAAATCCATCTAGTCCTTTTCTGAGAACCTTCTGCATCTGATGAGAGCTAATAATCTGTGGAGACTTAGCTACCATCCCATTCAATTGTATTTTCCTTCCATCTAAATGAAATCACATGAACAATTCTTGGAAATTCATCTCTATAGTACCTAAGGTTGTGAGCCATTGGACACCCAAAATAATATTTGCCCCTCCCATAGAAATAACAAACATAGGTGAGTCTAACATGTAGTCTCCCATGGAAAGCTTTATACTATGGCACTTTCCTGTGCACTTGATTGTCTCGCCATCCGTAATCATAACTTGCATTTCTGGAGCTGGGTAAATAAAACAATTGAGGCGGGTAGCTAACTTATTATTTATGAAGTTACGAGTAATCCCTGAGTCAATCAAAACCGTCACCTTCTATTTTTTGAGATAGCCAATAACCTTGAGTGTTTGAGGAGTACAAATACCTGACAATGCATGGCAATAAATTGTAGGTTGGTGATCCTCTACTTCATCGTTTACTAGTTCCTCAGCCTCTTTTATAATTTCAGCTTCCTCATCATCCTCATTACCTTCATCAATATAGAACAACTTCTTCTCAGCACATTTGTGTCCCGGTCCATATTTGCTATCACAGTTAAAACATAATCCTTTTGCTCTCTTTTCTTCCATTTGTTGAGGAGTCAATCTAATTGGCCTAGCAAATGAAGGGGAAGAGATATTATAGTCTCTGGTGTTAATGAAAGGCAACCTCCTACTAAAAATAATTTTTTCCTCTGCTCGGCGTGCCATGATAATAGAATTAGAAAGCTTGAGTGGATTAAACATACGTACCTCATGCTCAATGTGGTCCTTAAGACCCCCAAGAAATAGGTCATTCAGATTCTCTTCTAGAATATTCTCCACCCTTAAGGATAGGTTATGGAATTGATGCATATAATCTTTGATTGATCCTGTTTGCCGTAAATTTTATAATTGACTAAAGTAGTTCTATGAAACATTGGAACTATAGTGCAATTACAACTCCTCGATAAAAACTGTCCAAGTGACACCTGGACCATTCTTCTGCCTTTGAGCACATAACCATCGATACCAAACAAATTGGTCTGGTTCAAGATACAGGGATGCCAATGTCACCTTTTGTCCTGATGGTGTTTGATGTATCTCAAAGAAGTTCTCCATTTGATTTATCCAATTTAGGGGATCCTTACCATCAAATTTGCGCATATCCACTTTCAGCATCATGTTCTGTGGTTGCGAATAAGTTGGATTCTGATTGGGCTGGAAAAGCGATCCAACATGGTTATTTTGTCCATGATTTTGAACTGAAGATCCTCCTTGGTTGATATGGGGCAGATTTGGGCCATATTGTTTACCCTTTACATGTTGTATGATATCATCCAACCATTGATTGATTTGTTCTATGTCTCCTTTAGAGGCCATCTCAGATTGTACATTTCGCAACTCATACTCAAGTTGGCTCACCTTATGATCAACTGAGGTAAACCCTAGTGTTGAGGAATATGTATTTACCCCTTTTGACTCCATCTCTTCAATCACCACCCCATCTTTATCTGGGGTCTTACTCGGAGTAACCAGATTCTTTTTTGCTCTTGTGGAAGGCCCCGTCATGATGTCAACCTTAGGGTTTAGTTTTTCAATAAAAATTTGGCCAAACAGGAAAAAACATAGATAAAATACTAATACTATTTTTTGAGAGCTTTCCAAAAATGTAAAGAACTTGGAAACATTCCACAATTTGCACCCTAGGGAGCGATTTTATGAAAAAACTTAAATTTGTAATAACTTTTGTAAAATAAATCAAAACAGTCTAAAATTTTCAGGGAATCTTACTTGAAATGTTTTGTAACTTTGGTAAAAATATCTCCCACCAATTCACTTTGGTTCAAAATATATGGTGGAAACAAAAAATTAGGGTTTTTGCCCTAATTTTGGCTCAGATCACAACTTTGATACCACTTGTAATGAAATTACTTGTATAATTCAGATTATGAGAAACAATAGAACACAAAATAACACAATATTTTAGAATAATGGTCTCAATATGCAATTAGAATAGATTCGCCACTTCAAGGGGTCAACCTCCAAACCATATAATAAGACTCAAATGCTCAGATGATAACGAACTACTACCTACAATCCCCTATATATACTATTCATATGCTCTGGCCATCACCAATGCCATCCTATTAAGCATGAGAAAGTATAAATGATATGGTAAGCCACAAGTCAGCTACTCATATCCTAATACAAGCAATAGGTTAAGGGCATAGTAGTCTCGCCCATCATCTTCATCAAAGTAACAACGAGGACTAAAAATCTTTAATCTTTGCAACATTAAAGATTTACATGTCAACAAACTTAATATCGAGGCAATCAATTATCTTCTAAACAAATGCTTTACCCAAATGAATGATGTCCTCCAGAGTGCTAGATCCAAGTGTATCAGGTATAGATTCAAACTTGAGGTTATGCACATGTGAAATACATGTGCAATCAACAAACTCCAAACATCCAATTTCAGCCTTTTGTAAATATTTAGAAACATATTGAGAACCTGTTCCAAAGGTGTACTTAAGAAATCTCCTTTTTTGAAGCTCAATAAGTATATTTAACTGAGTACCAATGATAGTGATATCAATAGTCTCTTGAAATTGTTGACTTAGCTTATTTAATTCATCGAGAACATCTGCAAGAAAATACATACAAAATTGAACCAGAAATATTGTTCCCATTTCATACAATTTTGTGTCACCATGTTTGAATTCTTGTAGTAATGCTGACATCATCTTAACAAGTCTGACCATAACTTTCCCTCTAGATAACCAACAAACCTGATGGATTTGAAGAACACATAACCTATCAATTTGAAATAATTTCATTAACTCTTTGAGTCCACTACGTCTTTTTGCTAACTTCCCCAACCATGAATATATTTTATTTGCGAATTTATTAATGTATTCAATTTCAGGGAAAACATGTGAAACATCTACCACAACTAGAGCTTCATGATGTGCAACACAATGAATGGACTCCAAGTGGGGTATTTCATGATTTAACTTAGTAGCTAAACCTCCATTTGAACCTCTCATAGAGGACGCCCCATCTGATGCAAATCCTACCATCATGTGTTTTGGCAACTCCGTTTCTGATAACAAATTTGTTAAGGATTCATATATAGATTGTGCAGTTCCATCTTTTATTTTGAGGAGACGAAGAAATCTGGTCACACATGATCCATTCCCTCCATTTTTCAAATAATTAACATAGATAATGAGGTGTTTCTCCATTGTCCTATCTGTACTTTCATCAACCAAAATAACATAAAAAGGGCTGCATAATATTTTTGCCTTAAGCTTTTCCCAATAAAGATTTTTTGCAGCAGATAACAACTCTTTACCAGAAACAACATTTGTATATGTTGAATATTCATCAGATAATGACATGTTAGGAGTTCCTTTGTATCTATGTAAATCACACGTCTTTATACACTTCTAAAGGTAAATCCTTTATAGCTATAAAATACATTGTATCAATAACACTGATTATTCTTGATTTTTTAGCATCAACCATAAGTTCAACATGCTTTGTTATTGGTAAATATGGTTTTTTGTTTTCAAACTCCATAAGCTGTATTGCTCTCTTATGGGCCTCTGAATTTGCATGACCATTCAATCCACTCAACTGAATTGTAATGCAACCCTCTGTGGAAAATGGAGTATCTATTTTGCATTTGGCACACCACAAACACTTGATCCTTTCTTTTCCACTTTGTGCTATGACACAATAACACCATTTATGCACAAACTTCCATGAAGGCTTGAATTTCCTATTAGTAGTGGTCAACTTACCTTTCTTCGGGGATAAATGTTCTTCTTCTTCGATATTCTCAACATAATTATTGATGAGATAGTTATTATCATCCATTGGATTTGAAGATGATTGATCTTGTCTCAATTTGAATGCATAAACAAGAGTTGTTTGTCTCTCATGTTTTTTTCGACAACCAATTTTATTCATTTTTTTGCAATTTATAATGCAAACAACATTTTAAAATAATGAATAAAAAAATATAGAATATTAAAAACAAGAATTCATGGATTAATGTTTACACATCCATGGTCCAGTCATTGAAAATCCTATAAATGTTGTAATAACATACAAAAAATCAAATTTTCAGACATCAAAAAATTAAATGGGCTAAAATATTACATACCTTAAACTATCTGGAATATAAAGGTAATTTATTGCTTGAAGGAGTCCTTAAATAATCCAGCTATCTATCCATTAAGTTGCCTTGAAGAAGAATCTCTCGAGTTGGTCATAATGAAATAAAAACTATCTACTCCTAGAGCGGTGGAGTTGGAACTAATTTTCACTTGACAACAAAATATACTTACATCCATCTTTCCCCGGCCTCATTTCTTTTGCATAAAGAACGTGTCTGCAGATTTTCTTGAGGTGGCTACTATCAATCAAAATTTTAAACGACTCAGCTCAAGCTACGACAATATTTAAATGTAATACTTTATGATTACTTTTTAAATACCAACACGGGATTTGGGAACAACATTTATATTGACATATTGAAATGTAATAAATGTATTAAATGCCCTAGACTATTAAACGATCCAAAATTATAACTTACCACTTCCTAAATATCCATCAAGACTTGCAACGTGACAGCACCACATAGACCATTGCTCTCATACAGAGTCATACCAGATCAACCTTTGCATTTGTTATTTTAATTCTCTTTGGTTGTAACTTGTTATTACTTCTAAAAGAATATTATCATTTTTCTATCAGAACCAGAGTGTCAATAGAAATATTGGTAATATGGAAATGGAATTATGGATCATTTCATATCCAGGATGTAGAGAGCTGACCATTTTAGTAGTTATTAAAACATATCTTGCTTTTAGTCACCAATCTAGATTTTTCTGCACTACACATTCAAAAACAAAAAAAATTAAAAAGCACCAACCATTTAAAGAAACATATAAAATTAGTCACCGATCCAGATTTTTCTACATTACACATTTAAAAACAATTTTTTTTTAAAAAGCACCAACGATTTAAAGAAACATATAATAATCACAATAAATTGATACTATATTATTCATTTACTAATTTATTCAATAAAATAAATATAATATTTCTAAAAAGTAATAAAGCATAATATTTGTATGAAAAGTTATTTTTTTAATTGGCCCTTCTAATGAAAAATTAAAAATGACCATTTTTCAATATTAACGGGTAATTTTAAATTTTCCTTTTGTTTGAAGTCCCTTCTTTAACAAGTTGAACGATGTTTGAAGGGCATTGACGACTTCAAATTCGATCATTGATTACTACTCATGGTGAAATAATAGTCTTTCTTTCCCTTTTCATATCGTTAACATGTTCGATAAGACACTTTATCTACTATACAATATATTTTTTAGTTGTAATGTCATAGTGTAGAAAGACAATCTATTCTCCAAAGGAGAACAAACATAAAATGTAATGTTTAGATGGGAGAACAAATTACTTTTGAAAATAAGGTTGCAAATTTCTAAAAAAATGGTGCAATCACCTTAAAATATGTAAATTATTTATAACGATTTTACGTGTTAATTTTAAAAATTAATAAATAACAAGTCTTCCAAATCATAGAGTGTTTTTATTTTCTTATTTTAAAAATTTTCAACAATTTTGTGAAATATATAAAAATTTATTTGCTATTTTTTAAAATCTAAATTTATTCTAATTTTTTATTTTTAAGAAATTGGATTTGTTATTTTATCTATATATATATATATATTTTGAAGAATTGGGTTTGCTATTTTAATTTTTTTTTTGGAGGAATTGGGTTTGCTATTTTGAATTTTTTTTTTTTAAGGAATTGGATTGTGCTATTTTGAATTTTTTTTTAAGGAATTGGGTTTTGCTATTTGTATGAAGTAGTTATCTCATACTGAACTTACGACAAGTCTTTATGGACGTTCTTTCGCGTACGATTAGACGCACCACCTTCGCGGAATCGTAGGTTACCTTCAAGTTTCCTCTCTTTGTCAAACAAAAGAGGCCGATTCTTATTGGTTTTAATCCCGATTCCCAGAGAATTTTCAACGAGCATCTACTTATTCAGTCCCCTTTCTCATTCGAGGAACACATATTTATAAAGGTTGGCAGTGACACCTAAGGTGTATGGATTCTCAGTACTCTCGTCCTCTTATCCACTCTGTCCTGTAACTGCATCTCGGATTGGGTAGGATATCCTCTCTACCAAGGGTGGTCTTGTTCTTCACAACAATTAGTGGGTATTTCCTGAAGCTGAGGAAGGCTATTTATTCTTCACCAGGCAGGACAACAAGGAATTCAATGAATTCTTACAGAGCACATTCCATACACAGTCTCTTGCCCATCTCAGGGCTTGAAGATGCAAAGGATGCAAATGGGTATGCAGCGCCACATTTGGAAGCAGGAGGTAAAATCCTATGTCTGTTACTACTTTGGTATATGTAGGATATCTCAAAGTTTGAGGATTGTTTCTATGAGAGTACATTCCAAGCTCTGTTGATTGTCTCGATTTAAAATTTACATGTATTGGGTTATGACCCCAAATATATGTGGAATTACATTTTCCACTCGTTCTTCATTTTCAAGGTGTGTTTGGGAAGGCCCATCTGCCAGTTTCATGCTGTAGTTTGTGTGAGCTGATTCTTAGTTTTACAATCAAAATTTTCTCTTCAAGGTTGGTCACCAAATGGTGGGGGGGATGAGACATTCTACCTTTTTTTGAATGTTTGATTGTATCCTATATTCATCACACAACCATCCCAACTGCCTGCCAGAGTTATGGTCCAAAATATTTTATTAACGGGCTTGATGGATTAAGGTAACGGGCGTATTGAGTCTTGTCGCTTTAGCAGGCATATGTGGATTATCTGTATAGGCTCTTGTGAAAACAATGCGTTTTTACCCCACTTTGTAGCTATAATTATTTCTCTGTCAAAGATGAAATTTATTGGCTGATAAAATTACCGCAAAATGATAGGTCTTCAGTGCCTCTGTATTACCTCATAATTAGGAGGAGCCAGCTTAAGAGCAAAGTGACAAAGCATCTTCAGGACAGAAGCCTTTAAACAATAAGGAAAACATCTCGAGATAACCTGAGTTATCCTGGAAGCTGATTGGGACCTAGGATCAGCTTTGGCATTAGAATTCGAACAATGTGAATAGATGGGCAAGTCACCGCAGAGCTTAAATTGGTAGTGTTGGATGTTTGAGATGTGCACCCATGAGATTAGCACCAGTTTGAAGGGCTTTTGGCATCTCAGCATCGACAATGGGAATGCCTCCAAGGTGTGAGACACTTGGCTCCTTGAGGCAGACCTCCGGAGAAGGCCGGCTTCCTATCCTAACTAATCTATGCTAATCACTACTCTACTCTAATCTACCAGTTGCAGGAGAAAAGGGATGAGAAAACATGAAAATAAAAACATGGTGATGCACCAATAAGAAAGGGGAACACCCACTATACGAGTTAGCAAGTGAAAGGACAAAACATAGATCCATAGAGTAGATATGTGCCACAACCAGACCACACATCTAAATCTAACTCTTACTCCCAACCTTTAAGACAGAGTGAATAAAAACCTTGCAAATGCCATACACAATAAACCTTGAAGATAACAGAGAGGTAAGAGACAAGTAACACAAAACAAAGGGCAGATATGAGCCACAATCGTAGTTGTATTAAGAGATAGAGTATACATAGTTTGATATCAACACAATCCAAGCCATTCATTCATTTATTGAGCTCAAAATTAGAGGTCAGAGGCACTCAAAAAGCTAAGCATCCAAACGAGTAGAGTAACCTTATTTTCAAGGGAGATGAACCTTTTACAATTGAATCTGATTACATTTATAGAAAGAAGAGGAGAGAAAGTGAAGCAAGTGGATCAAGAAGATGCTTAGAATATCTCCTTTTCATCCTTATCTCCTCTACAAGGATCATGAAGCTCTAGAAGATGCCACATTGCGAATCTGTCCCAAAACCATCTTCTGAAGCACATTCCAGAGTCTCAGCTGGCAAAATGATGGCACACCACCATGAATCATCGCTTATCCCCAAAAACTTGCATAAGTTTTAAGTTTATCTGATTTTATCAATGGTTCGATGCTTTGATCTGCAAGTAACAAACAAATATTATGTTTTAACAAATTGATATCTTGGAAATCACCAATGCAAGCCCATGAGATCATGGGAATGGGGAAAGATTAAGCTGTCATTTGTCTAATCGACCATGATTTCACTCAGGGACCACTATAACAGCTCAATCCTGGTCTACAACTTGTTTAACTCTTCCATTCATGTGTTTGGTTAGGCCACGAGTGGAATATTCATCTAAAAGCATCTTCTAGAAGAGGATAGAATCATTCAGAAGCATCTGAGAGTGATTTGGGGGCCATTTGATGTACTTATTCAGCTACAGATGCCCGAAAACTCTGTCATGAATTTCTCTCCAATCCCTCAACCATTCTCTCTGAAGCCAATACCAACATGTAACTCTTTCAAAGACCTTTCTAACGATACCATTTGCAGGTCATTTGGAGCTCTCTAATAGAAGTTATCCGTCAATTTTAAGCTAGTGAAAAGTGCGTTGTAGCAAATCATAGAGTCTACCGATCTCTACCACGTGTTATTTGCGCCACATGTCCTAAATCGGTGCTTCAACATTTCTTGGAGGGGAGATTAAGGCTTGAGAGAGTGCAAAATGTCGATGGTTGCCATGTGTCTAGAATTTCCACGTGTTGCTCATCGGTGCCTTGTAGAGTTTAAAGCAAGAAGCCTTAACCTTGAGACAATCCTGTGAAAACCTTGAATGCCAATTGCTGCCACACGCCCCCTTGCCACTTGTCATCAATCGGTGTGCTGCAAGGTGGAGAACTTTAAGGCGAAGACCTAAGGCTCGCGGGAGTGCAAAAAGCCAGTGGTCACCAGTTGGCATGCATTCATCATATGAACAAGTGCAGTCTTAAACGTTATAGAGGTGATGAGTGCCACTTGTGATGCATCGGTATTTTGCAGAGTTTGAGAGTGGGGGAAAAAAATAAGAGTTTGTGGGAGTGCAAAAGCGCCGATTAGTGCCAAGTGTCAACCATCCTTTTGAGGCCCTCAAAATCATGAAAAAGCAGTTGAGTTCCAAACACTTTGCGGAAAGTGGGAAGATCGATGGCTGCCGCATATTAACTCGTGCCACTTATCTCTAATCCATCACTAAAGCATTGTAACCACAAAAAGTGACCAAGTTCGAAAGTTTGGAGATGCCGTGTTGGCTAGATTTTCTGCATAGCATCAAACCTAGGCAGTCATGAGATAAATCTCCCTCATTTAACCGGTGAGGCTCCCGTGTCAGATTTGTCAATAAAAATGTGTTATTATCTATCAGGGGTTTTACTTTAACCACTTAGTTCATGAACCATAACTAAGAAGTTCTGCAGCAAGTAAGCAGCTGTTTAAAAAAAGAAAGTTATAGATTAAGGAAGTAAAGGAAATACAGAGAAGAAATGGGGAAGATGTGCATCCCAATTAGTAAATAACAGAGCTAATTGTATGCACATAGAAGAAACTTAATAGATATGAACACACAAAATTATAAAACAAAGGCAACTCTAGATCTAGATCTAAAAGAACACAAAGTTTACTTAAGAGATCTAAGATTTAAAAGCAAGAAACACAGTACACCATGACACAAAGTTCTCCGGAAACCTGCTCCTTTGTATTCCTTTGCTCCAAGTTGCTCTCAAGGGTTCAACACAAAGTCTAGAACACAAGATTGCTGCTTACAAATTCTGATCGATCATTAACCCGGAGGTTCTTCTCCTACTTATAGAATGTAGGAGGGAAAGTACAAATGGGAAGTCTAACTGAACTAAAGCATGAACAACAAGTAAAGATGACATTTGGCAATCATCCTCCACTAACTTCTCCTTAAGTGACACATGTATCACTTAACTAATAGAATGGTTCCACATGAATTTAAGTAATGGTTGCAAAACCAATAACTTAGAAGTTTTACAATTTCATCCGGGAACATAGAAAATAGAATAAGAAAGAATAGAAGAAGTCATGCCAGCTATAATATTTATGTTTTACTTTTCTTCTTGTTCTGATATCGGATATACTTATCGAACATATAATTCAGCATCCTTCCATCTGTTTTAGCCACTGCTTCCTTCTCTGTCCTGAACTGCAACAACCCTTCATTCAACACTTTGATGCACACTTCCACATCTTCCAAGCTTGGCCCAAACCTTGCAATGTCTGCCTGTAGCGCCACCAGTCTACTGATAGAATTCATCGTGAAAGGCTTGGTAGCTTTATCAATTCTTTTTTGTACCATCAGAAGAGACCCTTCTAGGGAATTAGGCACCTTGCTAGAAACGATCTACACATATGAAGTAACACTTCCGTCCACTCTTTCCTTAGTGAAAGAAATGATACTATCTGGTAAGTCTGATGTCCTACTCTCAAGTGCCTGCATTCTCTTCAGCAAAACTCTGCAGATCTCCAAACGGAAAGATACTACAAATTCCAACTGCTTCCCCTTCTCAACTGATCCATCCGGTACAATTTGTTCCGCAATCAATACATCTCCCGGCAGCTTGTTGATCTCAGCCAAAATACTCAAGGTTATTCTCTGCAACTGTATTCATGCCTTCTATATTCGCCATCAGTTGCTTTAGCTGATTTGTTGCATCATCCATAACCTTTAGGCGGGCTGGCACTTCTCCAAGTTGTACAGAAGCTTGACGAATAATCAAATCCTTCCATTCGTCAATAGCCTTTACTTGATTGCTTGCATCCTCCAGTTTCTGCATAAGATGATCACTCACTTGCTCTAAAATGGGCTGAATGGAAGGTTTAGCAACCTTGGCTATGATCTCACATAATTGAGATACTTGCTTTTGCAGCTCTTCTTTCTCTGCCTTTTCACTGTCAAGCCTAAGGAATAAAGCATCCATCAATGTCTGCGTGTCCTGCTTCAATCCTTCAGTGGTGGCTTGACCGAGGGGTACTTGGGTCACTGTCACATCTTTTGCCGTGAGCTCCTCCTCTATCTTTCCTTCTTCCGGAATTGATATCTCAGCAAACTTCTCTCCCGAATCCTCGATGATCAACCTAGAAGTTGCTTTAGCAACTTTAGGCCTTCTATCTCTTCCGCTCAGATTCTGGAGTAGCTGCAAGTCATGGCTTCTCTAAGTTCATCTCCATTCTCGCTTCTGGAACCAACTACAAAGCCAACCATTCCGAGAAGTTACTTCTCGGAGGAGTGAGAAGTCGCTGAGTGCACTACCATCTCCCACCCTGCATCCTCTCCGTCAGAAAGTGCCACAATGTTATGGCTGCCATCCTTTGAATCATCCAAGGACAAAGCTCTTTCGAACTCCGCCATCTACAAGCTTCAACATCTCCTCTAGAATGGGTGATGAACGGAGTGGCTGAGGAGAGAAGATGAATGTTGCTGGATTCAGTAGAGTCGTGGAAGTGTCTTGTTGCGGTGCAGTAGTTGGTGAAGTACTGGGTGCTGGAGAAGCCGGAGTCAAAGCTATGGTCGTAGAAGTGATCTTATCTTTTTTTTGAGATCTTCTGTGTACTTGTCAACTTCTCGGACCTTCTGCTACTTTCTCCTTCATGCTTTCGCTTGAGGGAATCTCCTGCGTCGAAGTTGCCCATGATTTGATTCATCAATGCTTCATCAAGGCAATATCCCTTCGTCAGCAGCCAATTTGAAGTATTCACCAACACAGCTCCAGATCTTTCTTCAATTGAATGGCAGCCTCCTACGTTATCCTGCAGTATGGCTTTATCTCCTCCCATTTGATGGTAAGTGTCAAGTACCACGTTCCCATCATTTTTAAGATCCGCAGGTATCTGCGCTAGTCCAAATTCGAACACTTGCTTTGCTGATAGCTTGCTGAAATCTCTCTTTCTAACCTCGTACTCACTTTTGCACTTCATCCAGAAATCTTCTAATGAAGACACATGTGCGTACTCCTGGGAGATCGTCTTCCTGGCTACTCCAAATGGATCGAAGTTCAGCTGTGCAGGGAAGAACTCTTGCTCATACTCGGATTAACATTTTGCGCCTCGATCCCTCGAGCTCTATGAATGCTAATGTAGCTGTAATGTCCCACAGTGATTGGGAAGAAGCCCGTAGACTTGTGCCGCTTTGACTGAAGGTCGTGTAATTCCACAAGTTGCCTGTTGAGCTCCATGGCGATCAATCTATCATTCGGATACCTGAGCATCTTTATTGGTTCTCCGGAAAAGCCCGTAACCCTGAGGTATGTGAAATCTGCAAATTGAATGAATAGACTGCCAATCTTGGACACCAGCTTCCCCATGCTTCCCTCTGCTTACCCTGTTGGCCTTCAAGTCTTTTTCTAGCCTGGCAAATGAAATCATAGAAGAATTCATCGTTGATCATTTTGAAGTCCTCGCACGCAGGTGTAGTGAGTTGTGGGTAGCACTCGAAAATGGGGGTCCCTTAGAAAGAACACCACATCTATCCAGCTTGGAAAAGACGCCTTGTGAAGCTGCAGCATACACCAAGTATGAAGTCATCTTGAAGTTGAAAGTACGCTTCACGTTCTGGAGTTGCTCACCGATGTTGTTGCTAATAATTTCCGACCAATTGATTATGGAATCAACCTTGTTGACTTCAATGGTCCTAATGAAAGCATACATCCATGTACAGAAAGTGTAAGCATTCGCTTCGCCATTAATCCTACATAGCAATTTGACGACATCATCTACCTCCTGCACCAAATTGGACCGTGGAAGAGTTCTCGGGAACTTTGAAGGAGATCTAGGCTTCTTCATGTATCGGCTATTCATTATGCTCACACAATCAGCGCTATGCTTCTCCCACCTGCTGCCGGCGTCCTGAATGCTAATGGAAGTCACCACCTTACGCACTGGAATCTTCAAACAATAATTGATGAACTCTGCTTCCAAACGAATTATTGTCTTTCCCGTAGCATCACGCACTGATCTAGATGAAGGATGGTAAGAACTAGCACACTCCATTACAAACTCTGGCAATTGGGCTGTACATGGAAAAGCTGCAGCTCGGATAATTCCACTGCTTTTCACCGCACGCATGAGTGAAGTCTTTCCTGCTCAGGATCTATCAATCAAATCGGAAAGAGGTTCCGGGCCTAGATCTGTGTCTCCTATGTCTGCAAGTTTGGAAGCAATGTATGACTCCATCTTGCTTTCTTTTTCATCTCTTTTCGCCATGGCTTTGTCTATCTTTGTTTGGATAATTCTTTTTCTTCTTACTTGGCCGGATTTCTTCAATATTGGTGCAGATCTGGACAATTCTTCAGATTTGGAGGATATTTGCAATGTATTGGACATTGATAAAAGCTCCTTTTCTTCTGTAAAGCACCTGAGCTCCTGTAACACCTGTGCAAACAATTATGCAGACAAAGATCAACCTTCTTCAAAGCATGCGCCCAAATCTGGAAGCTTTTAGCCTTGTTGCCACCTTGCCTGAGCAAAATCTTTCTTCAAATGGGGGCACACTTTTCCTCTTGGCTGCAATTCTTTATCTGTGAATCAAATAATTCACCCATATGGCTGCCCATGCTTATATAACCTTCACAATTCTATAATTAATAATTGCCCTAACAATTAAAAACAATTAATTAATTAAAAATCATGCTCTTCTCCTTTAAAAATAGCATGTTTAAGGACAGCCATCAAATAAATTAAATTAATCCATTTCAATCCTTCACACATCACTTCACTTAAGCTTCACAGTGTGCCTTGACCATAGCCACTGAAAATAGAAATTAATTTAATGTTTTAATGCCTTAAAAAACATTAAATAACTCCCAAATGGGGCACACTTTTTGAGAGGAAGGGGGCAGCCACTAAATAAATTAAATTTAATACATTTAATCCATTTCTTTTATTCCCTCTTTGACTTGTTGACTTCCTCCAAGCTTGGGCGCACTTTTTTGAAGAATAGATTAATTAAAATAATCACTTTAAGTCATCCATCATCTTACCAAAGGGGGCGCACTTTTTTGCACATATAATTCTATTTTTAAGAATTTTTCCACAATGAGATTATTTACTCTGCAAGGCAGACACCAAAATCCCATGATCCACTTAAATGATTCGACTTTGACAATGGGATTATTTACCCTGTAAGGAAGGCATTAAAATCCCATGATTTTATTCTATCATGGGAATTTTTACCCTGCAAGGCAGGCAATAAATTCCCACCTGCCTGCAGCCTCTATTTTTCCCACTGCAGCTTAAGTGAATTTTATAACACGGGAAAAAGTACCCTGCTAGGCAAGTACAAAATTCCCACCCTGCTTACGGTTTCTATTTTTCCCATTGCAGCTTAAATCCTTTGTTTTCCAAAAAATGCGCCAATCCCCGCAGGAATTCGCTTTTTTCCAGTGATCCAGACCTCTGATGGCAACTTCCTCCGGGTATAATGTGTGTATATGTTTTCTAACTGCTCCAGGCCAAAAATCAGGCTTACCCGGCAAAGGAATTGTTCTAGAGAAATTTCACAGAAAACGAAACGGGAGAACACAAAAACACGAAAAATTGCCAAAAGTTACAAATAAAGCCCAAAACTTATTCCAAGTTAAAACCCTTCTAGTACATAAAAGTAATGACATATTCGATCAAAACAGAGTTAAAACGGGGCGCAAATAGCCTCATACAGGGCTCAAAATAATTAAATACAAATTTCCCGCAGACAAATCCCGACGACAGAATATAACAACTTTGGGCATCTGGGTATTTGGCGAAAAAGGCTAATATGGCTCTTTGGGATTATCTTGATGCAATACAAGAACTTTCAGGCAATAAAAACACAAAACGACCCATTATTTTAAAAGTACGAAATTTTTTCGGATAGGGTAGTCGCAGATTTCAGGATGAAATCTGGGTGACACCATGCCGTTTGGTGACACGTGCCCTTGTTTTGATCCATTTAACTTGATAGTCCTATTTCAATAGGAAACCAAAGGAGTTGAACGTATTTTGAATGTTTTGAGGGTAAAACACATTAAAACTCTACGAATCTTTTGATTTGGCTTGAGAGAATGAAGAGTAGAAGAGGGCAAGCAATTTTGAAGAGTTTTAACACAAAGGTTTCCCAAAAATGCGTGTATAATCACCATTATAAGCCTTCAAGTCCTAAAATTATAATTGGTTTCTCAAAATGAAGCATGGGGCGCATTTCGGCAACAGGTATATAACAATAATGGATAAGCTATGTTGCACCAAGGTTCCGAAATGGGTACCTGAGACTTTTGAAATCGCTGCCATCTCAAACTGAGGAGTGGAAGCTTTGGGTTAGACTTCGAAGGAAACAACACAAAATGCAATTGAAAATAAGGGAAGCTTTTAGAGAAACTTTGGATAGTGGTATCTGAAACTTATAACTCTTGGAAATGGTATTGGAAACTTAAGGAATATTGTGGAAACCCGAGTTCCAACCTGGGGGTCGAAAGACGGAAATTGTAGATGGTCCTATAGATTCAAGGGGGTTTGGCGCCTTATCTATCTCGACCTAACCTAGATAAATAGATAAGGCTCCAACCTTTGAATCATCAGGGACTATCACCATATATAGATAGAAAGGCAAACTAAACCTTGCCCTCGCCTAGCCTATAGAAACGAGAGATCTAGCTCGATAAGAAGTTAAGTTATGCTTTCCTATCCATTTAGGGCCGATAGAGAGAAGTGGGTCCGAATGTCTAGAAACTCCTGCAAAATGTCTGGAAATTTTACAAATTTGCTGAAAGCGTTGCCAAAAGTTTCTAGCCCTTTGTTAGGAGCAGTTGGGATGGTGAAATGTGTCAGAAACCTGCAAATGTGTTCCTGGTCCACTGGAAATGTTTTCCAAAATGTAGAGCAGATAAGTCAATTGGACATTATCCCAAGTTGGAATGTTCTTCTGGAGCCCAATAGAAATCTTCTCTTTCAAGTAGTAAACAAAACAATGTTAAGAACCTTCTTTTCAGTTGGGAATCAGTGAATGGGATAATTACCTTCTATAAGTAGTGAAAGAGATATCTAATTCATTCGTGAGTGAAATAAGGCCCAAAAGAAATGAGGTCTCATTTTATTCCCAACCGAAAGGAGTCTCTTTAGTTTTTCTTTCTATCCATGAAACGGATAATTTGGATAGAATGAGGAGAAGGGAATGTGATAACCTTCTTTGCTCCGGTAAATGAATGGGTTAGCTTTGGATAGCAAAATATTTTGATACCTTTGTCAATTCTGTCCCTTATTCAATTTGGAAAGGGCCTAATCCCCAAGTAAACTACGGTCTATGGAGCTAAAAATTTAATTTATCATTAGTTTGGGCACTCAAACTTCTGGTATGAGGCTAATCTACTGTACATACATTGATAGTATAGCTGTAGTTAACTCTGGACAGACAGAACATATATACTAACTATAGATCAATGTTACTTAATATCATGTAGATGTTAGCCCATTCACTTACCTGATTATACTATTGCCTATTGTATATCCAATTTAGCTATTTTCCAAAGGCATTGCCAGAACATTAAGCAGTTGTAAGTGAAATAATCTCCTTGCAAGAGTTGCAACATGTTTTGAGCTATGTACACCAACTTAAATCTTTTAAAATTAAAGAAAGTGGGGTTAGAAAGGTAAACCAGAATATTAGTATAAAAATAAAGAAGAAATTGCTATTAAAATATTTTCATGACAGATTTTCAGAGTACAGATATTTTTTTGATTATTAGTTGTTTATAATCTCTTATAAATATGAAATACAGCAATAGAGTCTGATATTATTGCGACAGTCATGACTAGTTTTTGGCTCAAAAGTTTGAAAATTTTCACATGTATTCTATCAAACAATGGATCCATTGTTGTATTCATTTTTTAATGATATGCAAAGCCAGCATAGATGCATGAGATGTTACTAGCATGAGAAATACGAAACAAAAATGGTATAAGGAGCAGGGGTCATAGGGTGGGCCTTGTCCCCCAAAAGGGCACAAGGAATATCCAAGAATGTTTACCTAAATGGTTTTAAAATGAAAAGCAGGATCGATGGACTACAAATCATTAAAGAAAAATAAATTGAAGAGATTCAGAATCAATGTCCATGTGAAGAAATGTAATTTTGCAAGATGTCTACAAGGTTCAATGTTTCTAATCATTTGTATAACCTTATGTGCACGACTATCAAGGTTACAGGTATTGGGTTCCAATAGGAAAATCCAAAGTTCTTTTACAGTTTTGGGGGATAGGAAATCAAGGTAATGGACCCCTTTTGGGATAGGTTGGGGACTTGACTCCAATCAATGCTAGAAGGACTAAACCCATCCTAAGTTCGTACCTCAAATAACCCAATGTTAGCTTCAATACAACCCATAATGGGGTTGGAGTGAGCCAAGGTGGTGGGTTAGCATGGGAGAACAAGTCAGAGAAATTAATCTTCCTTAATTCAGAAATTAGGTTCAGGGAAGGCATGTAATTAAGATATGGAGGAAAGGCATGGTTCAGACACAACTGTATACTATCTATCATGTGACCGACTAATTCAATAACTATGAGCTTAAGTATTCCATGTTAAGGTACACACGATCAAATAAATTGCAAAAACAGTAGACATATAATATCAAGAGCTTTCCAAAGAGCTATCAGGTCTGAATTTTTGAAAATATCTGGTAGCCCTTCCATTACGTGTAATAGTCCCCAAAATCACAAACGCAATCACTAGGATTAGGACCAAAAGCTGATATGTAACTTAAAAATCCAGCGTTATGTTATTGCTGTCCAAACCCTCAAAATATCACCCCACAGATCTGAAATAATTAAACCCTTAATAGGGCAGCTTGAATATCCTTAGAGGAGTTAAACCACTCCAAAATGGTGATGTTAAATTACCATAACCCAGTCGATCCACTTTAGATCATTATGCCAGCAGTATTTAGGAAACCCTCAACAATTCATCAATCAGCATGTTAGAAATCAGAATTGACTCTTGGAAATAATTAATTTCGGAAACCCTCAACCAGATGAGACTTACAATACCCTCATGGGAAGATAGCATTAAACACATACCAAAATTGTCTCCAATACAAGTCGAACTTGGCATAAAATAAATCAGCAGTAGCAGCAGATCATTTTACCACTCATAAAATCCTTCAATGATTGCACTCTACAGTACCATGCAAATATGCTTCCAATAGGTAGGTCGCTCACACATAGAATAATCAATAAACATGCCAATAATCATCACCATGCAAGTTTGGAAGGTCGCTCACACTCTCCACAATAATGCCAAATATGCATTAACAACAAGAAGTAACACAAAGTCTTCAATTATGTGATCACAAATGGGCACCTTAGGGCAATCCGCTCTTCAAGCATGAAATATAAGTTTATCAAACCATCAAACATGATCCCTCTGAGGGGATGGAGACTTCTCCTTGTTGATAGATTTTGCCTAGACTTGGTGAAGGGGTCTGTCCAAACGTTTTCCTCTCTAAGGGTTTTGGCGTCAATCTCTAGGATGAGGAAGATATTTATATTTCACAAATAGTCTTCATGTCCTAAGAGATAGTCAAACTCGCATGATAATCAAATGTCCAATTCAACCTCCAAAAATATATTTGAATTAACATGTAAGAGATGAATTAAATATTCAATTAATGGTCGACATCATAGGAAGTCGACTTGCCCAAATATCTAATTTGTATTTAGAGCATACATGCTCCAAAGTAATAATTAATTTGCTCATAGAATAAATCGATTTGCCCCTCATTGGATTCAACTTGGTTTCCCAATAGGAATAAATGATAATATTGATTTAAATGCATCTATTAGAGAATGGGATCGAAGTTTTCCCCTTGCTAAATTTCTTTAATCCATGGGAAGAGTGGAGTAAAGGGTCTCCAAGGTATTTTTATTTCATTCAATGTCCCAAAAAGGGGACATTACAGAAATTGACTTAGTATGGTCCCATAACCAAGGTGGAAGTTGTTGAGGTTAGAGATGCCATTTAGCGAAATTTTGTTTTCCATTTGGGTCAAAGTTATTATTGATTAAGTGGTTGGATGGCAAATGATCCTGATTTGAAATTTCAACAAAAACTGACAGAGTATATGGAAAATGACCCTAAAGAGTCATTGAGCAAGGATCAGAGAATGAGACTTATGATGCATGTTTTACTAAATTCCGCTTCATACCAATGACTCATCGAGGCTAGAGCCATGTAGGATCAGGTAAAGTGGAGTGATGGTATCCATGTGGAGGAACTGAGTCATAGGGCTAGCCGTCTCCTGTTGGACATTAGACAAATGTGCATGACCTGGCTTAGTAGTCAAGATAAAAATGAGAATGACAGTCAGCAAAATTCGGGAAAGGCAAGCAATGTAACCAAAGGCATACTAGGCATTAATGTGGATCGTGAGGTGGCATATAGGGGACAACCCGATGAGAAGGGGGAAGGATGAGAACTTCCCTGGTGCAAGGGTGAAATCCTCAAGCGAAGCATGATCATCAAGCATGAGTCTTAAGTCTACAGAAACAAGGAACATTCTCTGGATCGTGAGAGATAAGATGACCTGCTCACAATAACTATAATCCACCACATCTGGAGCCCCCACCAGTTTAAGGGAAACAGGTGAATCAACCCAACCCTAAATAAATGGTAACGCTTACCTGTAAGGCACACTGACTCAATGAGATTTACGGTATGCGCCAATAGCCTGCAAAGTGGAATCATTCCAGTAAGAGTGAGAAATAAGGCATATACATTAGCTACATATTAGTAAGTAAATGCATTTGCCATTAACAAACCAAAAAAAAACACCAATGTAACCTATGAATATAAAACTCAAACACCAACCAACAAAATGGGAGACACAAAGGGAGGGTAGGATGGGGGAAATGGAAGTATAGTGCAACTCAGAAACCCATGACACATGCTCCTTGCAGATTATACAAGGGCTGCCTTTCAAACCACAGAGACCCTGGTCAAATTTGTTACAACCGTTCCTATGTCAGATAGAAGCAAACTAAAAAATTGCAGGTAGGTGATACACATCCTCATTTCCTAGATGAATGCGTGCCTTGACAAGGAAGCTGCATCAAGGTAAAAGATTGCCCCCCACACAGGGAGAAGTACATGTGCTTATGTTGAGAAACTCTCAAGGGCATAACCTTGAAGAGACGGATGAATTACTTCAAGGGGTGTGCAGGGAGGCCTAAGAGATAGATGAAAGAAAGTGTTATGAAATGGTGCAATGTGTAGAGGCTACATGAGCATTCGACTACTGATGTCAAACAAAGGGCTAACATGGAGATGTGGAAGGGGTATTTGAAACTTGAGGTGCCATAGTGTAAGCTCTAAAATAAATGTATAGCAATGCAATGTGCGCGAGGATGCAAAAGATGTGATTGATGGTTATTTGTGAATGCCATCCACATGTCCATGTTTCCTATCTCTCCTTATTACAAGGTGTACCTCAACCAAGGCAGACACTTTCATGTCAGTTCAGGATGTGCCCCCAAGAGAAACCATAGAATGGAACAAGTGTGCTTGAAAGATGATATTTACAAGTTCTAACTTCATGATAGAGGGGTTGAGGTGCACTATGGATGAGGGAAAGGTGCTCCACGTCCAATTCATGGATGAGCAAATGAATTTCAAGGTTCCACTAATGAGGCTCAGGTGCAACCTCATTGATACAGTCTGACAGACTAGATTCCTGTCAGTCGTGGCATCTAAGACTTGTTGATTAATGGCCCCAGCATGAGTGAATGATGGACAACTTCCCAATTTGAACATTCAGGAGATATGTTCTTGCAGAATAGACACATGATACCATTATATCCACATCACTGTTCTACTAGTGTGCCAAATACTTAGCTGCTTCAAGTGAATAGTACTAGATTAAAGACCCTAGGATCAACATTTTGTTCTAACGTAAAAACCTACAGAACTACAATCAGTGATAATGAACAAGAGGGAGTAACCTCTAAAGTGTCATCTAAAACCCCACACCATATGATCTAAGTACAGGGTTTTAAAGTTTAATCCATATGAGGGAAATACTTTTTGGCAATTGAAAAATACAAGGTATCCGTGAGCTGTATTCATATATACATATTGATATCAATGAAAAACTATGTCAAAGATCTATAACAAGGCTCAAGCCAAAAGAATTATTCAATGCCATCATCAACCAAATTGAATAGGTACAAATTGGCACTTGATTCTAGAAGAGCCCTCGCCTGTATATTCCTATCTATCATTGTGAATAGGGGCCAATGTAGGATTTGATAATGCTCAACGGGGAATTGTTCTCAAAGCTAAGGGGGCCATAGTTGGATAATCCTGGAAGCAAAGGTCAGATCCCCCTAGAACAGTCTTGGCAAACATCCAAGGTTCTCAAGTGAAGTTTTAGTGGATTTTGAAAAACTAACAGAGTGTGAATCATGTCCCCGTGGCTAATGACACAGTAGCAAAGGCTGCTACTGAAGGGTCCCCTAAAAGACTTTGACAAGGATGTCAATCCACTAGTGTTGAAGAGAGATTGCCAGTACTGGGTTTCTGACATCAGTCCAAGCTTCCTTAATGTGCAAATAGTGAGTGTCGTCTCACTGACCTATCCCACATCGCATGTGTGAAGCCACCATGATCCAATGGGTAGGTAGACACTTCCAACCTCTAAGATGGAGTTAGAAAGAGGTGATCAACATGATAGACTTGTCAGATGCGTCCCCTACAAGGATATGAATGTTGATAGATATGTGACAGCCTCGCAAAGAAAAAAGGCCAAGTTATCAATGGTTTTCCTATGTACATGAAATGAAAGCTGGTCTCCAGCTTTGGTCTTCACTCAAGCTCCTTGTATCATAGATAGTGAAATCTTCCCCTCATGATCTCTATTGGTAATTATAGCATCTCAAAATTAAATGGTCCTCACCCTCCACTTCCTAGAGGGGTACAAAAACAACAAATCCAATCCCGACATATAATATTATGAATAGTTTTTACCCACAACTAGTTGGTGTTCAACCTCTATTCAGAACCTGACGGGAAACCTCATAGTCTGTGTGACATTGCACATGGCTATTGGAGACATTCAATCCAACTTTTAATGATGACATCCACCTATCTATAATAAATTGCTCGGACATAAAAATCAAGCTTGGGGATGAGTCACTCGATACAGAATCCTTGAGACAACAATGCTGATATGAATGTAATGTCATGTAAATCCTAATCTAAACATAAGGCTCTATTACATGTAATGTCCCCTTTTTTGAATTGAGGCCTAACATGAAGACTTCTTACCACTCCCTTCCCGTGGCAAAGAAGAATAAGTGAAGAAGGGAAGGAATTGCACTTCATTTCAGTTTTCTTTTATTAGTTTTAATGTTTTCTTTTAGTGTTTTTCCTTTATGAAGCAGGTACGGCTAGGTTTGGAGGAATTAAAAAGGAAAATTAAAAGATAAAGTAAAGCTTAAAAGGTCGTTCCTCATCTATTTGGCCTTTGTAGCGCTAAGCAAGGAGTATAAAAGAGGATTGTATGACCTCATTTGAAGATTGTCTTTGGCGCATTTTACATCTACATTTGGTTCGTTGAGCTAGTTGCTCAATACCATTCCACTCGAGGACGAAAACCATCTTGTGTGGCATCCAATGAGGACAGAAACCTTCCTTGTGGCTTGGTGGAGAACAAAAACTCTCCATGGCAGTTCATTGAAGACATCTCTTGAAGACTTGCTTGCTGATTTGGATCAAGAGACATAAAGAAGAAGGATTACAAGAGCTTTGTATGATTTTTGGAGCTCTTCCCTAGGGGAGTGACTAGGGTTTGGTGTTGGTTCGGTGCCCTCTAGAGCACATAATCCATATATTATTTTATATTCTAATTCTCCATAATTTATAAGGCCGGAATCCATAATTTGGTTATTTTTGGAGAGGGTTATCTATTGATTTCAGCCCTTGTTTATGGTTTCTCTGTTGTCTTAAGATTTAATTATAACAGCGTATCTTCGCTGATTTTCTCCATTTATTTGTTGCAAATTGGATTGATATTGGTTTCCGTTGTTGAAATAATTAATTAGAAGTATTTTTCAACTGTTGTGCATGGTTATTTGGTGAATTAAAGCTCTTATACAGTTCGCTGCTAGGATTTTAAAGAATATTACAATTGCTGTTATAAAATCAGATTTTACTTCACTTGGTTTTGTGTGGTTTCCTTCTTTTTCAGTTTCAGCCCTTGAAAGGGATATTACACATCGCTATTGTAACTAAATGTACTTTTAAGTCTCATTGACCTACTTTGTTCATTTGCAGACATTAAAATAGTTTCTTTCTTTCTATACAAATCCTTGAACAACCTTTGTTGTTTAGTGTCATGCTATTTAGTTACTAATCAAAACATAAGGCTCTCTTACACTAGCACTTTTTCTAGTGCAACTGAATGTACTTGTGAATCTTTTTGTCCTAATTTGGTCATTTGTGGATGTTAATATAATTTCTTTCTTTCTATACAAGTCCTTAATAAAAATGTTTTGCAAGATGAGAATAAATTAGACATTTATGTATCGGGTGGAGATCCTTTGCTGAAGTTCAATGTAGAGTATGTAGCTGAAAAGCAAATTTTTTCCTTCCATATTCACTAACTTGTGAAGCAGTTTTCAAGCATTTAAACCTGTAAGTAGTTAGATGTTAAAGCCCTGACCCCATCTTGTAAGGAAATTACTTAGATCGGAATAATAGCAGAAATATGACACTAAAGAACACCAAAATAGAGAGATAATATCAGATTATGCAAGTAGAAATGACTTAGCAACTTTGAGGGGGCAATTGCTAGACCTTACAATAAGACTCAAATGCTTACTATCATGATCAAGTACTAGTTACTACCTTTTATATATACCCTACTTATGCTATGTAATCTACCTAGGCTGGCCTACTAAGCATATGAAAGCATAAACAAATGTGATATGGCATCTTAAGAGAGTATGTTGGCCACATATTGGCTATACATATCCCGATATGTGACCTAGGATTAAGGGTGTAGCATGCCCCTCCCTTTCAAAGCAACATTGTCCCCAATGTTGACAATTCCTGGATGTTGCTTCAAACAAGCGTAGTCCTCAATGTTGATGATCTCTAGATGCCGGTGTAAGAAATCTTCCTCCCATGTTGCAGCTTCCTTGTCTTAATTCTTCCACTTGATTATATATTCATTAATTACCTTCTACTTCACCCTCTTAGTGCGTGCTTGAAGAATTTTTTAGGTTTCAAACTGATTTGACCTTCTTTATCAAGCATTGGTAACTCAATCTGGGATGAAACATTTTGTGCAATGTGTTGGTATCCAAATTGATTCTCCCTCAAAGTCTGAGCAGCATCACTGGTTTGACAGGAAACCTACAAACAGATTAGATCACAATGAGTCATTTTGTAGATGGGAATGAGATCTAACTGGCCCTTTGTCACTCAAATGTGGAGAAATGGATAACACCCTCAAGAGGATTTGATCTATCCTCACTATTTTAGGTTGTGCCTTTCAACCAAGGTAAGAGAACCTATTTTATAACCTCTATTTATTGAAGAACAATGATAAATCCTTCTTTAGCATTAATTTTTATAGAGAATACCTTGGAAAAATAATGATCAACACACAATATTTGACTCTCACAAGTTGTCACTTCCAGACCATGGAGATATTTTCACAACAAGGAAAAGGTTACTAAAGACATTTGAGACCCTGATTATTATTGCATGTTTTAGTAACAGACTTCATGCATTTGTCTGCATACCGGACAAACAAGGGTAGTACAAGTAGGATTGGCTATTTTTGAATGATTTTTTTGTGGGAGGTGGGGGTAGGGAAAAATTTATTCACTAGGTCCTTGAGGAACGTTACAAAATGGAAGGTTAAACCAGTTGAATTCCAAAGAATAGATAAAATGTTTCTTCAACTAGAATATGTTCTTCAATGGAGACCTAGATTACAAATTTTTCACACAATCTTTGATATTCTATCACAAATTATCGAAGTAGAAAATCCAACAAAGCATCAAGATCTAATTCAAATCACGCCTAAGGTACACCTAGAGGCTTACAGACAATCTATTTCAACAGATGAAAGAAAATTGATTTTAAATCATTTATTTCCAATCCCAAATGGAAGCTCTTCTGAGAAATTAAATTATGGATGCCACTAAAATTTCACAAGGATTGAGGCCTATGTGATTGAATCAGATTTAATACAAGATTGCAATAGAAACAAGAAAAGCTACATGCATACATTCAGAAATGAAACAAACACATCTTGCTCAAGACAACACAAAATAACTCGAATTTGATTAAGTCTATCAACAGGGGAAATTTCTTAGAATAGTCTCAAATATTGTCAATGGTTGTACACTTGCAACCAACTTAACACAATAAAACTTAATACAAAAAGAGATAATTGATTTTCTCAGACGGATTCTCAAAAGACAGGCTTTGTCAAATTTTCTTCTTGGGAGTTTTCTTTGACCTCTAACACTCCAACCTCCAACCCTTTGCATGAAAAATTTGTGCCACTTATAACATTTACAACAGAGCCCCTTTCCCCCCAAAAATCTAGACATTGATTGCACCAATGCTCACCATGATCACAATCATGATTTCGGGGATCAGATCTAAAAAAATTCACCATGTGCTCGAGGGGATAGATCTCTTCGAATATCTCACATATTTAACTCCTTCCTCTAATAGATCACTCTTGCTTCAATTTGTAAACCAGTTCCACCCCAAATCTTTCAAATCTAGCTCATTGCGTGCTTGGGAGAAGAAAAACAAAAAATTTGATCGGGCTCGATAGTCAAACCATTTTAACGGAAAAATACATCTTCCAAATCTCCCCACCAAACTCAAATATTAACATTAACTCCCTTCTCTACCTGGTGTGTAGAAAAAACAAAGAAATCATGAATACTCACACTTCTAGGCATGTTTTAGAAAAATGGGGGGGAACCAAATTCACACTCTCAGTTGCCATTGATTTTTTCTTTGAATTTGGGTCATCCACGTGGAATATTAAACCTTAAAATAGGCTCAGGGGGTTCCTCTGACTTTTTACAACCTTTTGAAAACATTAAAAAAAAATCCTTTTTGCTCCACACCTCCACCCTTGGGAAATGAGCCTGACACGTTTCCTAATGTGGGTCCTAGTGGAACCGTGTTTCTTTATCATTTTTAACCCTTTTCTCCCAAGAGGAATTTTTTCCAAATTTTCCATAAGATTCCACACATCCGCCATTAACTGGAGCAAGCTTTTACTTTTCCCTTATCGGGCTTGTGGGTCATTTTGATATTTTAATCCTTTTGATGTCAAGAGGAAAAAAATCCAATTTTCCTCTGATGGTCCGCTTCCCTGCCTCTTTGAATTTTCAAACTACCACATGTCACAATGGCACATCCAACTAGAAAGGGCCACTTTTCAACTGATGCCAAGAAGTAATTTTGACCAGGAAATTACACCCGTCAAACTCGTAAAATGTAGGGAAACCACCATTTGAGCCCGGGGAGACAGAAAACATAACAAATGCCGCAATCTGAAGAATTTTAATGAAAAATGGGGCAAGTCAAATCTGAGCACCAACACAGGCTCTGACTCGGGGATGGGCATATCCCTTTGAGTGCCACAAGAACAAAAGTAGGCCAAGTGCCAAAAATATCCATTGGGCAAAGGATTCATCTTAAAGAGCACAAAACCATGACCATCCCCCAAAAACAAATAGAGAAACCGGCAAAAATAGCCCACCGAGGACTAGAATGGGTAAAACACAAATGACAAGAAATAAACAAGTAGTTATACAATGTATAAAAGATGTTTACCTTGATTTATAGAAAACAATCAAGCAAAAATTTCAAGCATCTGCCATCCTGGATATGACCATGCCAAGAGGTTCTAATATGTTTTCATCAACTATAAATATACCTCTTTTTCTTCTTTATTCAGTTTGTAAACCATCCATTTTCTCTAAAGCTCCTCCATTGTGTTTAAGTCAAATTCTTTAACATTTTTCAAGGTTGAATCGTACACCCAATTCCCAGAAAAAACAACATACTTAGGAGATCTGTTTTCAACACTTTCATACTCCCTGAAATCCACAAAACTCACAAAATTTTTAAGATTTGCATGTACTTGCAAAACTTTATAAGATGCATTGCTTGGGTCTTCAATCAAGTACAACATCTTCTTCTCTCCATATAATTTCACCAAGTTTCCTCCAATGGGAATAGTGGCATAAGACATTTCCATTTGCACACTACCACCAACACTTACTACCCACTTTCTTGACAACAACATCCCCCACTTGGCAGGGCACTCAACAATCACCACATCAAGTTTTAGGTTCCTTCTAGGATAAGATGCAAGTTGCATAACCAGATCTTTGACACATCCCACCACTAGCACCTCTCTAGAGTCCATGGCAGTGCATTTCACATATTCTATTATTAATTTGATACCTAGCTCATTCATGACCTCAAGAGGTATGACATTATATGAAGCTCCAGAATCAAACATGTAGTTAGGTAACAGCTTGTCTTTGATAACCAGGGTAGTGAAAAATAGATCCACATTCAACTAGGATTTAACCAAAGAAAGTTCCTAAATAAACCTCTAGTGGTTCCCCAAGTTCTTCCAACACTTGATAGGAATTTCCAACACTGCAACAGTAAGGGGAATCCCAACCTTGTTTACATATTTTTCCTGTGTGATCTCTTCCTTTTTTAATCCTAAGTATTCAAAATCCCTCTTCTTGTGCTTAGGGATCCTAAGCAGCTCAAAAATTGGGACAAGAATTTTTATTTGACTCAAAACTCGGGCAATGTCATATGGAACAAATTTTGGTAAGGCAACACTAGGAGAAAGATTAGAAAATTCATCAGATGGAATGACATTCTTTTCAGTTTGGGCATGAGGAGGAACACAGGTTTTTCTTGGGGAAATAAGCTCTTTATCATATGCATTTTTATTTTTGGTTTCTTTTGTAAGCAATGGAGATTTTAACTTGGCTTGTGGCCCCTTGACAGATTTACTTATGATATTGTGTTCCTTTTCTTGGGCAACTACATCATTCATTAATAGCTGCCTATCTTCTTCTGAAGGAACTCCTCCATCATACTTTTCAATCATTAATGCCCTCAAGTATTCAAAATCTTTAGTGTGAAATTCAAAATCTTGTATAATGTCTACTTCTAAAGTATGAGAGGGAGGAAGAAGAGGTACCCGATGGATGCAATCCCAAAAAACAACAACAGTTCTAACACTTATTACCTCAGTTGAAGTTAATTCCCTTGGTGAACTTGTAGGGATCTCCATCATGCAGGCATCATCATCATTATTATCACCAGCTTCTTCCTCTTCCTGTTGATCTTCCTCACATGGAGCATGGGGCATGAAACATCTGTCACACCAATCAATGACATCTGTCTCCTCCACAACAACAACTCTGGCAGCCAAAGGATCAGGTACCATTCTATTTTCCCTACCTAGAGTAGTACCTATTACTAAATCCAATAGGTCCCTTACCTCTGTCATCAAATCTTTGGTGATTTGTAAACCTTTCTTATCCTTGTTGCTTGTGTTGTCCTTGTGATCTCTTCCCAATTCCCTTCTCAGCCTGGGCTAGTTTGTAGGATATTTCTTTGACAGCCCCTCCCAAAGTCTTCACAACTTCTTCCAAATCTATAGCCTTACTTGTTCTAAGGTTTTTCTGGGTTAACCATCTTTACACCCTCCCTCTTTGGAGGCTTTCCAATTGCCTTGATATTATTCTCTATTTACAGAGCCATGGTGAAGGCCTGCCTCAAATTGGTGGGGTTTTTATCTCTTAAATAATATGCAGCCTTTTTATCAAATGCATCAGTATATTTGATTAAACATGACTCATCACATGGCCTTATCCTAACAGGAGTAATATCATCAAGGTCTTATTAAACCTTGTATTGAAATCATGTATTGATTCATTAAGATTCTTTTTTATGTTTTCAAATTCTATCAAAAGAAACCTAGGGTCAATCCTATCACCAAATTATAGTCTGAATGCATTTCTCATCTCAGCCCAAGAGTCAGTAGAGTTATCTGGAAATGATTTATACCAATCCCTAGCATCCTCCTCTAAGAGTGTAGAAAAACAATTTGATGTACACATCTTCAAGCTCAATCTCAAAATATTCCATCATATTGAGGAAGAGCTTTAGGTGTTGATCTCTAGTAATAGCATTATATCCTTGGAAATTTGGCATTCTGTTCCTTACATCTTGAGGCATTGCATTTGGGTAACTAGCCATTCCCACAAAATTTATAGGTCCAAATGTGTTTACAACAAATGGAGGCCTAGGTTGGGGCTGAGCCATATTGATTTGAGGGGGATGATCCTAGAGGGGTGAAAAATTGATGAGGGGCTTACGGTCCTTGGAACACAGGAGTGTAGTTTTCAAAATGGAGACCCCCCAAAGGCCTTGCTTCTTGGAAATCCCTATCTACTTCAGAAAAGACAGGTGCAAAATGTGAAGCAAACCTTTCAAAATCAAATGAGGGCCCCTCTCCAGTTGGAGAATTCAATTCCACAAAGAGGCTACCTGATTCAGAAGCACTTGAATTGCAGTCTTCAATAATAGGCCGATCACTTTCATCAATGGAGATCCCCTTTCTTGTCTGCTGATTTCCAACAGCTCTCCAGGCTTTTCTTCCTTCTGATTTTGCTTTTCCTAGCTCTGGAAATAGTGTCCTAACAGGATCCCTAGCAAAGAAAGACCTTCTTCCTTCCAAGTTTGCAAAGGTTAGTAACAAATCTCACTTGACAAAGGTTAAGACACTGGTATTCATTAAGAATCAGATCAACAGGGAGTCGCCACTAAGGATTTCCACCTTAGTTGTGCAAATGCACTAAATATGATCTGTCAAATGTTTGTCAACAATAGAAAATGGAAATGGAAAGATTTTGACTTTTCTTTACCCAAATTTATCAATGAAAGCTCGTGCACTAGGTGTGGAAACTGAAAGAATTGCAACACAACACTTGGAGCATGTAGAAGTGTTTTACCAGGGTCTGAATATGAACTGCAATCACTATGTCCCCGGCAGCGGCGCCACTTAGGTGTTGGTATCCAAATTGATTCTCCCTCAAATTTTGAGCAGCATCAATGGTTTGATAGGAAACTTAGAGACAGATTATATCATGATGAGTCGTTTTCTAGCCGGGGATGAGATCTAACTGGCCCTCTGTCACTCAAATGTGGAGAAATGGATAGCACCCTCAAGAGGATTTGATCTATCCTCACTATTTTAGGTTGTGCCTTTCAACCAAGGTAAGAGGACCCTTTTGTAGCCCGTTGTTATGGAGGAGGTGGATATATCCTTCCTAATGAAGATGTTAAGGAGACCTTGGAGAAACTATGATCAATGCAACAAAATCTAACTCTCACGAGTTATCACTCTAGATAGTGGAGATACTTTTTGGGCAAGGTTCAGGCTACTAAAGACATTTGAAACCCTGATTGTTTCTGCATGTTTTGGTATTGAGGATTATGCATTGGCATACACACATGACAAACAGGGGTAATACGGGTAAGATTGGATGTTTTAAATGGATTTTGGTGGGAGGTAAGGCAGAGTGAACTTGATTTACCAAATCCTTGAGAGCTTTTATAAAATGGAAAACTAAACCAACAAAATGCCACAGAATAACTAAAATGTTTCTTTAACCAGAATATGTGCTTCAATGGAGGCCTAGATTAGCACTTTTTCATACAATCTATAAGATTCTAACACGAAAGCTCGAGTTAGAAAACCCAACAAAGCATCAAGATCTAAGCCAAATCACGCCTGAGGTACACTCGGAGGCTTACAAATAATCTCTGTCAAACAGATGAAAGAAAAGTGATTTTAAATCATTTATTTCACTCCCAAATGAAAGCTCTCCTGAGAATTGAAATTGCAGATGCCACTAAATTGTCGTGGTGTCACTCAGATTTCACCCTGAAATCTGCGACTACCCTATCCGAAAATTTTTCGTACTTTTAAAATAACGGGTCGTTTGCTGTTTTTATTGCCTGAAAGTTCTTGTATTGCATCAAGATAATCCCAAAGAACCATATTAGCCCTTTTCGCCAAATACCCAGATGCCCAAAATTGTTTTATTCTGTCGTCGGGATTTGTCTGCGGGAAATTTGTATTTAATTATTTTGAGCCCCGTATGAGGCTATTTGCGCTCTGTTTTAACTTTATTATGAGCGAATATGTTATTATTCCTATGTGCCAGAAGAATTTTAACTTATTTTAAGTTTTGGGCTTTATTTGTAACTTTTGGCAATTTTTCGTGTTTTTGTGGTGTCCCGTTTTGTTTTCTGTGAAATTTCTCTGGAGCAATTCCCTCGCCGGGTAAGCCCGATTTTTGGCCTGGAGCAGCTGGAAAACATACACGCACATTATGCCCGGAGGAAGTCGTCATCGGAGGTCTGGATCACTGGGAAAAAGCGAAGTCGTGCACAGAAAAGCCCCTGCGGGGATGGGCGCATTTTTGGAAAACAAAGGATTTAAGCTGCGATGGGAAAAATATAAGCCGCAGGCAGGGTGGGAATTTTATACCTGCCTAGCAGGGTACTTTTTCCCGTGTTATAAAAGTCACTTAAGCTGCAGTGGGAAAAATAGAGGCTGCAGGCAGGTGGGAATTTATTGCCTGCCTTGCAGGGTAAAAATTCCCATGATATAATAAAAGGAAAGTGACTTAAGTGAAATCATGGGATTTTAGTGCCTGCCTTGCAGGGTAAATAATCCCATTGTCAAAGTCAAATCATTTAAGTGGATCACGGGATTTTGGTGCCTGCCTGGCAGGGTAAAGAATCCAATTATGAAAAAATTCTTAAAAATAGAATTACATGTGCAAAAAAGTGCGCCCCCTTTGGTGAGAGAATAAAAGGATTAAATTTGATTATTTTAATTAATCTTTCCTCTCAAAAAGTGCGCCCAAGCTTGGAGGAGGTAAAAAAGTCAAAGATGGAATAAAAGAAAGGAATTAAATGCATTAAATTTAATTTATTTAATGGCTGCCCTCTTCCTCTCAAAAAGTGCGCCCCATTTGGGTATTATTTAATGTTTTTTAAGGCATTAAAACATTAAATTAATTTCTATTTTCAGTGGCTATGGTCAAAGCACACTGTGGAGCTTGAGTGAAGTGCTGTGTGAAGGATTAAATTGGATTAATTTAATTTATTGGATGGCTGTCCTTAAACATGCTATTTTTAAAAGAGAAAAATCTCATCGAGCCCGAGAGTCAGACCACTTTAATGGCGAAAGACGTCTCCAGATCTCCCCCACCAAACTTAGATATCAAAATTAACTCTCCTCTCTGTTTGGCGTGTAGGAAACACCAAGAAATCATGAAGACTCGCACTTCTAGGAGTGTTTCTGTAAAAATGGGGGAAAATCAGATTCAGACTCACAGCTGCTGTTGATCTTTACTTTGAATTTGGGCCATCCACGTGGAATATTCAACTTTAAAACAGGCTCGGGGGTTCCTTTGACTTTTTACAACCTTTTGAAAAAATGGAAAAAATTTCCATTTTGCTCTGCATCTCCGCCCTTGGGAAATGAGCCTAACACGTGTCATAATGTGGGTCCCAACGGAACCACGCTTCCTTTTTCATTTTTAACCCTTTTCTCCCAAGAGGAAATTTTTCCAAATTTCCTTCGAGAGTCCGCACCTCCACCGTTGACTAGAGCAAGCTTTGACTTTTCCCTTATCGGGCTTGCGGGCCATTTTGAGATTTTAATCCTTTTGATGTCAAGAGGCAAAAAGTCCAATTTGCCTCCGATGGTCTGCTTCCCCGCCTCTTTGAATTTTCAAACTATCACGTGTCACAATGACGCATCCAACCAGAAAGGGCCACTTTTCAACTGATGCCAAGAAGTAATTTTGACTGGGCAATTACACCCGCCAAACCGTAAAATGCAGGACAACCACCATTTGATCCCGGGGAGACAGAAAACATAACACAGGCCACAATTTGAAGAATTTTAATGAAAAATGGGGCGAGACAAATTTGAGCATCAACACAATGACCTTCATCAAGCCAAAAACGTGACTCTTATGTGACAATGGAAAATTTTTATTTTCAGATGAAAGTATCTCTTGTTGGTGCTCACTGTGTTCTTTGATTGCTTGAACCTTTGGGTGGATCTTCAAGGTTGAGATGGTGGATGGTGGATAGAAATCAAGAGAGCTTTTGGAAAAAGGGTCTCTCATAGGTGGCTTGGCTAATGGTACATTCTCAACAATAACTGAATACTTTCCCACACTTTCCTGAAAATATGGTGGTATGTGGGCAAGAGATTGTTTTTCTTCCGCTGACGATAATTGTGTTGCGGGACCCTTGATTATCTACATTTGATGAGATCTCATCATTTGAGGTGACTTTACGTGTAACCCTCTTAACACTAACATCTTGCCTTTTAAACGAAAACACACTAATAATTCCTTAAAGTTCATTTCAATCATGCCCAGGGTTGTGAGCCATTGGACTTCCAAAAAAATATCTGCTCCACCTATAGTCTCCCATTTCAAGTTTAATACTATGGCATTTCCTTGAGCAATTTACTATGCCACCATTTGCAATCATGAATCGAAGTTTTGGAGTTGGGTAAATAAAACAGTTCAGACATGCCGCCAACTCCTTATTGATAAAATTATGTGTACTCCCTGAGTCAATCAACATGTTAGCTTATGTTCTTTTAGAAGACCCCTTACCTCGAGGGTTTGTGGAGAGATAACACTTGACATTGCATGACAAGAAATAGTTGGTTGGGAATCTCCAAACCCTAGTTCATCCACAACCTCTTCTTTTTCTTCATCTTTGAACTCATCTTTAATGGCCTCAATGTAGAACAACTTTTCAGCACATCTGTGTCCTTTGCTGTATTTGCTATCACAATTGAAACATAAGCATTTTTCTCTTTTCTCTTTAATTTGTTGAGGAGTCAATCTAGTAGGCTGAGGGAACGATTGTGCTGGAATTTTATGATCTTTGAATGTTTTCCTTTCATTGGAAAGGAGTTTTTCCTCTACTCTGCATGCTAAGATAATAGAATCATAAATATTGACCGGATCAAACATTCTTATCTCATGTTGGATGTGATCCTTGAGACCACCCAGGAATAGGTCATTCAGATTATCATTTGTAATTGTCTCCACACGCAAGGACAAGTTTTCTAACTGCTGAATATAATCCTTCACTGATCCTGTTTTCTGCAACTTTACTAGTTGGCTGAAGTAGTTCTTGGCCACACAACTACTATAGTGCATTTGCAGCTTCTATGTAAAAATTGTCCAGTTGACATTGAGAGCCTTCTTCTTCTTTTGAGCACACAACCAACGATATCAAGTGAATTGTTTTGGTTCTAGATATAAAGATGCCATAATAACCTTCTGTCCACTTGGGATTTGATGTAGATCAAAAAAATTCTCCATTTGGTTGATCCAGTTGAGTGGGTCCTAGCCATCAAACTTATGCATGCCCAACTTTGGGAGTAGGTTCCCCGACCCAAAGTTAATGCTCGCCCTAGAGGAATGCGATGCAGTATTTGAATCATGATTTGGATGCCCGTTAGATCCACCTTGAGCTATTTGAGAGGCTAACTTAATATTTTTGGATATCTTAGCCATATCTCCTTTTAGTGCCTCCACCTCTCCTTGCATGTTACAACCCATATGATTGACATCTCCCTTGAAGGTTTGCATGCTCTTCACCAGGGGTTGTATTTTGTGATCCACCAAGGAAGACATAACATCAAAAGTTACACCCCATTCCAACTCTAATTCAGCCTCCTTGTTAGGAGTTTTCCCTAGAGTGGTAGAACCTTTTCCTTGGCCTTTAGTCGATCTTCTTGCCATGGTGATTAGGGTTTAGATTTTTTGGATGATGTTGGCCAGATAGACAAAAACACCAAGAACAAACCCATATTCAAATTCAGAGAGCTTTTCAAAATTGTAAAAAATTAAGAGAAATTCCACAATTTCTGGCCTAGGGAGTGAATTTTTTAAAAATCCTAAAATGAATATAACTTCCACAAAACATATCAGAATAAGCTGAAATTTGGAGGAAAACTTCCTTTAGTTATTTTGCAACTCTAGTAAAAAATTTTGCAGAAAAATTCTGAACAGTTTGTGAGATATAGACAAATCCTAAAAAACTAGGGTTTTGACCTAATTTTGGCCCACATCGAAGCTCTAATACCACTTGTAAGGAAATTACTTAGATAGATCAGAATAATAGAAGAAATATAACACCAAAGAACACCAAAATAGAGAGATAATATAAGAATATGCAAGTAGAAATGACTTAGCCACTTCGAGGGGGAAACCTCCACACCTTAAAATAAAGGTCAAATGCTCAATATGATGATCAAGTACTAATTATTACCTTCTATATATACCCTACTTATGCTATGTAATCCACCTTGGCCGACCTACTAAGCATATGAAAGCATAAATAAATATGATATGACATGTTAAGAGATTTTGTTAGCCACAGGGCGGCTATACATATCCCGATATATGACCTAGGATTAAGGACGTAGCATATCTACTGTGTGACATGCCATCAAAGTGCTATCTTATTGGTTGTTTCATGTTATTAATTATTACAATGTTGCAGAAAACCACTAGATTCCAATGGTATGTCTTATCTTTCCATTTATGCATTTGTTGATATTGACTGTAGATTCATTCAAAGATGGTATTTGGATGGAATTATATAGGTTCTAATAATTTTTGTAGATGATGAAAAGCCTAAATGGTAAAGTGGGAGTATACTAACATTATTGCACCTTTTTCCGAGGAAATAAGAAATTAGTGCTAGTCAATTACATCTTAAGAAAATTTTCATACGGGTTGATGCATATTGTCATGTACCTGAAGCACACCTATGGACTTCAGGTGGTCATAAAACAATTTTTTTTAGCTGGAATGTGGAAAGTACACCAATTGTTTTTCAAGTGCAGCTGATTTGAAACTTTTCCTTACTGTACATGTAACTTAGATTGTGTGGTCATAATTCATAAACAACATGAAATAGAGATGTATTTACCGTTCCATTTTAAAAATCTATTATAGTCAAAGATGCTTTCATACCACTATTATGTTTTAACTGAAATCTGAAACTAAAACAAATTAGGAAACTGAAAATTCGGGAAGAGATGTGAAAATTTGAACCGCAAAAGAAACACACCAAAAATCTGACGATAAAATAAATAGATTTTTCTTGTATTCCCGAAAACAATTTTGTATAATACTTAAAATTAAGTAACTTATCTGCGAAGGTATGGGAGTCAGCTTAGGAGTAAAATATTTAAGGGCAGTATGGACGCCAAGAAGAATGGTCTCTCATAGGCTACCTGTAGCACGCAGTCTCCAAAAAAACTTCCTCTAAACCTTTTTAGGCGTGTTTAAATAGATTACTCTCTTTAAAATCAGGCAAGAATCAAATAAAATAATTCTAAGGTTATGCTCAGAGAAACTAAGATAGGGAAGATACTTCTATTTTGGAGAAGATTCTCATACTAAATAAGTAAAGATAAAAAGATAAGCTAAGATTCCCAGTTTAGATCAGACAAGAATTCTAACTTAAGAAAATATAGTATTTTAAGAGAATTACTATTAAGAGAAACAAAATCAAGAGAAATACTGCTCCTAACAATATGTTAGCCATTCAATGCAAACTAGAGGTTTTTTCGGCATTGCATTATTTATTCTTGACATTTCTTGGCTGGAAATAGTGCTTAATTTTCAACTGGCATGACCGTGTCCCGTTCGTCAATTATTTTTCCCTCAAAACAATTGGAGTGCTGAATGTTGAAGTGTTTCTTGCTCCTGTATGGTGGCAATCCATGCTAGAAAGCCTGCAAGACATTTGCAAACTCAGCAACTAGCTGTTACAACTTGTTTTGTGTTGGTTTTTATTCCTTTTCCCTATCATTCAAGCCCTATATAAAGTCAAATAAGGATAATATCCCCTTGTAGGATATTAATTGATTATTATTAAATACTTGCAAAAATAAACACTTAGAAGATAAACCCTCCTAGGTTTACCTCAACGAACCCTAGTGTCAACTTCAATACAACCCAAATAGGGTTGGAGTGAGCCAAGGTGAGGGTTTGATGGGCAATCCAGTTGGTATTTACACTCCTTTATCCAATACAATTTGCAGAAGTAAAAATAATAAATAATAACTGCTGAAAATTAGCTGAAACTTTGGAAATTAATAACTCCCAAAATACTAACTCTTTTAACTGGAAACCAAATGCAGTAGAAAGGGAAAATTATGAGCTTCTCATCAAAATAAATATCAGATCTTTGCATGCACTAGAAACCACTCAAATCAGCCCCCGAAATCCCAAACCCAGTCGCTAGGGTTAGGGTAAAACTTGTAAATTATTTCTAGCTCTTAGAACCCTTCAAAATACTCAATAACATGCAGATTTTACCCTCAATAAAATGCGCCAATACCCTAGACAAGTCGCCAAAGCTAGAGAGAAAATATCATGCACAAACACCTTCAACACAAGAGAGCAAAATGGAAAGAACAATGGAGTCTTCAATAATCTTCAATAATGGATCCAAATAAGAGAGCAGAAATGCAAGAACTAGGGCATACATCCCAATTCTCCAAGCATGGAGTGAAATCAATAATTCATCAACATGCCCTCTAAGGAAATGCGACCTCCCTTTTATAGAACTAAGGGGTGCAATATCCAATAAAGACCTACCTTTCCCTTTTGGAGGGAAAACATAAACTCTCATTAAAATATTTAATACTAAGACTATGTGCACTTTATTTATTTTTTAATTAAATAAATAAAAGTAACTAACCTATGTGCACATTAAACTAACTAAAAAGACTCCCACTTGTAGCACTAGGCATGCCAAGGGGTTACAATGCAAATGAAAAATTAATATTAATAATGTCTCGAAAAAGGGGACATTACAGTCCTCCCCTCTCGGAAATTGCTTGCCCTCAAGCAATAACAAGCTCATAGATCCATGCATCATGCCCCAAAGAGAAGATGTGGGGTGGTGCATCCAAAGCCTCGATCCAATGCCTGTCAAGTGGCGAAGAGTTGGAAAGAACAAATTTCTTTCACTTATGTCAACCCAAAAATATGGGTCATCAGCTCCATAACATGTGCTCCAAGAGATGGTGTCCTCAATATGGCATAGAGAGTCATCAATAGGATGAGCTTTGCTAAGCTCCAAGGCTGCCCACTCAAAAATGCCCTCATGAAATGAATAGGACAACAATCTTCCTTCACATGTCTTCAATCCTGCACATGAAGCAAACTCATTAGAAAAACAAGTGTTGAGAAACACTTTTCCTGTTTCTTCTTCATGTCTCCAAGGCATGGAGAGCTCCCAAATCTTTCTCATGTATGGGTTGTCCCCAAAATCTGTTATGTGGCTCCCAACACTGTTGTAATCATGCATTATTCCCTCAAAAATCAGAATTAGGATGGCTGGTTTCCACCCCCAAATAGTCACCCGTGAGCCAAAATCAAGTACCAACAACTATGTCACCAAATGTATGTAAAAAATCTGAATTTTTGAGGTGATAGTGGAGTTGGACCTAATGGTATTATCCATAAAAATGAGAGGACAACAGCTAACATAATTCAGAAATTTTTTCCCAACATGAATGATCATCAAGCTAGTGAACAAAAATGGCTCCCATGTAACCGAAATTTCATCCTCAACCATGACAAACTGAAAATTATCCAAAAACACAACTGCAAATAAAGTATCTTGAGAAAAGTTCATACCATGTCCCTTCAAACCTCTCATACTTTTCATTGAAGCCCAAAAGATGGTGGCCATGCAAGCAACATCAATCATACATTCCCAATACTTATCCTTGGTTGATTTTACCCTTGGAAGCATCTCAATCAAACACCCAAATGGAAGACATAATTGTAGCTCAAAATCTGAAAATGAACTTCTTACCATGCAAAGTGTAGTCCATGTGATCCATCCTTCTTCCACGTCTTCCAAAGAGATAAGAGTTAGCATCATTTGACAAAGGAAATGAAACGATATTCCTGTATCCAAACCAAACTTGCAAAACCCAAATCCTTTTATCCCCTTACCACATGAAGCAATATGTGCAAGATAACACCACAAACTTCCTCTTCTTCTATACTCAAAAGGAAAGGAGAGAGCTGAAATATAATGCATGTATTTATGAATATTATCATAGAGAAACCAAGGAACCTTGTACCTTACTTTGTGCCACTAACTTTCCCTTAGGATAGGGGGCAAAACACATGAAATCATCATACCTTTGTGCCTTCTAATGATGAATTCCTCATACGGACCAACAAACTTATTGTTATGGTTTCCATCATTGGGAAGAGTGATAATCACTCTTTCTCCTTTTCCATCATGTTCCATATGCACCCAAATGTTAAGAGCAAGAGTACCAACAAAAATGCAACCAATATACTCCATGTTGCACCTCATATCCATCTCCCTATCATGCTCAAAATCATATCCATCAAAACTCAACATATGAGGAGAAATAAAACAAGAAAGATCATACCTTGGGCTGCCCCAAACATCTACAAAACTCAGAATTTCTGAGTTTGGAACAACACTTAGTTCCTCATTACTTTCCTTGTCTAAAATATCTTTGTCTTCACCACAAGCTTTCATACTTGGTGGGTAATGACTTGGAACATCCATGAGACTCATGCTTGGGTGAAAAACCTCATTCAATTGCCCATTAGGGCCTGCTGTTTGGAAAATTACAGCGAACTGCAAATTACCATAAACATTCCATGATGTCCTTTCTTCATAAGCATACCTCTTCACAAGCCCATCTTCATAGTCCTCTTGAAAACCTTCTCCTTTTGCACTCATGTTCAACTTGATGCAATTAGTAGGCACTAATAATTTGTCAAACATCAAAAGATTATTACCATACAATGAATGCTTCAAGATTTCTTCTTTTTGCCACATAGAAGTAGACACAAATGATGTATTATATGAATGAGTATACCCTTCTACGGTGAGATCATTGACCATGCCTTCTCCTTGCCCTTCAAATGGCTCGTGGTGGGGTTGAACAACTCCCCTCAAATCTGATTTTTCCATCACATGTTCCTTTTCCATCATTTCTTCTTGATCATGCATATGCTTGACATTAATATCCTCTTCATGCCCATCAACCAAATTTTATTTCTCCTTGCACCCATTCAAACCCATGCAATCATTAGATGCCAAAAATTCATCATCAAAAACAAAAGTGCTCATACCTTGGATGCATGTCTTTACTTTGCTTGCACATTGATTCACAACTCTTCTTGCTAAGGAGTGAGCAAGACATGACTCCTTTTGTTCCAATCCTTCCACAAGTATGGATAACAAAGGTTGTGGAGGTTCTTCATACTCATTCAACATTAGAGACATTATTGTTTGCATAGAATCCATTACTTCATGTGAATGTTCCTCATGTATAACATCAAAGAAAACCTCAAACATGTGCAAAATGAGGTCATTACAATCAAGATCTAACATTGGAATGCAAGACCTTACCTGAGCCATGTTCTTCAAGATCTTAACCCTCTTATCAAAGTGAGGGTTTGTGATGTCCCAAAGCTTTTGAAAGCTTCCAACCATGAGATCATATACCTCCTCCATAGTAGTATCATCATATGGAAAACTTGGGGCTGCTATCCGTGTGACCTCACTAATGCATGCAATGACCAAAAGTCTCACATCCACCTCCTCATGTCTCAACAAATTAGTTCTAGCCAAGTGTGTTACCAAAGGAGCTACAACTGAAAACATAGAGCTATAATCAGATTGCTCTATCAAACATAAACAACTCACTATCTCATCAAGAGTGTGGAACAATACACTCCTCTCAAATGAAATCTTTTTGAGCCGTTTCCCAAGCTTATAGAATTTGGTTCTCAAACCTCCGTCACTGGCAATCTCCATGATCTGCAAAACAATACCCGCCGGAAAAGAAGAAAACTGTTCTGATTTACCTCAAACAACTTGCAATAATTCTGAAATATTTTTTTTTCCAATCTGAATATGTCAAAACAGAAATTTTTTTAAATTTGAAAATGGGAGACTTACTATAAATAGTAAGTTCGTCACTATCCCTAGCTGAATTTAGAAAAATGACATAACTTGCTCAAAACACCTCGGAATTGCATGAAACTTTGGGGAATGGTAGATAATATTATGGAGCAACTTTCCCAAAAGGAATTTTTTGAAAATAATTAAAATCTGATTTTTAAAAACCCGAAACACTGCAGAAAAATATAGCAACTTCAAAAATCCGTATCTTTGGCTAGGAAAGTCCAAAAGAGCTGAAATTTTGGATCTTGGGTCACAAAAATATGAGAAACAATATCCCAAAACCATATTTTGACTAGTCAACACCAAACCCTAATTTTTGCCCAAAAATTAGGTCGCCCAGCACATTTAGGGCACCAATTCAACTCCAAGATTTATGAAATTAATTTCGCCTTATTCCTCCTTGTTTTTGCCACACAAACCCCCACAAGAGTAGAGCAAAGAAGCTCTGATACCACTGTAATATCCCCTTGTAGGATATTAACTGATTATTATTAAATATTTGCAAAAATAAACACTTAGAAGATAAACCCTCCTAGGTTTACCTCAACGAACCCTAGTGTCAGCTTCAATACAACCCAAATAGGTTGGAGTGAGCCAAGGTGAGGGTTTGATGGAGCAATCCAGTTGGTATTTACACTCCTTTATCCAATACAATTTGCAGAAGTAAAAATAATAAATAATAATTGCTGAAAATTAGCTGAAACTTTGGAAATTAATAACTCCCAAAATACTAACTCTTTTAACTTGAAACCAAATGCAGTAGAAAGGGAAAATTATGAGCTTCTCATCAAAATAAATATCAGATCTTTGCATGCACTAGAAACCACTCAAATCAGCCCCCGAAATCCCAAACCCAGTCGTTAGGGTTAGGGTAAATTGCATAAATTATTTCTAGCACTTAGAACCCTTCAAAATATTCAATAACATGCAGATTTTACCCTCAATAAAATGCACCAATACCCTAGACAAGTCGTCAAAACTAGAGAGAAAATATCATGTATAAACACCTTCAACACAAGAGAGCAAAATGGAAAGAACAATGGAGTCTTCAATAATCTTCAATAATGGATCCAAATAAGAGAGCAGATCAATGCAAGAACTAGGGCATACATCCCAATTCTCCAAGCATGGAGTGAAATCAATAATTCATCAACATGCCCTCTAAGGAAATGCGACCTCCCTTTTATAGAACTAAGGGGTGCAATATCCAATAAAGACCTACCTTTCCCTTTTGGAGGGAAAACATAAACTCTCATTAAAATATTTAATACTAAGACTATGTGCACTTTATTTATTTTTTAATTAAATAAATAAAAGTAACTAACCTATGTGCACATTAAACTAACTAAAAAGACTCCCACTTGTAGCGCTAGGCATGCCAAGGGGTTACAATGCAAATGAAAGAGATGAACCCATATATTAGTAATGTCCCGAAAAAGGGGACATTACACTACCAACCCTGTTTTAATGCCTTTTTGAGCTTAACTCTTGATTGCCTTAACCACTTGAGAAACCAAACACATATTAGGGTACCCATTAGGGATTTACTCCTCTGTACCAAGATTCACTATAAATTTCTTTCAAAAAGATTGATCAATCCTCACTTTGCATGTCTCCAATTAGGTCTTTAAACTGTTACTCAACTGTGCAACAAGACTGTCAAGAAGATCTTTGATTTTACTCTAAGAAAGTGCAAGTCTTTTTCAAAATTCCTTTCATAGACTTTGCACATAATACCACTTAACATGTTTTATATAAAGTTTTAGGTTGAGATTCCATGTGCAAGGGCTTCAAACCTAATTCTTCTTCAAACCCTAATTGTGTAACTCAATTGGCTCGAGAAGCTTTAAAGTCTTATAAAAGAAGTGTTTCTTGTTTTCAAGACCTAAACCTTTGTCCCAAGCTCTGTCTAACCCTTCTCATCAATCCTAAGTTGTCAGAGAAGACAACAATGCAAATAATCGCAATTCTCACTAAAAAAGGAACTGTGCATGATTATTACAACAGGGTATAATGACCTCCCTTTTGAACTTGTATAAATAGATATTCTTATCGAATTAACACTTCACTCTTTACTCCTTACCTAACTCTTACAACTTCCCCTTGAAGATTTCATGTCTTTATACACTTATCTTAATAACAAACACGTTAAGACTTGTGCAAACTCAAAGGTATACTGTCACAGTTTGTCTACTTGAGATTTCCTTGCATGTAATACAAAATATTATGATTCTCAATTTTCAAACCTTGAAATGACACACCGAGCTTCATTATAATGTGATGACATCAGGATTATCTTTAATCAACAAGTTCTCAAAGGATCCATCACAGTTTATAGTCCCACTAACATGCACTACTTTATATGTTTACTTTCTTGCTAGAAAAGAGTATTCACACTTTCAAACCTTCACAATCCTCCTTTGGATCCTTTGGAGTTCAATCAAACTCACAAATGCACACAAGGAAATAAATTCAAGTTCTCAAACCACAAACTCAGACCATTCATACCAAAGACAAATGCTTGCTTCTAAAAACAAAGTTATGCATGTATTTAGCTATATTTGCTTACAAAAACCTCTCCTCTCCTATGATCCACGAGGAGTCTTTCTTCTTCTTCCCCCCTCACCTTCCTCAGAAGGCCTTCTCTCTAACTACCTCCTTTATTGGAATCTATCCATCTTTTAATCTTATTAACCCTCACAATTAACCCTAATTAACTTTCTCGTAAGCCCATACATAACTAATATAAGCATGTTACATCATTTGTAAACATTTATGACTCCCACACACTTGAGGGTTCATTTGTACATGACTAGAAATTTTTAAACTTGAAAAAACACCAAGACTCTTGACAACTCATCCTTGTCTCTCTCATACATGCTTTAGAAATTCAAACTTGGAAATGGAGGGGAAACTTCAAATTTTGGAAATTTGAATAGCTTGACCAACTTGCTTTTCCTTCATGACTCCAACAACTTCTAATTCACTCAATTTGGTCTCATATCCATGATTAGGATGAAGAATGATCAATTTTGACGCTCTTTGAAGATGCCTTTGCATCATCGCAACATACTAATCCTGAATCAGATAGGTTCTGGTGCAGAGGACCAAAAGATCATATGGACCTCATTAAATTTACGCTTCGATTACATATTTGGGTTCCCTTTGAAAAAATACACACTTTTAAAAAAGCGGCCTTCAGAAGGTAGAGGAATATTTGGGGTTGCAAAATTTCCGGCTAAGCTAGTGGTGGTTGTCCAACCACCTCATAGAGACATAAGCTAGTGGTGGGTTGTCCAACCACCTCTATAGTTTGCAACCTTAAGTGCTTTTTGCAACTTCCTGTACTATGTAATGTTGCTCGATTGATGCCAATGAAGAGGCAAAGTTAGGATTGCAGACTGTGTTTTTTTTTTTTCTTCTAAGACTTTTGGGCTTTCTCTTCAAGCTTCCTATTTTATAAATGAACTTTCAAATGGATGTAATTGGTAGATATTATGGATTGGATTTAAGGGGTGTGTCAGCTATGAGGTGATTCATTCATTTAATAATGTAATAGTCTGCTAGTAGTTCTCATTGATTGTATGTATTGTGGAATGTTGGAGTGTGAGAATGAAAGTGAGTTGTAGTATATGTGAATGAAGATGAAGAAGAAGCACTTGTGGTTCAACTTGAAGAACTAGTAGATGAACTGGAAGATAGATTCTTAAAGGCCATTGCCAATGGGAGACAAACCGAGGTTGGACACCCCTAGTTACTTAGGAGGTTTGTGGCCAGAGGATCTCATTGGTTGGATAACTGAGCTAAAAAAGTATTTTGACTGTGAGCAAATGGAGGATCCCAAGATAGTGAAGTTTTCTTGCACAAAGTTGAAGGGACATGTATCCTTGTGGTCGGATCATGTGTAGATGGAAAAAGGTAAAATAAACAAAGACAAAATCAAGTATTAGGATAAAATGGTAGCAAAGTTGAAGGGTAAGTTCTTGACCTTTGATTTTCAGATGAGTTCATTAAAGAAATTGTAAAATTAATGGAAAAGGAGATGAGTGTAAAAGACTATATGGAGGAGTTTTACATGCTCGCCATTCGGGCTGGTCATGTTGAAGATGTCAAAGAGAAGATCTCAATGTATGTGAATGATCTTCGTATTTTCAAACAAGACGAGTTTGGGATGAAAAGATTTTGATTAGTAGAGGAAGCATACCAATGTGCTTTGAAGACGAAATAGATGTTGTCTAGGAGACAACAAAGTACATCAAGAGATAGAGGAAGATTTGCAAGAGGAAGAGTCCAAGAAAACACAGAAAGAGTACATCAAGTCTTGGGATAAGATAGTAGCAAAGTTGAGTGGTAAGTTCTTGCCCTTTGATTATCAGCTAAGTTTGTTCAAGAAAATGCAGAACTTGAGGCAAAAGAAGACAAGTGTAGAAAACTATAGGAGGAGTTTAATAAGTGGTCATGTTAAAGTTGATGAAGAGAAGATCTTAAGGTATGTGAACTATCTTCGTATTTCCATATGAGGTGAGTTCAGGGTGATAAGATTGCGGTCGATAGAGGAAGCATACCAATGCTCTTTGAAATTGGAAGAGGTGTTGTTTAAGAGATAACAAAGAACATCAAGAGGTAGAGGAAATTTTGCAAGAGGAAGAGGCCAAACAAACACAGGAAAAGGACAGCCAGTTCATGAAGGAGAGGCAAGTACTTCTCACAACGACAATTTTAGTTATAACCTGAGAGAGAGTATATCCTTATAGAGGAAGAGGATACTATGGAAGAGGAAGAGGTAGAGGTAGAGGATTCGTGGGTACATGTTATAGGTGTGGTAATGTTAGGGATATGGCATTTGAGTACCCACAAGTAAAACATAAATAAGTAGAAGAAATGAGGCTATCAATCACATTGCACAAGTGGATAACATCGCTCGATCACGCAAAGGAACTGAAACCTGGAGAAGTTCTCATGATGAAGAGATTGCTGCTGAAATCAACCAAGGAGAAGAATGAACTATTGCAAAGAAAGAATATTTCTAGACCGTATCCTAATCTCAAGGTAAGTGTCGCAAGGTCATTGTCGATAGTGGTACCACAAACAATTTAATGTCTAATGAGATGGGAAGCTTGGGCTGAAGAATATCTCACACCCAAACCCATACAAGGTCTCTTGGTTACTAAAAGGACATCAAATCTTGGTAAGTGAGCAATTTTGGGAGAATTTGTAATGCCCCTTTCTATACGAAACAAAGGGAAATTGCACAAACCCTAATAGATAGTAAACTGAAAATTATGACAGCTAATTGAAAATTTATGATTGCAAGGTATAACAGTCTGATTTTTATAACAAGGGAAATGCAATATCTCTTCAAAAATGCATCATTCACACCATCCAAAGTATGTAGGGCAACTTAGGAATATTTTAGAACAAGTATAAACCAAGAAATAAGCCTTCAAACCCCAACTAGAATTTATTTAATTAAATATAATAATAGCAGTGAACCCCTTACAAAGATGGCTGGAAATGAAGGATTCAAAGCCCAAAAATGAGGTCCAAATGCAGATTCCAACTGCTAAAAATATGAGAATCACAATGATGGTTGAGTTTGATGTTGTCGTGTCCTAGAAGACTCCAAATGCCACCTTAGAGCAAGTTGCCTCTCTAGGAGAGGGCTGGAAATGCCTTCAAAACTGAAAATAACTCCTTGTTAGATCACCTTTTTCCAAGCTTGAGGGGTTTCATCCTCAAACCAGCCCACTATTAAGAGGTTTCTTTTTCAATAGGCATTCCAAGAGGGTTTTCGTCCTCAATAGATGAGAGAGAAAGCAAACATGCTCCAACTCCAAGAGAAATAGTTTCCAAAAGATGCATAACCTTCTCAAAGCCAAGGGACCCCTTCTTAAAGCTTCATGTGGTGCCGAAAAACCAATTAAAATCTTCTTAAGAAGACCGACCTCCTTGGAAAAATTAATAGTTCCTTTTTCCTTCTATTCTTTCATTGGCTTTTCATCTTCCCCAACCGACTTGACTATACATAGAAAACTACTAAAAAAGAATGCAATGCTCACGAAAGCAACTGGAAAACATGACAATTACTCCCCTTGCTAATTTTCTTCTTTCCCTTGGGAAGTGGAATGGGTTCAAAGACTTCAAATCGAACTAGCTTGGAAAAGGAGACATTACAGTCCTCCCCTCCCAAAATCACTTGCCCTCAAGCAATTGCGAATTTGGGTGCTCTTATATAGTATCTTCCAACGGATCAAATACTCCTAGATGCTTCAGTTCCTTAACTTTCTTTCTTGAACATCCACTATAGTTTCCGGAATCAAAATTAACTTACTTTCTTCATCCAAAGGTGGGAGCTGAATGGAAGGAGTAATGTGCTGTCCTAGTGCCCTTTTTAGGCATGAAACATGAAAGACATTATGTATCTGACTATGCTTTGGTAGCTCTAGCTCATATGCTACTTCTCCAACTCTTTCGTGCACTTTGCAGTGTCCATAGAAATGTGGTTTAAGCTTTTCCGCACCACTATGTTTGAGGGAAGATTGCCTATAGGGCTGCAACCTCAAAAATACCATGTCTCCTACCTCAAACTTCCTTTCCACCTGGCGTTGATCTGCATACAACTTTTTCTGGTTTTGTGCACGTTGGAGGTTCTCTTTGAACACTTTCAAGATGTCATGACTTCGTCGCACCAAATCTTTGGCCCCCGGTACCCTACTATCTGTCATCACCAAGTCAACAAAAGACAGAGCATCATAACCATATAGAGATTTGAAGGGTGACATACCAATGGACATTTGGAATGTAGTATTATAACAAAAGTCAGCCAAGGTTATGTAACCATTTTACCCAAGTTGATTGCTGCCCTTCAACATAATTTCATAGGTAGTCTTCTACCCATTTCTTCACTATTTCCGTTTGCCTATCGATTTGGGGATGATAGTTAGTGCTAGGAGTGAGCTCGATACCTGTTAAATGGAAAAGTTCTTTCCAAAATATGCTCAAAAACTTGTTGTCCCTGTCACTTATGATATTCTTTGGCGACCAATGAAGTCTGAACACCTCCTTGAAAAAGATATCAACCACTATAGGTGTATTATACTTGGCTGGAAGTGGGCATATTTCGTGAGTCTATCAACCACAACATACAAACAACTCTTACCTTGAACCATGGGCAGCCCTGTGATGAAGTCCATGGAGATACCTTCCCATTTTTGAGTGGGAATATGTTAAGACCCTTCGTCTTACCTTTCTCCTTACATTATTAATGTAATAGATGCTATAGACGCATATGCTTTGTAAGTCGTCCCATGAGCTATTAAGTATGATCTCACATGCATGGGTAGTAGTAGTTTCTAGAATAGAACTAGTATATTAGGGAGTGCTTAGGCCAAGAAATTGATCTATGAATATTATATGTATTGAGCTTTCTCAAAGGAGGTTGCCCCTTCGAAGTGGCCTGCGATCTAGTAATGTGATTTTCATCTTTTCTGTTTAATCAACTAATTCATACCACATTGTGTTGTTTGGCTTAATCTGTCAAAGGAGGTTCATACATTTGGTATCAAAGCTCTTTCGAGGCCCACTTTAGTTGCAATGATTTTTTTCTAGACCTTTATGAATCGAAGCGACATGTGTGGCGGAGTTCGTATCTTGTTTCGCAATCTTGAAAACCCGACTTGTTTCCCCGACTTGTTTGCTCGACTCGTTTCCCTGACATGTTTCCCTGACTTGTTTTCTTGACTCATTTCCCCAACCTATTTCCCCGACTTGTTTCCCCAACTTGTTTCCCCAACTTGTTTTCCTTACCCTTTCCCCGACCTGCTACCCCCGAACTTGTTTTCCCAACTTGTTTTCCCAAATTGCAAACCTGAATTGTGTTCCCGAATTGTAAACCCGATTTGCTTCCTCAACTTGGAAACCTGACTTAGTATTGAAAAAAAAGAATACAAAATTATTTTTTCCCACTTGTCGGGCACCCCCACCGTTTTGAGTTTCAGGTTGTGGTGATCATTTTGAAACCAACTTATTTTTTTTCGAAATTTTTTCCCATATAAATTACTAGTTTTAGCTCCCACGGACTTGGCCTCCAATTTTTTTGGGTCTTTGGAGCAATTATATCATTGCAATCATCTTGTCGAGGCGATCAATTTTAACATATAACTCCAACCACCCTTTTCTGGACCCCCGGAACCCCTCTTGGTCATGGTTGTCACCCGTGCAGGCACAAAAAACAGAGGAATAAATCACCTCCATAAAGGCACAAATGTTTGAGCTAACACAAATGATGTAAGGACTGATTCAACAAAATTCCATCCTCACTAAGAAGCTTCTTACCAAGTCCACTTCAGAGCACAATTTCTCTGCTCCAAATATGTCACGTGGCCCCAAGATGGATTTTCCTCGCTTCAATAGGACAGACCCAAGTGGATGGATATATAGGGCAGAATGATTCTTCAGTCTCCACAATACCTACTGTGTGAACAAGGTCCCCATCGTTTTTTTTCACTTGGAACAAGAGGCCCTATAATGGTACTGTTATCCAATTCCCCTCCCCAGGGTTGAATTGATAACATACATCAGAATTCTCAAGTCCCAGGCAAATTGATTGATCCAGGGCAAAAATCATGTTTCTAGGGTCCCTTCAGAAATTTTTCTAACTCTCTTGTCCAGGTTGAAAAGAAAAAGCTCTAAGAAAATGTGAGAAAGTTGCAGAAAATAAGCTTGGGCCAGAAAAAATTGTGAAAATTGGCTAAGTCCTAGTCCCCGGGACAGTCGGGACATTTGGGACGAAAAGGTGCGGATCGGCCGAAAAGCCTATAGGCGGCCCATACAACAAAGGGACATTTGGGACAAATGGACGCGAAATGCCCGAATCGGCCGAAAGAAAGAAAATCGACCAGCTGCTTTAGTACATGTGGGACAAAGGAACGCGAACCGGCCGAATCGGACGAACCGGAAGAATTTGTCCCAAACAGCACTGGGACATTTGGGACAGATGGACGCGAAGGACGCGAACCGGCCGGTTCGGCCGAAACAGGAAACTTCCGCACTGGGACATCCGGGACAAAAAGACGCGGTGGACGTGAAAATCCGGCAGGCCCGTGGACGAATCACAACATGACACGTGTCGCCAATGAAAAAGGTCCAAAAAAGTCAAAGGGGCAAGGTTTGAAGCGCTGGCCTGAGCCAATTAGTACAGGACACGTGTCCAATGGAGTAGAGAAGTGCGGAGCTAGGGAAAGATTTGGGAAATTTGGCTAAGTTCAGCCAAAGAGCTAAAAGTGAGAGTCTACTCCACGCCCCGTGTCGACCAATCAATGCATGCCACGTGTCCCAAGTGGCGGGGGCGTGGAGGAAAAGTAAAAATGTTCCGAATCATCAAAAAGTCAAAGTTTTCAAGGAAAACCCGCGGGACAGGTCAGATGAGAGAATAACATATCCAATTAGCATGTGCCACGTGTCATCCAGGTGGCAGAGCGCGGGAAGAAATTTAAAAATCCGTTTTCGCCTGTTTTGTGCCCTAGATCTTCAGATCTCCATATCTTTTGATCCAGAGCTCGGATTGGCACGTTCTTTATATCAACGGAAAGCTTGTGAAATTCTCTACATGATTCTGGGGTTAATCTCGAGTTTTGGTGCAGTCTGGAGGGAGAAAATTGAGAAACGGCCCTGACGCGTGTTCATGACCAGAAGTGACATTCCAGCGACCAGATTTAATGCAGAATGGGTCGCCTTCTCCTGTATTTCGGTCAAAATGACAGGGTATGGGTTTGTAAGGTTCTCCATGCCGTTTTAATGCACCTGCATTCAAGGAGGGATGGGCTCTCATGTTTTTGTACGTTTCCTGTCCCCTGGGTTCGACCCTTGCAATGTAAAAGCCAGATTTGGCTCATTTCCAAGGGGGGGAACTTTTTTGAAATAGCAACTTCTTCTTTCAGCTCCAGCAAGTGACTGAAGCAAGGATCAGACCTCTCCAAAGATTGTAACAGTTTTCTTTTACCTCTCTGAGGGTGTAATGCGTGTTTTTGACACTGAAAAGATAATGCAAGCTTTGTGAATGGGTTTCAGTCCTCTGTTTGTATTATTTGCTTCATTTCAAATCCTGAATTATATCTTATCAGTCTGTGTATGTTTTATGTTGTAAACTTTGGTCTGTGTCTATTTGCTTGACAGAAATGTTTCACCACTCCTTTGGTGTATCACCTGTTAGTTTAGTTTTATTTTTGCACTTTCTATCTCTGTCTCCTTGCAGTTTAGAGTAGGATTAGGATCTGAACATTTGTAGTTTTGCAAAATATAGATCTAAATCAGAGGAGTTTGAGGAACCAGCCTCTAATCTGGAGATTCCTCTCTCAGTTTCACAAGTCCCCACACTTGGAGAGAGGTTTCCATGTTGTGCAATCACACTGGATGTTGAGGGATCAACCTAGAATCCTGATCTGCATCCAGGGGTGTTGTGAGCCTGCAACAATAGTTTTGGCACGCCCGGTGGGACACTAGAGGTCTCATTTTTACTGCAGCAAAGTTGATATGCATCTGCTGCAGTTTTCTTGCTTATAAGAGCTATTATTTGCATATCTGGCGACTCCAAGGGGAAGAATCAACTGGTTTCAGCAGTGCAGGCCTGAAAACTCATGAGAAGAATCAACACAAGGTCAAGAGTTGGAGAAGAAGAAGTGTTTTTTGAATACCTGCAGTTATCTCCAAGAAGAAGGCAAAGAGGAAGAAGGATTCAAAGGTCTCCATCTCCACCAAACAGAACTCTCTCAACTCCTCCACCTGACAGGCCTTTCATTCAGTATACAAGGGCTTTAAGACCGATTAGAATGGCTCAGAACAATCCCTACGTCAACTTCACAGGAAACAGCCCACTTGCTCTCAATGCACAACATCCAGTTCCTATTGCAGCCTTGAAAAACATTCCCTACTTCACTGGAGAAAATCAGACTATTCCAGGTGATCATGTTAAAGATATTGCTAACCTTTGTGCAATCCATGAAATCAATGAAATACAAGTGGCTGTCAAGTTACTGGCATCTTCCTTCAAGGGTAAAGCATTACAATGGTTTAGGAGCCTTGGAGCTGGTTCTATCACAAACTGGAATCAGCTGTGTATTGCACTTCACGAGCAATTTGGAGAGAAGGGAGACAACTTGTCTCTTTTGGAGCAGCTGACAACTATCAAGAGAGCCCCCAACGAGCAGCTGACTGACTTCAACTTCAGATTTCAAAGGTCTTGGGATAGGATTCCAGTGTCAGTCAGGCCAACAGCAGGAGGTGCTTTTCTATATTACCTTAAAGCTTTGAATTCTGATATTTCTATGTTAATTCAGTCCATGGGAGGCACAACAATCCCTATGGCTTATAGCATTGCCATTAGAGCCGAAAACTATCTTATTCAAGCTGGTAAATTGGCTCCTAGGCCTCCCATGCCCTTGTATCCAAACTTAGAAAATCCAAGCACTAGTCAAGCACCCACTTTGGCTCCTGTTCCAACCCCTAGAAACCAGAGTTCAAATGAAGCTTCCACTTCATCTCCAAGTGCCCCAAATGAGCTTCAAGAGGTCATGAAACAGTTGCAAAACTTAGGCAATGACCTGGTTACTCTCAAGAGGCAGCAAGCCCAAGGTTTCAGACCTTCCTATCAACCCCAAGCTCAGCCTAATAGGCAGCCATACCAACCACAAAGACCACCTAATCCAGCTGCAAATGTGAATCAAACAAGGCCTCTTGCCAATAGACCATTCCAGCCCTATAATCCAAATGCCATATCTGCCTCTAAGGCATTAGTGCCAACACAGAACAACATTGCTCATGAATATGACTGGTGCTTTCCATGCAACAACAGGTATCATTGGTATTTAAAAGCTCATGATGAACCAGACTGGCCATGGTTCGCATCTCTCATTCTAAAGCAGTTTGGCTCGAGTGCTTATGATGACTTTAAAGGCACGCTCACTAAACTCCGACAAACAGGGTCAATCCATGACTATCAGACGGAATTCGAGAGATTGGCCAATCACACGGAAGGCTTATCAGATGACTTTTTTAAGAGTTGTTTCATCAGTGGCCTCAAGGAGGCAATACGCTCAAAAGTCAAAATGTTTATACCCAATTCCATGATGGAAATATTAGGCTTGGCCAAATTAGCAGTGGAAAAAATCACAACACAACGCCGACCTACCGGTTTCACTTCATTCAAAAATCCAGTCACTAAGTGTGCTCCCACGGTACCTCCCCCAAAGTCAGCCCCATCAAACATCTTATTGAAACAAAAATGCATGAGTGTAGAGAGAAAGGCCTATGCTACAATTGCGATGACAAGTTCACTAAAGGGTATTGATGCGGGGAACAAAAATTGTACCTCTTGGATGTTGAACCACCTCCCAAATCACACAACTATGAAGATGCCTAGGAATTCCAAGAAGATGATTTGCCATTGGATGAATCCCCTCCTTAGGATTTTTAAGCGGAGATCTCACTTCACGCCCCTGGTAGGAGTCACCACCCCTCAGACCATGAGGGTAAAAGGGTATTTCAAAAAGATTCCTCTCACCATCTTAATTGATTCAGGTCGCACACATATCTTTCTTGATCTAAGGCTAGCCAACAAACAAATTGCTTTGTTTATCCTTGTTCTAGCTTTGAAGTTATGATTGCTGATGGTGGTACACTACCTTGTAAGGGAAAGTGTCGTAATGTTCATATTACGATGGGAGATTATAATCTTCGCTCCGACATGTTTGTCCTACCCTTGGGTGGATGTGATATTGTTTTGGGAGCTCAATGGTTACACACACTTGGACCCATCATATGGGATTTCTCTTATCTATGGATGCAGTTCTCTGACAATGGGAGAAAACACACCTTAAAAGGTCTTTCTCCTGGCTCCACTAGTATTATTAGTTACCATTGTATAGAAAAACTTCTGAAGAGAGGATCAGATGGGGTCATTGCTCAATTGTTTTCTATCCAGTCGAATCCACCTACCTCTTCCAGCATGTCATGTCCCTTTTTCGAGATAATTCCGTTTGAAGACCTTGACCCATTTTTCTTCCTCATGGGTCCAAGGGAACAAGCTAGAGGACGCCAACAACGTCATCATGTGCTTAATTTTTTGTTTGTTTCTTTTATTGGCATTGTATTTGTTGGCGAGCCTAGTTCCCAACGATAAATTAAAAATAAATAGATATTGGTGAGCATGTAAGCTCCAAAAGTAAAAAGAAAATAACAATAAAGCAAGTCTAATTGTGGTCGGCCTCATTTGAGAGCCCAAGACTTAGCGCCACCCCTCTTATTATAAATAGAGGTTGTTGGCATTATGTTGGCTAGATTTTCTGCATAGCATAAAACCTAGGCAGTCATGAGATAAATCTCCCTCATTTACCGGTGAGGCTCCCATGTTAGATTTGTCAATTAAAATATGCTAGTATCTATATGGGGTTTTACTTTAACTATTTAGCTCATGAACCATAGCTGTACAATTTTGCAACAAGTAAGCAGCTGTTTAAAGAAATGAAATATTTATAGAAGAAGGCAATTATATAAATACAGAGAAGAAATGGGGAAGATGTGCATTCCAATCAATAAATAGCAGAGTTGATTGCATGCTCAAAGAAGAAACCAATAGATATAAACACAAAATTATAAGCAAAGGTAGCTCTAGATCTAGATCTGAAATAACACAAAGTTTATTAAAAGATCTAAGATATAAAAGCTAGAAACACTATCAAGAGTTTCAGCACAAAGTCTGGAACGCAAGAATGCTGCTTACAAATTCTGATCCTTAACCTGGAGGTTCTTCTTCTACTTATAGAATGTAGAAGGGAAAGTACAAATGGGAAACTCAATTGAACTGTAACATAAACAACAAGTAAAGATGACATTTGGCAATCATCCTCCACTAACTTCTCCTTAAGTGACACATGTATCACTTAACTAATAGAATTGTTCCACATAACTTTAAGTAATGGTTTCAAAACCAATAACTTTAAAGTTTTACAATTTCATCCGGGAATGTGAAAATAGAAGAAGAAAGAATAGAAGAAGTCACGCCAGCTGTAACATTTATGTCTTCTTTTTGTTTAGATACTGGATATACTTGTTGAACATGTAATTCAGCATCTTCCCATCTGTTTTAGCCATTGCTTCCTTTTCTGTCCTGAACTGCAGCAATCGTTCGTTCAACACCTTGATACACGCTTCCACATCATCCAAGCTTGGCCCGAACCTCGCAATATCTGCCTGCAGTGCCACCAATCTACTAATGGAATTCATCGTGAAAGGTTTAGTAGGTCCATCAATTCTCCTTTGTACTATCAGAAGAGACCCTTCCAGGGAATTAGGCACCCTGCTAGGAATGATCCGCACGTATGAAGTAACATTTCCGACCACTTCCTCCTCAGTGAAAGCAATGATACTGTTTGGTAAAGACGATGTCTTACTCTCAAGTGCCTGCATCCTCTTCAGCAAAACTTTGTAGATCTGCAAACGGAAAGATACTGCAAACTCTAGCTGCTTCCCCTTCTCAACTGATCCGTCCGGTACAATCTGCTCTACAACTAATACTTCTCTCGGCAGCTTGTTGATTTCGGCCAAAGTACTCAAGTTGCTCTCAGCAACTGTGTTCATATCTACTATGCTCGTCACCAGTTGCTTCAGTTGATTTGCTGCATCATTCATAACCTTTAGGCGGGCTGGAACCTCTCCAAGTTATACAGAAGCTTGACGAATAATCAGATTCTTCCATTCGTCAATAGCTTTCACCTGATTGCTCGCATCCTCCATCTTCTGCATAAGATGATCACTCACCTGCTTTGAAATGGGCTGAGTGAAAGGTTTAGCAACCTTGGCTATGATCTCGTACAACTGAGATACCTGCTTTTGAAGCTCATCTTTCTCTGCCTTTCCTCTGTCAAGCCTAAGGAATAGAGCATCTATCAATGTTTGTGTATCCTGCTTCAATCCTTCTGTGGTGGCTTGACCGATGGGTACTCTGGTTACTGTTACATCTTCTGCCGTGAGCTCATCTTCCTTCTTTCCTTCCGCCGGAACTGACATCTCAGCAAACTTCTGCTCCGACTCCTCAATGATCAACTTTAGCAACTTTAGGTCTTATGTCTTTTCCGCCTAGACTCTGGAGCAACTGCAAGTCATGTTCGTCCAAGTTCATTCCCACTCTAGCTTCTGGAACCAACTGCGAAGCCAACAATTCTGAGAAGTTACTTCTCGGAGAATGAGAAGTTACTTCTCGGAGAATGAGAAGTTGCTGAGTGCACTATTATCTCCCACTTTGTTTCCTCTCCATCAGAAACTGCTACAGTGTTATGGCTGCCATCTTCTGAATCATCCAAGGACAAAGCTCTTTCGAACTCTGCCATTTGCAGCTTCAACGTCTCTTCTGGAACAGGTGCTGAACGGAGTGGCTGAGGAGAGAAGACGAATGTCGCCGGATTCAGTGGAGGCATGGAAGTGTCTTGCTGAGGTGCAACAGTCGGTGAAGTAGTGGATGTTGGAGAAGCCGGAACTAAAGTCATAGCCGTGGAAGTGATCTTCTCCTTTGATTGAGATCTTCTGTGCACTTTCATCTTCTCAGAACTTCTGCTGCTTTCTCCTCCATGCTTCCTCTTGAGGGAATCTCCTGTGCCGAAGTTGACTGTGATTTGATTCATTAGTGCTTTATCAAGGCAGTATCCCTTCGTTAGCAACCAGTTTGAAGTATTCACCAGAACAACACTAGACCTTTCTTCAATCGTATGGCAGCCCCTTACGTTATCTTGAAGTATGGCTCTATCTTCTCCCATTTGATGGTAAGCGTCAAGTAACACATTCCCATCATCTTTAAGATCCACAGGTATCCGTGTTAGTCCAAAGTCGAACACTTGCCATGCTGATAGCTTGCTAAAATCCTTCTTTCTAACCTCGTACTCACTTTTGCACTTCATCCAGAAATCCTCTAATGAAGGCACATGTGCGTACTCCTGGGAGATCGTCTTCTTGGCTACTCTAAATGGATCGAAGTTCAGTCGTGCCGGAAAGAACTCTTGCTCATACTCGGATAACATTTCCGCTTCCAATCCTCGGGCCTTATGAATGCTCTGGCAGCTATAATGACCCACAGTGATTGGGAAGAATCCCGTAGACTTGTGCCGTTTCGACTGAAGGTCGTGTATCTCCACAAGTTGTCTGCTCAGCTCCATGGTGATCAATCTATCCTTCGGATATCTGGGTAGCTTAACTGGTTCTCCAGAAAAGCCGGTAACCCTGAGGTATATGAAATCCGCAAACTGAATGAATAGACTGCCAATTCTGGATAAGGCTTCCCATGCTTCCTTGCTCACCCATGTTGGCTTTTAGGTCCTTGCCCAGCCTACAAATGAATTCGTAGAAGAATCCATCGTTGACCACTTTGAAATCTTTCTTGCATGCAGGTACAGTGAGCTGTGGGTAGCACTCGAAAATGGGGTCCTTAGAAAGAACGCCACATCTATCCAGCTTGGAGAAGACACCTCGTGAAGCTACTGCATATACCAAATAGGAAGTCATTTTGAAGCTGAAAGTACGCTTCGTGTTCCGGAGCTGCTCACCAATGTTGTCGCTAATGATTTTCCGACCAATTGATTATGGAATCAACCTTGTTGACTTCAATGGTCCTGATGAAAGCATACATCCATGTACGGAAAGTGTGAGCGTTTGCCTCGCCATTTATCATGCACAACAATTTGGTAATATCATCTACCTCCTATACCAGATTGGACCGCGAAAGAGTTCTTGGGAACTTAGAAGGAGATCTGGGCTTCTTCATGTATTTGTTGTTCATTATGTTCACGTAGTCAACTCTATGCTTCTCCCGCCTACTGCCGGCATCTTGTATGCTGATAGAAGTCACCACCTTTCGAGCCGGAATCTTCAAGCAATAATTGATGAACTCTGTGTCCAACTGAATTATTGTTTTCCCCGTAGCATCTCACACTGATCTGGATGAAGGATGGTAAGACCTAGCACACTTCATAACGAACTCTGGCAACTGCGCTGTGTATGGAAAGGCTGCAGCTCGAATAATTCCACTGCTTTTAACTGCATGCATGAGTGAAGTCTATCCTGCTTTGGATCTATCAATCAATTCGGAAAGAGGTTCCGGACCTAGATCTGTGTTTCCTATGTCTGCAAATTTGGAAGTGATGCATGACTCCGTTGTTCTTTTTTTTTCATCCCTCTTTGCCATAGATTTGTCTATCTTTGAATAATTCTTTTTATTCTTATTCGGCCGGAATTCTTCAAAACTGGTGCAGATCCGGATAATTCTTCAGATTCGGAGGATATATTCAACGTATTGGACATTGATTAAAGCTCCTTTTCTTTTGTAAAGCACTTGTCACGAATTCCTGCAATTAATTCAGACAAAGATGGCAACCGGAACATGAACAATGGATTTTAATCATAAAAATCTGCATAATTCAAGCCTGCCGCCCTAAAAATTGATGTTTTATTTGCATGCAAAGCGAGCATGAATTTTACCAACTTCACCTGAGCACCTGTATCACTTATGCAAACAATTATCCAGACACAAATCAACTTCCTTCAACCTGTGCACCAAAATTGGAAGCTTTTAGCTTTAATTTCACCTTCTTTTGAGCAAAAATTAATTTCAAATGGGGCGCAGTTTTTCTCTGGGCTGCACTTCTTTACCTGTGAATTAATTAATTCATCCTTATGGCACCCCCTGCTTATATAATCCTTGTGATTCTATAATTAATTAATGACTTTTCTATTACTGGCAATTAATTAATTAATTAATAAGCTTCACTCTTCAAATGGGGCGCCTATTTTGTGCATGCTTATGACTGCCATTAAATAAATTAAATTAATTTAATTTTAGACTTCTGCTTCCAGTTAACTCAAGCCTCATAGTATGCTTTGATCTTAGCCACTGAAAATATGAATTAATTTAATCATTTAATACTTTAAAAAATATTATCTCCCTCTCAAAAGGGGCACGCTTTTTGACATAAAGGGGCTGCATTAAATAAATATTATTTATTTAATTTTAGAATAGTCTATTTTCAACCTCCTTTTGTCCTTCACCTTTGTTGACTTTTCCACAAGCCTGGGCACCAAAATTGGATGAATAATTAATTAATTTAAGGCTGTCTTTCCTTTCCCAAAGGGAGTCGCACTTTTTGGCATAAAGAATTCTATTTTTAAGAAACACATGACAATGGGATTATTTACCCTTGCAAGGCAGCCCTGAAAATCCCATGATTCACTTAAGTCGTTTGACTTTCATAATGGGATTATTTACCCTGCAAGGCAGGCAATAAAGGCTTTTTGGTGCACGACTTCGTTTTTTTCCAGAGAACTAGACCTCCGATGGCGAATTCTTGATACTCCAGGCCAAGAATCAGGCCAAACCGGCAAAGGAATTGATCCAGAGAAATTTCACAGAAAACGAAACGGGAAAAACACAAAAACACAAAATGTTGCCAGAAGTCACAAATAAAGTCCAGAATGCGTTCTTGGTTAAAACCCTACTGGTATATAGGAATAACGATATTGTACGATCACAACAGAGTCAAACCGGAGTGCAAATTGTCTCAAACGGGGCTTAAAATAATTAAATACAAATTTCCCGCAGACAAATCCCGACGACAAAATATAACAATTTTGGACATCTGGGTATTTGGCAAAAATGGCTAATATGGCTCTTTGGGAATATCTTGACGCAATACAAGAACTTTCTGGCAATAAAAACACAAAATGACCCATTATTTTAAAAGTACGAAATTTTTTCGGATAGGGTAGTCACAGATTTCAGGATGAAATCTGGGGACACCACATTAGTTTGGGATATGCTGATTTTATGAATTTTATATCTTGGTGAAGGTTGGTGTAATATCCCTTTCCAGGGCTGAAACTGAAAAAGAAGGAAACCACACAAACCCATGTGAAGTAAAATCTGATTTTAATAACAACAATTGTAATATTCTTTAAACCCGATGCAGCGAATTGTATAGGAGCCTAAATTCACCAAACAACCATGCACAACAGCTAAAAAATACTTCTAAATAATTATTTCAAATATGGCAACAATTATCCATCCAATTTGCATCAAAGAAATGGAAAAAATCAGCAATAATACCCAGTGGTAATAAAATTTATGACAGTAGCAGGGCTGCGACAAACAAGGGCTGAAACAATAGATAAACTCCTCCAAAAATAGCCAAATTATGGATTCTAGCCTTATAAATTAAGGAGAATCGGAATATCAAATAATATATGAATTATGTGCCCTAAAAGGCACCGAACCGCCACCAAACCCTAGTCGCTCCCCTAGGGAAGAGCTCCAAAAACCATGCAAATCTTTTGTAATCCTTCTTAATGTCCTTGATCGAAATCAGCAAGAAAGTCTTTAAGAAATATCTTCAATTCACCCACATGGAGAGTTTTTGTTTTCCACCAAGCCACAAGGAAGGTTTCCGTCCTCCTTGGATGCCACACAAGAGGGTTTTCGTTCTCAAGTAGAAAGGTATTGAGCAACTTGCCCAAAAAAATCAATTGTAGATGTAAGTGCCCAAAAGATGATCTCCAAATGAGGTCATACAACCTCTTTTATACTCCTTGCTTGGTGCTAAAGGCCAAATAGATGAGGACCGACCTCTTAAGCTTCACTTTATCTTTTAATTTGCCTTTTTAATTCCTCCAACTCAGCCGACCTAGCTCATAAAGAAAAAAACGTGAAAAGAAGACATTAAAATTAATAAAAGAAAACTGAAATGAAGTGCAATTCATTCCCTTGTTCACTTATTCTTCTTCGCCACAAGAAGGGAGTGGCAAGAAGACTTCATTTGGCCTCAATTCGAAAAAGGGGACATTACAATTGGCTAGTGTAGCCCCTTTAACTATCTCTCTCAAGGATGAAACCCCTTGATTGAGGGCTTGTGTGGAGGACGAAAACCCTCTCACAAGGGTGGTAAGGACAAAAACCCTCTCCCACGATTGTATTTTGCAAAGAGGCATTCAAGGAATAGTATATTTATCATTCTTTGCTGGTATTTCTTTGAGTTTGTTGGTTATCTTCCCTTTTTGAGTGGAACTACCCCACCTTGGAGGGAAAAGTGGTATATACTCGTGGTAAATTGGTTAATTTTTTTTTGTTTGTTTTTATGAAAAATACAAAATTACATATACGGCTGTGTCAAGCCTGAAAGCTATTGGTCCAAGCTTGAGCACCATACAACAAAAAAGCAGAAGAAATAATCATGACAGAGAATCAAGATTAAGAATGTATCTGGTAAATTGGTTAATTTGATTGTATTATCTTATTCTCCATATTTTTAAGAGCCAAGATCTCAAGTTTTGTGAATTACTAATTTTCCAAGCTTGTCGAAGTTCGTTGGTTAAGGGTTTCCAAAATTAATTATTTTCAGGCTCAATTTTGATTTCTAACAGCTAATTGTGATTGCTAAGAGTATTTAATAATTTTTGGCATAAGAATCGAAATGTTTTAGCAAGGTTTAACCCACCTGTGAAGGGATTTACTTTCCCAAGGAGGTCGCTGCTATAGGAAGGGCATAAATTGCAGTTTGCAGAGCTTATATCAGTCATCCACACAACTCACTAATATGATGTTTAATTTTTTTGGTCATTTCCCTGAGTCGCCCTAAAAAGGGAGATTACAGTGGTATCAGAGCATCATCCTCCCATCCTGTGAAACATGGAAGACTGTAATGTCCCCATTTCTGAAGACCCTTAGCCTATATGTCCCCGTGGGCTTCGAGATGTGGAAGGGGAACATTTTTATTAAATAATTAAATATTATTGCCTGGGGCAATAATTATTTAATTATTTAATTATGAAGGTTATTTAATTTAATTCCCAAAATATAAAAATTAGATGGGGAATTAATTAAATAAATATTTATAGGTGGCTTTTTTGATAAAATCATCTTTTGAAAAGGGGATGCCACACCTAGGGAAAACAAACTGCTTTTATTTAATATTTTCCCTCTCCTAGGGTTTTCAAATTTTGTGCCTCCTTGCTTATAAAAGGAGTGCTAGGATCATTATTATTATTATGTTATGATGAACTTATTTTGATACTCCATGCTTGGAGTTGGGATGCATGCCCATTGATGCTCTCTCTCTCTCGCGTGGGAGGTTGTATTGAGCTGGTTTTGTGATTCAACTGAAGTATTTATTTGTGAGATCCGTGTTGGTGGCTTTGGCAAATCTGCATGTTTTTACTGTAGCGAATCACTGTAGCAGATGGATTTTGATATCAATTTGAAGTGTCGTTGTGTGTTGCTTTTGCAAATTGATGAGGTATTAGAGTTATCTCCTTGAAATCTTGTGAGCATTGACTCTTGCATTTGTGCTAGATACAGCGACTTGTTTTAGTGTAATATTTTATCATGTAAATCACTCCAATCCTACGCAAATGGATGCTTGGCTTTGGCGACTGGGTTAAGGAATAAATCTGTGTGTATTGGCAGCGATTTCTATTATTTGCATACTTTTCCTGTAGCTCATATATTCCAGATTTAAAGAGCAGTGGTTTGCATACTATTTGGGTATTGTGAGGCTTCTATTTGCAGGTTCAGTGATGGTGTATTTCATACAATATTACCCTAAGAAGTACGACTGGGTTTTTGCATGATATCATGATGTTAGAAGCTTTTTATGGGTAGCAATCTGTGGAAAGAAGCTTAGCTGTGGTTTTTGGGTGTTCTTTGGCCACGAAATACCTGCTTGTTGACTGTCTCTTATCCCAGCGATCTCATTTGGCTGTGACTATATTTGTTTGAGTGTCCCCTTGTTTGGTGCATGGTGTTTGAGTCCCTTTTGGCAACAAGTTATAGCTCAAATGTATAACTCTTGGTGTTTTTTGACATCTTTTTGGGCAAGAATAAGTCGCTGGTTTTGTATTCAGTCTGCTGCAATTTTCAGTTTTAGATTTGCATACATAATATTTGATAAAATCCTCAAAATGGGTTATTACACTCGTGCAAGAATCATCCCTAACATAGATATGATGGCATGCTTATATGACACAAGACCCACCTTACAACATTGCTTTGAAACAATTGAGTGACCCATAAGACATTAATCATATCCCAATCCTCTAGGCAAGAATAGGGCCCAAACTTATAAGACAACTCGATGCACAATGGGTCGGATCAACGACTATGATTATGAGTTAAGTGAACTTGTGTTAGCTTCCTCATATGATGTTGAACTTTTGAAATTCTGAAAGTTACACACCACATTACGCCCTTGTGCATAAGACTGCAAATTGTCTCGTCCATTGAATCTTTACGCACTATCACTATTCGGGTTGAATGACCTCACGGCTTTAATTGCAGATGCACTTATTGAGATAAACTCATATTAGTATCGTGATACTCTGAAAGAGCTCCTTGCAATGCTATGCACGCAAAATGGTGCTTCCCACTCACATACCAACTTTGTTGGAAACATAAGGTTGCACCACACTACTAAAATACTTATTTTCACGATCTCCTAAAAGATGTTTTAGACTCAAGAAGATACCACAAACCTTTCTTAGCTCCTTAAGACTAGATGCAACTATGAACTATTACACGACTCTTGTGTGCTTCTACAAACTTGTGCGGAACAATTACAAACATAGGCGCGCTACAAAGGTAGGTGCAAAACAACAACAAAACATTTGCACACTAAAGCACAACACAAAATATTACAAGTGACTCTTGTGTGCTCACTGGATGTGCACTTATTACAAACATAGGTGCAAAACAAAACTTGCACAAAACTGAAAAGCAATGATTTGGCACAAAAAAAACTTGCCAAATGCTAAACTTAGCTTATTTTTCCTAAAAAACATGTTTTGGGTGATGCAAGATTGCAAGTGAACCTAGATGCTCCCTTATCAAAAAGTTAATGATACTACTCATCTGTATCAATTTGATAATTTTCAGTACCCTCACTCTCCTCGTGCTTCTATCACTCATGCTGATTACTTGAGCAAATTATGGCATGAGAGATTTGACCATCTCACCTTTAGGTACTTTGCAACAATTGAGCCCTTAGAATACAATCAAGGGACTTCCCAAAGTGTTATGCAAGGCTGGTGTTTATCGAGTTTGGAAAACAACACAGAGACAAGTTCGATACAAGAAAGTCTTGGAGAGCCAAAACTCCACTTCAAATGGTTTATAAGGACTTGATGTTTCCCTAAGACATGCTTTTCTGGAGCAAAGTATGTGCTCACAACCGTGGATGATTTCTGCAGAAGATCTTGGGTCTACTTGAAGTACAAAAGTGAAGTTTTAGATCACTTTGTTGAGTTTAAAGCCTTTGTTGAGAAGCATTCGGGCTTTCAGATTCAGCGATTGAAGACAGATAATGAAGGAAAATATGTGAAATGCCTTCATCAATTTTTGTACTACTCATGGGATACAGTTGCAGCATACAGTCCCCTACACACCTCAGCAAAAGGGTGTTCCTGAGAGAAAGAATCACACATTAAAAGAGAGCAAATTGCATAAGTCAAGCCAAGAACATGGCCCCATAGTTTTGGTTGAAGTCATCAATTGTGCAAACTACGTTCAAAATCACACTGCTCATCGACCTATGCATAATTTGACGCTCGAAGAAAGTTTGGTCCAAAGAAAAGCTTGATGTCTCCAACTTCCTTGTGTTTGGCAGTCAAGCTTTGGCGTTCATTCCTGATGAAACTCGTAAGGCTTTATGGACATAAGAACCAACCATGCATATTTGTAGGCTATTATGAGGATGCCCAAAGCCTATTGTCTATTTGACCTTAGTACTCACGAAGTGTTTTATAGGCGAGATGTTCATGTTGAGCAACACTCTTCAGGTCTATGAGCCATCATCTTCCCACTTCTTCTCCATCCACTTCTCCCATTGGATCTGCTGCTAGCTTCTCTCTAACACTAGTGACTCCTTAGATGATGAGGTGGATGAGGGACCTCTTGTTGCAACCACCTCCTCCTCCACCTCCTATTGACCAATCACTTCCACGATGGGTTAGAAAGATGAGAAGCAAAATGCATTTTGGCTAATATACAGATTTTGATTGGGCATGCAATGTTGATAGCCGCAATTCCACTTGTGGCTACATCTATCATCTTGGTTTTGATCCCGTCACTTGTTCCAACAAAAAGCAACATGTTATTGCCATATTTTCCACCGAGGTAGGGTACTGTGGAGTAGTTAGCATTGGCCAGGAGGCTCTTTGGATACGCCATATTTTGAAGGAGTTTAATTTTCTATCAGACCAACTCACTACTATTTTGTGTGGCAATCAGAGTGCTATCCACAATGCTCGCAACCCATTAGAACACCAACGCACCAAACACATTGAGATAAATATGCACTTCCTAGGATAGCTCATTCAAGACTGTGTGGTCAATCTTCAGTGTTGTCGCACATAAGCCGAGGTTGCTGACATCTTCACTAAGCCACTAGCAACAACCAAGTATAATTCTCTTTGAAATATGTTACAAGTGAAAGAAGTTGTTGCTGAGGGGAGATGTTATGCAGCTCCTCTTACTTGATTGTACATGGGGTACCTAATCAGGCCTTTATTGATGGGACACATTTATGAGTTTATTTTTTCTCCCCAAATTAGTCTTAAGGGGGGATATTGGTGTAAGCATATTTATAAAGTTAACTTGGAAAAACTTAATTGTTGTGAAGCTTAACCTAAGTAAGCCTAACCTAGGTAGTGTTGTCACCCAGAAGTTGCACCCTGATAGAGAATGGTGTGTGTACTCTCTCTCTCCTGTTGACAAAATTGGAACACCTCAAGGTTGTGGGTAACCTATGTCTGAGGTGAACCTCCAGAGAGGGTTGGTTCCCTTGTGAATCACCTAAAAAAAGAAAACTTTGACAAAGAAAAGGGAAAAGGAATGCGGAAAATGGGAAATAGAGGGTGATACACCAAAAATTTGACACTTGCATGTAACTCTGCACACAGAGAATTTGAAGATCCACACACCTGCACAACTCTAGACTATTTTGCATGATAAATTCAAGGGTTTAGGAAAAATGACAGCTGGTAGAGGGAGTGAATTCCACACTAAGGCAAACACAATATCCTATGCAACACAATGAAAAATATGAAAACAGAAATATGAGAGGGAAAAATGAATCTTTTTTATTCCGAGGTGCAAGTACAATAACTGAAGATGCACAAGCAAATCAGTTGTTCATGTCTGTCTTTCAATTTTACAATAAAAATCAGCCTATATCATAAGAAAAGACTCTTGTTTTTTCCCAGAATAGACCGCTGTTTTATTTGATTTATTTTCTATCTAACCTTGGCGCATGCTCTAGGAATAGACTGCTGCATGCTTTTGTTTATTGTTATTTGTTTTATCCAACCTTGGCATGGCAAGCCAATTTACTTTAACTCCTTCTAGCGCCAACAATGGAACCACAGTTTATTTTTATTTATTTCCCCCCTGACTATTCATGCACCCTCTTTGCGCCAGAAATAAGAACACTATTTATTTATTAAAAATAACTCTTTCTATCATTCTTGGCGCCAACCTCTAAGAATAGAACAACATGCTTTTCTTATTTTCTTCTATTTCTATTTTTATCCTCTTCCATTCAAAGACTTTAGTCAACCACAATTTGACTCATGCAAGTTCTTCTATTTTTAACTTTTAATTCCAGCTTTATCCCTCCATGGTGCCAAAGATAGAACAATAGTTATATTTTTAATTATTTCCATGCACCTCCTTATCTCTCCTTGGTGCCAAAATCCTAAGAATAAAACAATAAACTCCTTTTATTTATTTTATTCATCCATGCATGCATCTTATCTTCCTTTGGCACAAACTATAGGAGGTTCTTTTATTTGTTTTATTTATTCCCACCTCCATGCACCTTCCTTTGGCGCAAACTCTAACAGTAGTGGAAATATGATAACATTTTGGCAACATCACAGGATTGTTTTCCTGCTAAACAAGGAGATCAGTAGCCTTCTGCATCCATTGGGCTATGGAGTCACATACCTCTATCAACAATTGGTTCACACAAGTCTGGAAAACTTGTATCCTCTGAATCAATACAACTGAAATAACCTCTTCAACAAAAGGAAAACATGTGCATGTAAACACTTATTGAAAAGACAACTAACTATGAAAATTGGAAAAACAATGTGCATGCAAGCACTTATTATGCAAGAAACAACCCTAGCCTACTCTTAATCTAAACAAAGATAAATGAAAGCTAAACAAAACCACATACTGGTAAGGAGAAATAACTTCCTTTTCTCAAAACGTACGGCCATGAGATCAGTTTTGCAACTAGATCACTTGGTAAAAGTGAAAATATTGTTCGCACCTTTGATTTGCCCAAAATATCAGTCCAGAAAAGAATAAACACCTCTATAGGATCTGCACTTAGTTTTTGGAGATGTTAGGCTGATTTCTGGCAACTTGGAGCTCTTGCTTATGCTCTGAATTGAGCACAACTGATGAAAACTCCTTCCGTGGCTCTAAACTAGCCAGATATCTGATTAGGAAAGGGATGTAATATCCCCTTTTGGAATATTATTTAAATCGACGAAATTAATTAACCAAATCAATCCTAGGAAGATTAGATCTTCTTAGTTTGACCTCAAATAACCCAATGTCGGCAGTAATACAACCTAAAAAAGGGTTGGAGTATGCCGAAGTGGTGGGTCAGATGGGAAAACTAATAAGAATGCTAATATCACCCAGATCTAATTTTTAAGAGCAGTTAATTAATTAAATAAACACCCAAACTGCTGCAAACTTCCAAAATTATTTCCCGTTTAACTATCCAAGAAAAAATCTTCAAACTTTGGATTTTGGACCACAAAAATATGAAGAACAATGTCCCAAAATCAGTTTTTGCACAACTAACATAAAACCCTAATTTTTCCCTAAAAATTAGGCCGCCTAGCACATTTAGGGCATCCAATTAGCTCCAAAAATTATAAAATCACTTTCTCCTTATTTCTTCTAATTTCTACAACCAAATCCAATATTAAAATGACCCCAAACTGCAGATCTGAAATTAATATTAATTGTTAGCAACCAAATAGTTGGAAGACAGCTGAAATCTTCTAAAATTCATAACTCCTTCAATACTTAGTGTTTTTCCATGAAACAAGATGCAAAATAAACTACAAAATCAGGGTTTTCCATTGGATTAAGAATCTGAATTTTTTGAGCATTAAAACCTTTCCAAAAAAGCCTTAGAAAACTGATTTCAAGTCACTAGGGTTAGATAAAATTATATAAATTAATTCCAGCTCTTTCTAACCATCCAACACACCCAAAATATCCAACCTTGCACTAAAATAATTAATAACACAACAGATTTTAGATCTAGCTCATATGGCACCAAAATATAATGAAACAAGCTCCAACCCAAGTCGATTTGGTAAAATAAATTGCAGCAGCAATAACAATCACAAAAGCACTTCAAACCCTTCACATACAATAAAAATTTATCGTCAAATAAATACACCAACATTCTAAACCAAGTTGCTAATGCTTAGAATAAAGGAACAATGCATAGATTCATCAACAATGATTGCAAGAAGGCTTCAAAGCTAGGGCATACATCCCATTTCTTCAAGTATGGAGTAATTTCAAAAGTTCAATCAACATACCCCATAAAGGAAATGAGACCTTTTATAGAACTAAGGGGTGCAATGTCCAATGACAGACCTTTTCCCTTTTGGAGGGAAAACATAAACTCTCATTAAAATATTTAATACTAAGACCATGTGCACTTTATTTATTTTTTTAATTAAATACATAAAAGTAATTAACATATGTGCACATTAAACTAATTAAAGAGACTCCCACTTGTAGCGCTAGGCATGCCAAGGGGTTATAATGCAAATGAAAAATATATATTAATAATGTCCTTGAAAAGAGGACATTACAGCCCTCCCCTCTCGGAAATTGCTTTCCCTCAAGCAATAGCAAGCTCATAGATCCATGCATCATGCCCCAAAGAGAAGATGTGGGGTGGTGCATCCAAATCCTCTATCCGGTGCCTGTCAAGTGGTGAAGTGTTGGAAAGAACAAGTTTTTTTTCCCTCATGTCAACCCAAAAATATGGGTCATCAGCTCCATAACATGTGCTTCAAGAGATGTGTCCTCAACATGGCGTAGAGAGTCATCAAAGGGATGAGCTTTGCTAAGCTCCAAGACTGCCCACTCAAAAATGCCCTCATGAAATGGATATAACAACAGTCTTCCATCACATGTCTTCAATCCTGCACATGAAGCAAACTCATTAGAAAAACAAGTGTTGAGAAACAATTTTTCCTGTTTCTTCTTCATGTATCCAAGGCATGGAGAGCTCCCCAAATATTCCTCATGTATGGGTTGTCCCCCAAAACCTGTTATGTGGCTCCCAACACTGCTGTAATCATGCATTCTTCCTTTAAAAATCAGAATTAGGATGGATGGTTTCTATCTCCAAGTATTTACCCATGAGCCAAAATTAAGCACTAACAACCATATCATCAAATGCATGGCAAAAATTTGAATTATAGAAGCGATAGAGAGGTTGGTCATAGTGATGTCAATCATAAAAATGATGGGACAGCATCTAACACGTTTAAAAATCTTTTCCCCAACATGAAAGAAACATCAATCTAGTGAATACAAATGGCTCCCATGTAACTGAAATTTCATCCTCAACCATAACCAATTGAAAATTATCCATATGCACAGCTGAAAATGAAATGCCTTGAGAAGAGTTCATACCATGTTCCTTCACTTTTTCCAAACTTTCTATCGAAGCCCAAATGCAAGCGACAACAACCAAACATTCCTAACACAACCTTTGGAAGCACATCAATCAAACATCCAAGTGGAAAAACATAAACTACTATCCAAAATTTGAAAATGGACTTCTTACCATGCAAGGTGTAGTCCATGTGATCCATCCTTCTTTCAAGGCTTCCAAGGAGATAGGAGTTAGCATTATTTGAAAAAAGAAATGAGATGATATCCATGTATCCAAATCAAGCTTGTAAAACTCAAATCCTTTCATCCCCTTATCACATAAAGCAACATAAGCAAGATGACCACCAATTTTCTCTTCTTATATGCTCAAAAAGAAAGGAGAGAGCTGAGATATAATGCATGCTTTTATGAATTTCATCATAGAGAAGCCAAGGATCCTTGTACCTTACTTTGTGCCAATGACTTTCCCTTATGAAAGGGAGAAAAACACTTGAAGCCATCATATCTTTGTGCCTTCCAATGATGAATTCCTCATACGGACTAGCTAGCTTATTATTATGACTTCCATCATTGGGAAGAGTGATAATCACTCTTTCTCCTTTTCCATCATTCACCCAATTGTTAGGAGAAAAAGTACCAACAAGAATGTGACCATGATACCCCATGTTGCACACCATATCCATCTCCCTATCATGCTCAAAATCATACCCATTAAAACTCAATATGGATGGAGAAATAAACTATAAAATATCATACCTTGGGTTTCTCCTAACATCTACAAAACTCAGAATTTCTGAGTTTGGAACAACACTATTTCCTTCACCATTTTCTTCATCCAAATCCCCTTTTTCTTCCTCACAAGCCTTCATACTTGGTTGGTGATGACTTGGGAAATTCATAAGACTAATGTTTGGGTGACAAACCTCATTTCTTTTGCCCATTAGAGCCCGCTGTTTGAAAAATTACAGTGAACTGAAAATTACCATAAGCATCCCATGGTGGCCTTCCTTCATAAGCATACCTCTTCACAAGCCCATCTTTATAGTCCTCTTGAAAACCTGCTCCTTTTGCATTCATGTTCAACTTGATGCAATTAGTAGGCACCAATAATTTATCAAGCATCAAAGTATGTGGTCTTGTCTATTGGAAGGTTGGAAAGGGAAATCAAAATGATTTAGAATATGGCTCACTCTATTCAGCTAAGATTGGCTCAGCTCAAGGCAGAAGTATTAAAATATGTACCTCTTTTCTATTTGGCTACCACAATTGCTATTCAGCAGGTTTTTGGTTGCACTATCACAGTTAAGTAAAAAGGCTATGGCCTTCCACTGGAAACTAGAGGCTATATACACGTGTAAGAAAAAGGTGACGATCATTGAGTAAGACACAAGCAATTGTGTCCATATTACAGTTGATTTAACAAAGTAGGGAATGCCGAATCCATGGAAGGAAGATAAAGTATTGAAGAATCAAAGGTTAGGTAATCGATGAGATCAAAAAGATCAAGAATGAAGAGACTGCAAAGGCAAAACAAGGGATAACTGTAGACATGCTTAAACAATGGGCACAAAGGGAGGAAACTGTTGAATTGACTGAGCAGTTCATGAAAGTAAAAGCTTATGAGCTAAATAGGTTGTGTGAGGAGGTAATCTCCCGGGAGACAAAGATAGAAGAAGTCTAGGAGCCAGCTGTAAAATACTGTTAGGACATCGAGTATGTCTTCTTTGAAATCAAAGAGGGGACTTCTTCTGAACTATTACGACTGCGACATCCAATCCTACTTCCGACTACGCCTTCACAGTTGTCGATTGAGCCTTCATCTAGTCTGACTAATTCTTCTTCAGTTCTACACACTTCCCCTCTACCAAGTTAATTTGGAAATGGATAGACTCCAATTTTGTTAGTTTAGATGTGCAGAGTACTTTTGGTTCTCTTGCAAATAAAGAAAAGACATGCATGATGAATGTGCTTTAAAGAATCATTTAAGATGTAGAAAAGCACATGCAATTCCCATTCAATCATTTGACATAAAACAAGTAACATGCAGCCAAAGATTTTTGTAAAGAAATAAAGCTAAGGTGGGGTTCCTCTTTGTCCATAAGAGGAAGGCTGGCATACAAGCGGAGAGATTTTTGACTGACTGACATGCTTTCATTCTCATCTTTCAAAGCTGTTTTTGTTTTCCTGTGAATTTCCCTGTGTAGTCCATTCACTCCATTTCTCTCTTTTCGGGATTTTTCAGTAGCTGTAGAACATCTAGCTAGAGGAGATATTTTATGGCTCTTTGGGAATATTTTGACACAATACAGACACTTTCTGGCAATAAAAACACAAAACGACCCTTATTTTAAAAGTACGAAATTTTTACATGGGTAGTCTTAGATTTTAGGGTGAAATCTGGGGACACCACACTTGTAGTAGAAGGGATAAGAGATACATGCTTTTTATTGAACAATGCTCATAAAATGTTGGTACAGAATGTTAGATATGTACCTTCTTTACAAAAGAATCTTCTATCTATTCGTCAATTAACTGAAAAATCCCAATATTTCTGTGGATTTCTATGCGGGAAGAAGTGTATTGTCTCTAATGTGAAACAGAGATGGATATAGTTGTCTCGACTTGTTGATCCCGCTACAATCAACATGAATGCATGTGTGGACGACAGGTCCACCATACATGATGTGCAGGAGGTTGCAGTGCCTTGGGAGGAAGATTCCTCACAGATTTGTTGACTTGGATATAGTCAACCTGACATGCACCTATTGTGGAGGACAGTATCCACTATACCAGATGTACGGGAGGCAAACTTACCTTGGGAGGATGGATTTCCTCATTTTGAAGAACAATCTGTTGTGGATGGAGACTCCACTATTCCAGATGCACTGACGGTGCATGGTGAGATGGCATGCCACAACCACTCACTTAGAGGTACTTGCTCGAAGGACAGTAGAGCGTGAAATTGCTCGTTGTGTTGTGAAAGAATCTTTCCCAACATAGAGTGGGATAGATGAGACAAATAGATGAGACGGAGGAATTGGTTCTCACTCCTACCACTGCGGAGATGGTTATTTCTCCCACTGCTAAGACGGATGAGACGGAGATGGTTATTTCTCCTACTGCTAAGACGGATGAGACGGAGATGGTTATTTCTCCTACTATTGCGGAGTTGGTTCTAACTCCTACTGCACAGATGGTAACATTTATCTTATTGAGAAAGGTTGGATGAGCACTACATGGTGTTGCAAGGACATGATTGAGGTGACTTCGATTGCAGGATAATTAAGTCTCTGTACAGATTCCAACAGGCTACACAACCCTGGAATAGATTTTTCAATCCACCTCTTTGAGGTTTTGATTTCAGCACTCTGGAGATGGGGCTGACACTCTCAGCCATTGATGATTCATCATTGATCAATGAATCATGTAACAAAGAACCAGTGGACCACTTGCCATATCCTTCTGTTCACGCAACCAAATTTTTGTTTTGTGGTTCTTCTCCACTCAACAACGCACAACACAATCAGTGGACTGCTGATTTTGAAGTACAACCTATGGCACATTGTGTAGATCTAATGACTAAACATATGGGTTTTAGGACATTTGTAAAATTTTGGGACAAACTTAGTATTGTTTCCAGTTTAGTCACTAAGAGGGGGTGTCGAATAATATAGATGAACTGGTACGGTTCTAGGCATTTAAAGTAGTTATTTAGTTGTAATTCAACTGACCAAATGTTCAACCAATTTATAACTACCTCCTCTATTATATAATTGGACCTTGCCTGACACTCATTTGATGCAGTGCAGTTCATGCCTGCTCTGAATTCTTTCTTCTCTTTGCATATTCCAACATTGGTATCAGAGCGACTTGCTCGAGGAAACTCTTGGACAAGCACAGGAGTGTCGTATGAGGTTCGAGGAAGACCCGACATGGGTACGAACTGTGGAGAAGAAGTTTGAAGTCGCTGAAGGAACTCGAAGGGCAATTATTTTGTCTTAAGAGAATCGTGGAGATCCAGGACAGACTTCGCTAGAGGAATACGTGAGGGAAGCCAGCACAAATCCTGCAAAAATCGTGGCAGAGACGAGGGCAGAATCCCTTTGCAATCGTTGGCACCTGTTGTGGGCAGAACCGCAAAAGCGGTGGGCACGTGGAAGGGCAGAAGGGAAAAATCGTTGAGCAGTGCTACCTGAGCAAAGAAAAACGAAGGGTGCAAATACACAATCGTTTTGCACAAAAAAATGTGGGTTTATCTTCACGAGGATAGAATCGTGAAAAAAAACGTGGATCCCGTGAAACGTGGGTCACAACACCTGCAATCACCAAAATCGCGGAACAAACAGCAGAATCGTTGGAGGAAAAACATGGGCAAAATCGTGGTCGAAAAACGTGAGCAAAATCGTGGTCGCACCTGCAAAGATCATGGGTTATAGACCATTTTCGAAATCGTGGCAGAGGTAATCGGTGGCAGAGGTAATCGTGGGCAAGGGCAGAATCATCGCAAATCCTAGCAAAAACGGCAGAGGCAGATTCGTTTCCTATTCTTCCCTTTTGAAACGTCCGTGATTTAATATGCTAAACTAATATTATTTTTAGCCACAAAGGTATTCACCTTACATTTGCATAATTAATTTCATATGATTTGCTGGAGAAATTAATTTTATTACTTATTCGAATAACTAATACTTGGTGGAATAAGTATTATTTTATTGAGTGTGGGCAAAACGTTATTTTATTATTTCCGTTACTTTGGAATAATAAAATGGCAAATATTATCACACTTGACGTTGCCGAAGACACAAAAATTGACTGGCACTAATTTTAATGTATGGAGTCATAAGATTTTAACGGTCGTGGAATTTCAGGATTGTGATAAAATAATCAAGGGTGATGAAAGTCGACCAGCGGCGAACTTCGAGGATTATGACAAATGTCATAAGAAAGCATTATTGCTTCTCAAGTTATCGATGTCGGATGATTTGATACCGGAAGTGCGGAATGCCATTGTGGCAAGCACGTTGTGGACCAGTCTGAGGGATAAATATCAGACGTCAGAGAAGAGTCGGGTTTTATACCTAAAAAATATGCTCTTTTCCGTAAAGTTACAAGGTGGATCGCTGTCTGAGCACCTACTTCGGATGAAAGATCTCCGAGATCAGCTTGCTTCCATCAACAAGCCGGTTGACGACGATGATATGGTGGCTCTGGTTTTGAACAGCTTACCTTCTTCATATGAGTCATTTGTGGAGGCACTCCATTTAATGGCTGAAAGTCAAACACTCACGTTTGACAAGGTGAGTTCCTACCTATTGCAAAAGGAACGAAGACAACTTCAGGCAGAATCTAATTGTGACCATGCAGAGAGTGCTCTTGTCACTTAGTCAAAGGGAAAGTGGAAACGTCACTCTGGTGAATCTTCCACTCGGTATCAGGTCACATGTTATTACTGTCACAAGGTTGGGCACCTCAAGAAGGATTGCTGGAAGCAGATGTATGATCTTTCGAAGTAGAACAAAAAGCCATGTAATGAGGAACATGTGGCAGCAGTTGCAAAAGAACGGGATTCGGATGACGAGTATGCTCTTTACTGTCTTACGACATCATGCTCAAATGATAGTGGTCCCAGTTGTTGGATCATTGACTCTGGTGCGTCTGCACACTTTTCATGTCGTAGGGACTGGTATGTTTCATTTACTGCAAATATTTGTTTTGAATCAGTAGTACTAGCTGATGGAGAATCACTTGCAGTAGAAGGGATAGGAGATATATGCATTGTATTGAATAATGCTCATAAATTTTTGGTAAGGAATGTTAGATATGTACCTTCTTTACAAAAGAATCTTCTATCTATTCGTCAATTGACTGAAAATCCCAATATTTCTGAGGATTTCTGTGGAAAGAAGTGTGTTGTCTCTGATGTGATAATAGAGAATTCGGATAAGTTGCCCTTGGTATTGTGGGTAGGTGGTCAGTATCGGCTTGTTGATCCGGCTGCAATCAACATGAACTGCACGTGTGGAGGACAGCTCCACCATTCAGGATGATGCAGAAGGCTGCAATGCCTTGGGAGGAAGCCATTCCTCACAAATCTGTTGACTTGGATACAGTCAACCTATGCATGCACCTATTGTGGAGGGAATATCCACTATACTAGGTGTACGGGAGGCGGACATGCCTTGGGAGGATGGATTTCCTCATTCTGATTGAACAATTTGTTGTGGACGGAAGAAAGCTCCACTATTCCAAATGCATTAACGGTGCATGGTGAGATGGCATGCCCAGCCACTCACTCAGAGGTTCTTGCTCGAAGGATAATAGAGCATGAACAGTTTGCTCATTGTGTTGTGAACGATCTTTCCCAACAGAGGGGGATAGATGAGCAAATAGATAAGACGGAGAAGTTGGTTCTCACTCCTAACCACTGTTGTAATGGATTGATGGTTATTTCTCCTGTTGAGACGGAGACCACTACTGAGACGGAGATGGTTATTTCTCCTACTATTGAGGAGTTGGTTCTAACTCCTCCACAGATGGTCACATTCTTCTTCTTGAAAAAGTTGGATGAGCACTACATGGTGGTGCAAGGACGTGATCGAGGTGACTTTGATTATAGGATAATTGAGTCTTTGTATAGACTCCTACAGGCTACACAAGCCTGGAATAGATTTTTGTAATCCACATCTTCAAGGTTCTGATTTCAGCACTCTGGAGATGGGGCTGACACTCTCAGCCATTGGTGATTCATCACTGGTACAATGAATCACTGTTGGCTAGATTTTCTGCATAGCATCAAACCTAGGCAGTCATAAGATAAATCTCCCTCATTTAACCGGTGAGGCTCCCGTGTCAGATTTGTCAATATAAATGTGTTATTATCTATCAGGGGGTTTTACTTTAACCACTTAGTTCATGAACCATAACTAAGAAGTTTTGCAGCAAGTAAGCAGCTGTTTAAGAAAGGAGAATTATAGATGAAAGAAGTAAAGGAAATGCAGAGAAGAAATGGGGAAGATGTGCATCCCAATTAGTAGATAACAGAGCTAATTGCATGCACATAGAAGAAACTTAATAGATATGAACACACAGAATTATAAAGCAAAGGCAGCTCTAGATCCAGATCTAAAATAACACAAAGTTTATCAAGAGATCTAAGATTCAAAGCAAGAAACAAAGTACACCGTGACACAAAGTTCTCCGGAAACCTGCTCCTTTGTATTCCTCTGCTTCAAGTTGCTCTCAGGGGTTCAGCACAAAGTCTAAAACACAATATTGCTGCTTACAAATTCTGATTCCTCATTAACCCGGAGGTTCTTCTCCTACTTATAGAATGTAGGAGGGAAAGTACAAATAGAAGACTCAAACTGAACTAAAGTATGAACAACAAGTAAAGATGACATTTGGCAATCATCCTCAACTAACTTCTTCTTAAGTGACACATGTATCACTTAACTTAATAGAATGATTCCACATGACTTCAAGTAATGGTTGCAAAACCAATAACTTAGAAGTTTTACAATTTCATCCGGGAACATAGAAAATGGAAGAAGAAGAAAGAATAGAAGAAGTCATGCCAGCTGTAATGTTTACATCTTCTTCTTGTTCTGATATCTGATATACTTTTCGAACATATAATTCAGCATCCTTCCATCTGTTTTAGCCACTGCTTCCTTCTCTGTCCTGAACTACAGCAATCCTTCATTCAACACTTTGCTGCACATGCTTCCACCTCTTCCAAACTCGGCCCAAACCTCGCAATGTCTGCCTGCAGCGCCACCAATCTATTGATAGAATTCATCATGAAAGGCTTGGTAGCTTTATCAATTCTCTTTTGCACCATCAGAAGAGAACCTTCCAGGGAATTAGGCACCTCGTTAGAAACAATCCGCACGTATGAAGTAACACCTCCGTCCACTCTTTCCTCAGTGAAAGAAATGATACTGTCTGGTAAATCTGATGTTCTACTCTCAAACGCCTGCATCCTTTTCAGAAAAACTCTGCAGATCTCCAAACGGAAAGATACTGCAAACTCTAGTTGCTTCCCCTTCTCGACTGATCCATCCAGTACAATTTGTTCTGCAACCAATACATCTCCTGGCAGCTTGTTGATCTCGGCCAAAATACTCAGGTTACTCTCTGCAACTGTATTCATGCCTTCTATGCTTTCCATCAGTTGCTTTAGTTGATTTGTTGCATCGTTCATAACCTTTAGGCGGGCTGGCACTTCCCCAAGTTGCACAGAAGCTTGACGAATAATCAGATCCTTCCATTCGTCAATAGCCTTTACTTGATTGCTTGCATCTTCCATTTCCTGCATAAGATGATCACTCACCTGCTCTGAAATGGGCTGAATGGAAGGTTTAGCAACCTTGGCTATGATCTCACATAATTGAGATATTTACTTCTGCAGCTCTTCTTTCTCCACCTTTTCACTGTCAAGCGTAAGGAACAAAACATCCATCAACGTCTGTGTGTCCTGCTTCAATCCTTCAGTGGTAGCTTGACCGAGTGGTATTTTGGTCACCGTCACATCTTCTATCGTGAGCTCCTCTTCTATCTTTCCTTCCGCCGGAATTGATATCTCAGCAAACTTCTCTCCCGAATCGTTGATGATCAACCTAGAAGTTGCTTTAGCAACTTTAGGCCTTCTGTCTCTTCTGCTCAAATCCTGAAATAGTTGCAAGTCATGCTCCTCTAAATTCATCTCTACTCTTGCTTCCGGAACCAACTGCAAAGCTAACCATTCCGAGAAGTTACTTCTCGGGTAGTAAGAAGTCGCTGAGTGCACTACCATCTCCCGCTCTGCATCCTCTCCGTCAGAAAGTGCCACAGTGTCATGGCTGCCATCTTCTGAAACATCCAAGGACAAAGCTCTTTCGAACTCCGTCATCTGCAGCTTCAACATCTCCTCTGGAACGGGTGATGAACAGAGTGGCTGCAGGAGAGAAGACGAACATCGCCGGATTCAATGAAGGCATGGAAGCGTCCTACTGCTACGGTGCAATAGTTGGTGAAGTCGGAGTCAAAACTATGGTCGCAAAAGTGGTCTTCTCCTTCTCTTGAGGTCTTCTCCTTCTCTTGAGGTCTTCTGTGTACTTTCAACTTCTCAGACCTTTTGCTGCTTTCTCCTTCATGCTTTCGCTTGAGAGAATCTCCTGCGCCGAAGTTGCCCATGATTTGATTCATCAATACTTCATCAAGGCAGTATCCCTTCGTCAGCAGCCAGTTCGAAGTATTCACCAACATAGCCCCAGATCTCTCTTCAATTGAATGGCAGCCTCCATTGTTATCCTGCAGTATAGCTTTATCTCCTCCCATTTTATGGTAAGTGTCAAGTACCACGTTCCCATCATCTTTAAGATCCGCAGGTATCCGCGCTAATCCAAAATCGAACACTTGCTTTGCTGATAGCCTGCTGAAATCTTTCTTTTTAACCTCGTACTCACTTCTGCACTTCATCCAGAAATCTTCTAACGAAGGCACATGTGCGTACTCCTGGGAGATTGTCTTCCTGGCTACTCCAAATGGATCGAAGTTAAGCCGTGCAAGGAAGAACTCTTGCTCATACTCGGATAACATTTGCGCTTCCATCCCTCGAGCTCTGTGAATGCTGATGCAACTGTAATATCCCACCAGTGATTGGGAAGAAGCCCGTAGACTTGTGCCGTTTCGACTGAAGATCGTGTAACTCCACAAGTTGCCTGCTCAGCTCCATGGCGATCAATCTATCACTCGGATACCTGGGCATCTTTATTGGTTCTCCAGAAAAGCCCGTAACCCTGAGGTATGTGAAATCTGCAAACTGGATGAATAAACTGCCAATCTTGGACACTGCTTCCCACACTTCCTTGCTTACCCTGTGAGTCTTCAAATCTTTGTCTAGCCTGCAGATGAAATCATAGAAGAAGTCATCGTTGATCACTTTGAAGTCCTTCGCACACGCAGGTACAGTAAGCTGTGGGTAGCACTCGAAAATGGGGTCCTTGGAAAGAACACCACATCTATCCAGCTTGGAAAAGACACCCTGTGAAGCTGCAGCATACACCAAGTATGAAGTCATCTTGAAGCTGAAAGTACGCTTCACGTTCCGAAGCTGCTCACCGATGTTGCTGCTAATAATTTCCAACCAATTGATTATAGAATCAACCTTGTTGATTTCAATGGTCCTGATGAAAGCATACATCCATGTACGGAAAGTGTAGGCATTCGCTTTGCCATTCAACCTGCATAGCAATTTGACGACATCATCTGCCTCCTGCACCAAATTGGACTGTGGAAGAGTTCTCGGGAATTTTGAAGGGGATCTAGGCTTCTTCATGAACCGGCTGTTCATTATGCTCACGCAATCAGCTCTATGTTTTTCCCATCTACTGTCAGCATCCTGAATGCTAATAGAAGTCACCACCTTTTGCACTGGAATCTTCAGACAATAATTGATGAACTCCGCATCCAAACGAATTATTATCTTTCCCGCAACATCACGCACTGATCTAGATGAAGGATGATAAGATCTAGCACACTCCATCACGAACTCTGGCAATTGGGCTGTATATGGGAAAGCTGCAGCTCGGATAATTCCGCTACTTTTGACCGCACGCATGAGTGAAGTCTTTCCCGCTCTGGATCTATCAATTAAATCAGAAAGAGGTTCTGGGCCTAGATCCGTGTCTCCTATGTCTGCAAGTTTGGAAGCAATGCATGAATCCATCGTGCTCTCTTTTTCATCTCCTTTCGCCATGGCTTTGTCTATCTTCGTCTGAATAATTCTTTTTCTTCTAACTTGGCCGGATTTCTTCAATACTGGTGCAGATCTGGACAATTCTTCAGATTCGAAGGATATTTGCAATGTATTGGACATTGATAAAAACTCCTTTTCTTTTGTAAAGCACCTGTAATGAATTCCTGCAATTTATTCAGACAAAAATGGCCACTGGAGCATGAATAGTGAATTTAAATTATAAAAATCTGCACTTTTCAAGCCTGCTGCCCCAAAAATTGGTGTTTAATTTGCACATAAAGAGAGCATGAATCCTTTCAATCAACACCTGAGCTCCTGTAACACCTGCGAAAACAACTATGCAGACAAAGATCAACCTCCTCCAAAGCATGTGCCAAATTTGGAAGCTTTTAGCCTTTTTAGCACTTTGTCTGAACAAAATCCTTCCTCTAATGGGGGCGCACTTTTCCTCCTGGCTGCAATTCTTTACCTGTGAATTAAATTATTCACCCATATGGCTGCCCATGCTTATATAACCTTCACAATTCTATAATTAATAATTGCCCTAACAATTAAAGGCAATTAATTAATTAAAAATCATGCTTTTCTCTTTTAAAAATAGCATGTTTAAGGACAGCCATCCAATAAATTAAATTAATCCAATTTAATGCTTCACACAGCACTTCACTCAAGCTCCACAGTGTGCTTTGACCATAGCCACTGAAAATAGAAATTAATTTAATGTTTTAATACCTTAAAAAACATTAAATAATACCCAAATGGGGCGCACTTTTTGAGAGGAAGAGGGCAGCCATTAAATAAATTAAATTTAATGCATTTAATTCCTTTCTTTTATTCCATCTTTGACTTTTTGACCTCCTCCAAGCTTGGGCGCACTTTTTGAGAAGAAAGATTAATTAAAATAATCAAATTTAATCCTTTCATTCTCTCACCAAAGGGGGCGCACTTTTTTGCACATGTAATTCTATTTTTAAGAATTTTTCATAATGGGATTCTTTACCCTGCCAGGCAGGCACCAAAATCCCGTGATCCACTTAAGTGATTTAACTTTGACAATGGGATTATTTACCCTGCAAGGCAGGCACTAAAATCCCATGATTTCACTTAAGTCACTTTCCTTTTATTATATCATGGGAATTTTTACCCTGCAAGGTAGGCAATAAATTCCCACCTGCCTGCAGCCTCTATTTTTCCCACTGCAGCTTAAGTGACTTTTATAACACGGGAAAAAGTACCCTGCTAGGCAGGTATAAAATTCCCACCCTGCCTGCGGCTTATATTTTTCCCATCGCAGCTTAAATCCTTTGTTTTCCAAAAATGCGCCCATCCCCGCAGGGGCTTTTCTGTGCACGACTTCGCTTTTTCCCAGTGATCCAGGCCTCTGATGGCGACTTCCTCCGGGCACAATGTGCGTATATGTTTTCCAGCTGCTCCAGGCCAAAAATCGGGCTTACCCGGCGAAGGAATTGCTCCAGAGAAATTTCACAGAAAACAAAACGGGACACCACAAAAACACGAAAAATTGCCAAAAGTTACAAATAAAGCCCAAAACTTAAAATAAGTTAAAACCCTTCTGGCACATAGGAATAATAACATATTCGCTCATAATAGAGTTAAAACAAAGTGCAAATAGCCTCATACGGGGCTCAAAATAATTAAATACAAATTTTCCGCAGACAAATCCCGACGACAGAATAAAATGATTTTGGGCATCTGGGTATTTGGCGAAAAGGGCTAATATGGCTCTTTGGGATTATCTTGACGTAATACAAGAACTTTCAGGCAATAAAAACATCAAACGACCCGTTATTTTAAAAGTACGAAATTTTTTCGAATTGGGTAGTCACAGATTTTGGGGTGAAATCTGAGTGACACCACTAGACTAACTTGAAATCTTCAAAAATTTATATCTTTCTCAATAGAACGTGTAAAAATTCTGAAATCGATGTTTTGGACAAACATCTACTAACAATGCAAATGAAAACCCAACCTCCAGGATCTGTGATTAGGAGCAACACGCTGAAAGATCCTTCCATATAGATTAGTGCTGTTTTACATCCTAAGAAGTAGAGTCACCCCACTTGGAAAATGGCCAAAAACCCTACAATAGATGTCTCCAAATGTGGCGCCAAACCCTGCTCTAATACAGTGTAATATTTAAGATTTGACAAACTCTTGATTTTTCTTCACAAAAAGTCCCAAGCATTAATATTTCAACATACCCTGGATGTTGAAAATTCTGAAATTAATCTCTGAATGATCAGCCTTGAATCAGCTAAAAAATGACAAAGATCTAGGGTGGATCTTTCACCATCTGAAGAATTTCTTAAGTAACTAGGAATGGATCTCTCACCACCAAAGTTAGGGATCTCGTGGGATCTTACTTTTCATGAAGGTAGAGGATAAGGATAACAATCAACTTCTGTGCTCATTGAAAATCTCATAAGTGCCTGTATGCAAAAATGAGCTCTGCTAATGTGGAGCATTCCCAAACTGGCAATGTTATGTTATGTCTCCCAAGCAACAATGTGACCTAAAAAGTTGCCACAGACTCACACCACCCTCTAGAGATAATAAAAAATCATGAACTTCTAGGTTGATTTTCCCCCTTTTAGTCGCCAGTAGGGACATAAGTGCACCTCCAATGAAGAATCCTATAACATTAAAGTGTTATGAGGTCCCCTCTGTAACGACAAAACATAACATCTATTCCAGACCAAGCCTGGTTAAACACTATGTCCTCTGAAAAGATTATACACAAATAATGCAGAGGTGGTAACCGTCATCCAAACCCAATAGCCTCTAGAGTCTTTAGCCCCTCGAGTATGACCAAGGCTAAGACGATGCATAGAATAACATCCTAGGCCAAAAATGCTGATGGAATTGGGGACATGTACAGTCCTCCCCTCTTGAGAAATGCTTAACCCCAGAGCATTATCTTGCCATGCTATAGAAACTGACCATACCACAAAGTAAGTTTCTCCACCTGCACCCTAAGCAGATCAACTAATGATCAGCTGTGAATACATGAGAGGGTTAAGAGTCAATCACACCCCATGTAGTCATCATGACCTCCAGAGTCGTATAGAGAACAATGCAGTGCCCCTGAAGTAGAATGACTGCCATTACAACCGACTCTGGGAGGTTTGTAATCTCCACACCAAGACTCTGGCTAGCGATGGAATAAGGGGGGATGCCAATGCGACATTGTCCGATCCCTTAAAGTGAGCTCATTCTTTACCACCTCTATCAATCAACTGAGAGAGGTACGAGAGAGGAAATCCACTTTGAATCTGCCGTAAAATCCACTTCTTGGATCAACCTGTGGAATCAACTCATGTATACGCACAGAAGTGTGCAAACTCTCCTAGCATGACGGCACACTCGTGTGAGAGTAGCGGCGAGCTGTCATAGCTGTATCTCAAGTTGTGTCATGTGGGGAAAAAATACTTCAGAACTCCAGTAACCATGCGTCAGACCGACAATGTCTTAATTTTCTCCCTACATAGTTCACCAAAATGTGATGAGTGTGAACCTACTGAATAACCAGGGAATTGAGTCAACTTCATCAGCTTTCGCGGTCTAGCACATGGGGGAGGTACAAATCCGAGCTCGTGCATAGAAAGCATATAATGATACATGAGGAGTGCTAGGGCACATGTCGACTCAGAAAATGATGAATTTGTAAGCTCCAATTTGTCATAACGACAAACCGTACCATCCTTGTATAACACGTGGCAGGATATCCTCCGCTCAAGCCATTTTCTCATCTGAACCTCTTCGCGGGCATATAATCCTGTAGGTCTCATCGAAGCTTGGACACGTTTCACTAGTTCATTGGTTCGAATCAATGCACGAAAACTCGCCCCTTTGATCTCTTGGACCCTCAACCTTGGAATCTGGCACAAGTGTCATGCTGTGATCTGTCCACGGGCCTAGCCAAGATCATCTCATCCTCCGCATCTGTTTGTCCCGGATCATCCCAGTGCTACGTGGGACAGAATCCTTCGAATCCGCACGAAGTGTGCTTGGTCGTCCCTTTTTTGCCGAGTGACTCAACGTGGCAAAGGAGATCTGATAGTCTACCGAAACCTTCAGATAACCAACATAATGATAAACTCGCGATGATCTAAACCTATAACCCACTTGTCCTTGTGATGAAGTTGTCTCATGTTTCGGCCGATCACTACTGGTTCACGTCCTTCACATCCATTAGACTCCACATCGACCTAATGCAGTCTAGGACAAACCCCTCACCATTCGCCGGATTCGTCCTGTTCGCATCCTCCTTAGCTATAACCACTCTAGATGCTCGCTATAGATAATCCCAGTCAAGGACTTGGACAAATTTTCTTTCTTTCGGCCGATCCGGACATTTCGCGTATAACTTCCACTCAACTCGTCTTAAAGTTAGTCCTTGAGCAGGACTCAGCCAATTTTACGAGTGACGCCACTGCACTCCCAGCTACTATGCTTGGTCACTCCCATACTCAATGATGCATGGAAATCAAATCGGTAACTGTGTAGGGTGACCCATGGTGATGCTCAACTGTTCCCAACTCCTCTTTCTGCATACTCATATAATCCCCGTTTTGCTACAATGCAATGTTGAAGCCCTCAATGAGTCAATCTGTCTGCATAGACCTCGTCTCTCAACCAACGATTTGCATCAAGTAAAGTCTTTAGGAGGATTAGTACCTTTCCAAGTATGTAATGAGGTACCACAGACTCGCTTTGACCCTGTCATAACTCCTCAGTAATGTTTCTGAATGCCTTGTTGGACATTCAGAGTCCACTTTAGGGTAGTAATGTGGCTTATAATCTCCGCTTGAGGATCAAATTGATCTTGGTTTGGTCCATGATTCCACTTTATGCTTTAACACTATTGTCACCAACACGCCCAACTCTATCTGACATCATCCATCTCGTGGGTCTACTACACTCCTCACCTCTGGGTCACCCTCATTCTCACTTGAATACCTCAATGAATTGTGCCTTCCCCTTTGGTTGTGCAATCATGCCTTGGAGTTTCCTTCAAGGTTGTATTTGACAATCGAAACATAGTTTCTTTCGCCTCAACTCATCCCTAAGCTCTTGGGAAATGATATGGCTTCTTCGTACCTACCTTTCAATGAGTTCGGTTTTGCAGTGCCTTCACTTTTGCATGAAGTCATTGTCATGATCTTTAATGATGGAGGTGTCCCCATATTGCACCCTGAACTCGAGGTGGAAACCTAACCTTTGGAATGGCTAACTCGAAATCCCGTGCTCTCCTAATAACTTCATGCAAGTGAACGAAGGCTCAATTGCCTTCACATTATGCTAAAGCTATCTGTCAAACTTGCTATGAAAAGTGAAGTCAACCTCATCTCCGTAACATCAGGTACCCATGATGCTGACAATCTCATGAAAATCTTTTCGCAAGGTATACTGATCCAAAGAACCTTATCTGCCTCAAGTGAGTCAACTCCCTAAATCGTGCCTGTCAATTGAACCGTCCTGTGAAATCTGCTCACTAGCCAGTCATTCCCGAACCTCTTCAGTAAGGTATTCAATATGTATGTGCCCTTGTACTAATCGGTCCATTCGATGCCACCAGTCAAATGTTTGCATCTCCCTGGCAATGATGTAAGATTGCAAACTTAATTGCATCCTCCTCGCGCATGTTTTCGGATTTCAAGTCAAAGTATTTCTGTCAACTTCCCTTTGAATCCAGAACTGTGCAGTACAATTCTGTAGAACCTGTCAAAGTGTGTAATGGAAGATTTTACCCAAGTCTCCTCATGGCAACTCAGGTACCTGGCTGATGATCTAATCTATGGAGTTTGCTAACAATCTGACATTTTGCAGTACTCTTGGAAGTCGACATGTTATCTCGGAATTTTATGCCTGGCTTAGAAGATTGGGACCTTTCCCTTCATTAAAGCCAAATCACTCAAGCTGCCAATTAGACATCTGTTGGCTGCCTTACAGGCTGGTGAGAACTTTATGGATCTGCTTCAAGAAAGAGTTGTTTTTCCCCATTATGAAAGCCCCAAATGCACTGCTAGAAGTACGAATGGGGAGATTTTAGAGCTGCTTTGTAGTTTAAGATTATCACCATCCCTGAAGTAGTGTGTCACCCTATTACTGGTTGTCCCCTGCTCTCTGTATGAGTATGCAAGTCGCTGCTCTATGCTAGGAAGGCTCTCAGTGAGTTGGCTCAAATGAGAGATTTTGGTAGTTTCTTGTTGCTGGGACCATTTTATGCCTGAATGGAAGGTTGTTTCATCCAAGTCATTACACCCAAATCACTTCACTGAAGGACCCGATCTTTTCAAGCTGCCTAACAGGCTAGAGAAACTCCCATTGCTCTGACTACCATTGAAATATCCGTTGTGGGATACCTTCAAGTCAAAAAATACGACAAACCTATAGCATAAATTGCATGCTTTAATTACGATTTATTTTGATTCATTCCTAGCAGAAAATTGGCGCCAAAAATAGGAAGCAAGTCGAATTGGTTTAAATCGATAAGCTCAAGAGAAGGCAAAGTATCTTGCTATCAAATTATTTGAAGAATTGCATACAGAGAGCTTGCAAAAGCATGCATAATTAAGGCACCCAAATTGAGAGAAATAGTTTTGGAATTTATTCGAATAATATAATTGCCAAAAATAGGAAGAAACAATTATTAAAAATAACTTGTAGTTAGCTCTATAAGCATGGGACGCCACAAGGAGGAGACAATTAATTCTTTTTGATGGAGCATGCTGCCCTGGAGAATTTTGGCACCAAGGGAAGGAGTGATTTGCATTAAAGAATATTTTTCATTGCTGGGAGGCTTCCAGTTTTGGCGCCTAGGGTTGGAGAAGCTTTCTTTTTATCATTCAGAGCATCTGCATGTTGGTATAAGTGCCTAGGTGAATTAAATAATATTTTAGCTTGCTTAGCATGCAAGCAAAGTCTCAAATTTTAGGGCAGCAAGCTTTATAAGCAGATTTTGGTGACATAAATTGAGTATTTATGCCATGGACTCCATATTTGTCTGAATCAATTGCAGGTATTCATCACAGGTGCTCATATTGGTGAAAATAAATCGAAATCAATGTCAGATACATTGAATATATCTTCTGAATCAGAAGGAATTGCAAGATCTTCATAAATTGATTCAATTGCAGGATCTTTTGGCAAAAATAAAAGAAAAAGAACTCAAACAAAGATTATTCCAAGCATGATGAAAGAGAAGGATCAGCAGAATCATGCATTACTTCCAAGCTTACCGAAATCAATGATACAAACATGGGCCCTGAACCTATCACTGATTTGATTGAAAAATCCAAGGCCATTGGTAGATCATCTCTTATGCGGGCAATAAAAAGCAGCGGGATCATTCAAGCTTCAGCGTTTCTGGTCACATCTCAATTGCCTGAGTTTGTTATGGAATGTGCAAGGTCTTATCATCCTCTTTCTAAGACAGTTCGAGATGCTGCAGGGAAGACAATAATTAGGTTAGATGCACAATTCATTAATTATTTCCTTAAGCTTCCGGCACGGACAGTGGTGATTGCAATTAGCATGCAGGATGCTGGTAACAGATGGGAAAATCATATAGAAGATTGCGTGGGTATAGTGAACAATAGATACATGAAGAAGTCCAGATCACCATCGAAATTTTCGAGGACTCTTCCACTATCCAATCTTGTGCAAGAAGTTGATGATATCACCAAATTGCTTTGCAGGATAAATGGGGAAGCCAATACCAATAACTTCCACTCATGGATGTATGCCTTTGTGAGAACCATTGAGATCAACAAAGATGATTCTATAATTAATTGGGTGGAGATCATCAGTGACAACATCAGCGAGCAACTCTGAAGTGTGAGGCAGACATTCAACTTCAAAATGACTTCATACCTTGTATATGCAATAGCTTCTCAGAAGATATTTTCCGAACTGGATAGACGGGGCATATTGTTAAAAGATCCTATTTATGAGTGCTTCCCGCAATTGACAGTTTTTGAATGCTACAAAGATTACAAGTTGGTCAATGATGGATTCTTCTACGGATTCATTTGCAAATTAAATAGTGATTTGAAGACCAACAGAGTGAGCAAGGAAGCTTGACAAGCTGTCTCCCAGCATGGCTGTATCTTCATCCAGTTTGTGGACTTCACGTATATCAGGGTTAGTGGTTTCTGAGGAGAACCGGTTAAGTTGCCAAGATACCCGAGTGATAAGTGGGTCATCATGGAGTTATGCAGGAAGCTCGTAGAGTTGCATGACTTACAGTCAAAACAACACAAGTCTACAGGTAGCTTTCCAGTCACAGTCGGTCATTATAGTTGCCAGAGCATCCATAAAGCCAGAGGAATTGAAGCAGAAATATTTTCTGGGTATGAGCATGAGTTCTTCCTAGCGCGAATGAACTTTGATCCATATGGGATAGCAAAGAGGACAGTCTCCCAAGAATACCCACATGTTCCTTCACTTGAAGACTTTTGGATGAAGTGGAGGAGTGAATACGAAGTCAGAAAGGGAGATTTCAGCAGGTTATCAGCGCAACATATTTCTGACTATGGTTTAGCACAAATACTTGCAAATCTCGCAGATGATGGGCATGTGGTACTTGACACATACCATCAAATGGGAGGAGATAGAGTTGTTCTTCAGGAAATTGTAGGCGGTTGTCAGACAATTGAAAAAAGGTCTTCTGCAGTTGTGGTTAACACCTCAAATTGGTTGTTAACAAAGGGGTATTGCATGGATGAGGCTTTGATAAACCAGATCACAAGGAATTTTGCTGCAGGGGATTCCAGCAAAAGAAATCATGAAGGTGAAAGTAGCAGAAGACCGGAGAAGCTCAAGGTGTACAAGAAATTTCAGGTATTAGAGAAGGATAAGTCTACATCTATTATACCAGTGTCGGTAATAAATTTGTAATCATTTACTTAAAAAATGGATAGCCAAATTAAGTTGTTAATACGAAAATCATGCACGTTAAAAACTATGTCAAATATTTAGAAGTTTTTGTAAGAGATTCTACATAAGTTGTAAAGTGAATTTGGGAGATGGTATAGTAAGTATGTTTGGCTTATTGAATCTCAAGGAGCATGAGATTAATAATGAGATGAATGAATTGGATTTCAAAATAATTTTATATTCATTAAAGATGCGACAACGTTCTATAATTATTTGCTCGTTTAAGCCTAGAAAATAACATTTATACTTGTGCACTTCTTATGATGAATTCCCTAGGATGTCGTGGATTTGATTTTTAAGTATATCTAAGGTTATAACATGGATTAGTTGGTTAGAAATGACTAATTCATACAAAAATACGAAGTTATCTACATTATTATTATAGACATTATTTTTATGTATCTATCTAGTTAATTGCTTTGGTGCTAGTGTATTTATGTATTATTGATCCAATTTGTGACAATAGTCAAGATATATTACAATATAACACATTGGAATAAGCCTTAAATTTGTTAATAGGAGAACAAAAATCTATTGGGTAAATAGAACAAATTTAACATTATTATATTAAATAAAGAATTAATTAATAAAGAATTCATTATTCTATTAATTTAAGCAAATAATACTCATAACTCATTGCCATTCACATAAGTTGCAATTACATTAGTGTGGCAAAATCCATTTATTGAATTTTGGGTAATGGTTACGATTACTTTTAAGAGGAGAGATACTCTAATCCATTCTTTGTTATTTTATGACCACTTTTCACATAGTCTATAGGAAAACCCTAATAAACAAGTGTCGCAATGCGACTAGTCCCTACCCAAGTGTTTGTTAAACTGTTTAAAACTATTGCATAGACCATATGAAATAAAAATAGTTGATTGTGATAGGTTGAAAAAAAAATTGAGTAATAGGAAAGTGGATCCTATAGTTACCCTGCTGGCAGGGATTAATAAGTTAAAGTTATTTATTAAATTTTTAACCACCGTGGTGGTTGATGGGTAGTTATAACCCTTGGGGTATTTAAAGAGGCCCTGTTAAAAATATTTTTACAGTTTTCTGTAAACAACCTCACTCAAATTTCAATAACCTTGTTGGTGAGAAACTCTCGTGGGAACTCTCCATATGGGTAAATAAGATTGAAATAATTTATTTATTTTGTATTGTTTTTCAAATGTAAAGGGCTGAAGTAAATTTGTGGGGTAAAGTCAATTAACATCCAAGGTCTCCCAGATGGAGACGATGCTCCATAGAAATAGGTTTTTGAATTTTCTCATTTTGTTGTATGGGAATAAGGAGAAAAAATATGGGTAAATAATATTGAAATAGTTTATTTATTTTGTATTGTTTTTGAAATGTAAAGGGCTAAAGTAAATTTGTGGGGCCAAGTCAATTAACATCCAAGGTCTCTTAGAAGGCGACAATGCTCCACAAAAATAGGTTTTTTAATTTTCTCATTTTGTTGTATGGGAATAAGGAGAATAAGGAGAAAAATCTAGCAACCAATCATATACATAAAAATTAGTAGTTATAAATTAATAAAAAATTATATATTTTTTAAAACTATTGCATAGACCATATGAAATAAAAATAGTTGATTGTGATTGGTTGAAAAAAAAATTGAGTAATAAGAAAGTGGATCCTATAGTTACACTGTGTTGGTAGGGACTAATGATTGATGCACTTTATCTATAGTATAGAGTAATAGGCTCTATGTATTTATAGAGAATATGATTATTAAATGAGTTAAAATATGAGATCTATTTGTTAAATAGAATACATTGGATGTGTGTTAGAATAATATATTATATGATAATGTTTTGATATAAGAGATAATTTTCTTATTTTGGATTTAAACAATCAATATTATAAAATGAATGAGTTTGAAAAGTGTCATACATGCATAAGGTGTAAATAAAAACATTATTTAGTGAAATATTATATAAGAGGGAAGATTTTATAGGAGATAATTTTTTATTTTGGATTTAAATAAATAATATTATAAAATGAATGAGTTAATTAGAAAAGTGCCATCCATGCATAAGGTGTAAATAAAAACATAATTTAGTGAAATATTATAAGAAGAGGGAATATTTATAAGAAGAGGGAATATTTCAGATATGGATCTTGGATGGGTAACTAGTTATTATAATAAATCATCCATGGGACAATAATTATTTAAATGGTAATAACACCCTTTAGCTACCGTTTTTTACCTCTATGATAATCTTTTTTAATTTTTGCCACAATTTACAAAAAGAGTGCTTATAAGACCATGATGATCACAAGAACTATTATCTTTATTTCCATGACCATAATTGTAAAATTAATATATAAATCACTATATACTAATGATATTTAATAATCAATATTTCATAGACCTTACTTCGATAATAAGTGTGGTATGCAACATAATAAGTATTTTTGAGAATATTAATGGAATTCGACTTACTATGTGATTAATAATGAAAATATGTTATTCTTTTTTAAAAAATATATAACAAAGGGTACATACACACATATACATATAATTACAAATAAATAAATAATTAAAAATAGATAGAAGTTCTAGTGGAGACCATGAACAATGTGTTGCATCATTATAATGTTTTAATTAACAAAATTAGTGAACTTCGAGAGGCGAGGGGTGATGATTTTACTCATGCCCGCTTAACTGAGTTGTGTATGTGCGACTTATTGTTTCTCTTGGAATTTTGATGCTTGTTAGATCACGAGTTCACCTTTACCCCTCTTACAATTCTCTGTTATGGCCATTAATTACCCACTCTTGAGGATAGTGAGATGAACTATGGGCGCAACTATAGGGTGGGAATTTAGGGATAAAAATTAAATTTACAATTATTAATAATGAGAATATTGTAAGCAATTGAATATTGGATGTCTCCAATATAAACAAGATGGGCATGGCCAAAACGTCCTTGACACACATACAATTCTATGCATTGTTAGGATATTTGTATAGTTTTTTTGTGAAATCGTAGTTCAAAACATGATAAGTATAAGTCTATATTAAATATCAATAAAGTGCACAAATTTATGGATGTTTTCCCTAGGGAGCTAGATTGATTACTCCCAAATAGAGAAGATAAACAAGCCCATTAATTAATTCCCAGGAATTGAATGTGTTTCTATAGCTCTAGGTATCACTAATCAATCCCTGAATTAGTTGAACTAAAAATTCAATCAGCTAAATTACTTTGACTGGGAAAGATTCAACGTGGAGTTTCACTGTGGGGTAATCTTGTATTATAATTTGTAAAGAAAAACGATGGTGCCCACTGCCATGCAATAATGCATTGATTATCATTAACCAAATAAGCTCATGATAAATTTACCTAATCTTGAATTGATGAGTTGTTATCTCAGGTAAGTGGTGCAGAATGCTAATTTGTAATCGAGATATCACATAGATATCACCAATTATGTGATATTTCAAAAATTTCTTTTTAGAACTTGAAATGATAACTAATAGTTTTTGGTCATACCTTTTTGATTAGCCCATGTGCTAGCTTGTTTCATAACTTTGATGAGTAATGCTCTTTTTACATTTAAATAGAACTGAAGAATCTATTTAATGGAAAGAAGTATTGATAAATTAAGTAGAAAACTGAGAAATTGATGAATTGAAAGTAAAATAGAAAATTTGTCAAGTTAATAGTGCTATATACACAAAAATAAATATATTTCGTTGACTAAGAATTGTTGCTTGTGAATTGTGTTTCAGATCAACCCTATGCACTTGAGGTCAGAAGTTGTTTTATTGGGGAATAATGCTATGTGACTATTTCTCTATAATGGATTGATGTTAAATAAGAAGATACATTAAAATAAAGTCACATAAAGGCGTTAAGAAGTAAAGTAAACAACTTCAAAATAAAGTCAATTCACATAAAGTATAAAATTATGTGTAATGGGTAAAATATATAAAATGCCAAAATAGCAAAAGATATTGTAAAACCTGCTTATAGGCATGTTACATTTATAATGATACTACTATGTACAAAAGAAATAAGTTAAGAGATGTAAGTTGTGGTGTGTCCATTCCACAACCACCCTAGAAAGTTATAAAAAAAGGTCTTGGAAACTTTGGAAAAAGAAGTCAAGGAAAACTGTTAGGAAGCTCTTGTGTGAAAAGGCAAGGGGGGGCAAGTGGGCGAGAGAAGGGGCACACAGAGGTGTCCAACATATATATATATATATATATATATATATATATATATATATATATTAATGTCATTTTCCTTTGTAGAAATAGCTTAAGAACCTTTTCTTGGGATCACAAGAGGAAGTGCGGGGTCCTTTCAAAAAGAGAATTTCAGATATGTATTCTAAATTTTCTCTTAATTCAATACAAGAGAATATTATGTTTAATTTACCATTGTTCATCTCTTATTTATAATGCCTATGTTTTGATAAGTTATGTTAAGCATTGTATTTAAAATAAACATTTGGTTGTAATTATATTCAAAGAAATTATGTTTTTTCTGTATACAATAAATAAATTAGTCGCACCACAAAATACTCTTGATCTTAGATATGATGAGATATCATAGATAATTATCAATATAATGACTTTTATCTTGTCAACATCTTATATCTCAACTTAAAAAAGGTGATAGTGCATTTCTTAGGCCATAATAGTTTGTATAATATTTTTTCTTTGAAATTTACATTAATATTTTTTCTTTGAAATTTACATTAATATTTTTCTAAAAAATGGTGTACCCATCCCCATCTTATCGTATTGGTACCAATATTCATACCCATCTCTTAATAATTGTGGTTATAACTAAAAAATAAAAAAACATTTCTTACATGTTAATAACTAAATAAATAATATTTAGTTATTAAAATTAAATCAATATTAGTTATTAAAATTATTGTCTAATTATAAATGCTCATGGAAGTGGTGTCCCCAGATTTCACTGAAATCTGAGACTACCCTATGTTAAAAAATTTCGTTCTTTTAAAATAATGGGTCGTTTTGTGTTTTTCTTGCTAGAAAGTGTTTGCGTTGTGTCAAGATATTCCCAAGGAGCCATATAAGCCAATTTCGACAAATACCCAGATGCCCAAAATCGTTATATTCTGTCGTTGGGGTTTGCCTACGAGAAATTTGTATTTAATTATTTTGAGCCCTATTTGAGGCAATTTGTGCTCTGGTTTAACCCTGTTGTGATTGTACATGTCAATATTCCCATATACTAGTAATGTTTTAACCAGGAATGGATCTTGGGCTTTATTTGTAACTTCTGGCAACGTTTTGTGTTTTTAGTGTTGTCTCGTTTCGTTTTCTGTGAAATTTCTTTGGATCAATTCCTTTTCCGGTTTGGTCTGATTCTTTTCCTGGAGTATCTGGAGATCACCTATTCACGTTGCGCCAGAAGCAATTCGCCATCGGAGGTCTGGTTCTCTCAGAAAAGACGAAGTCGTGCTGGGCTGGCCGCATTTTTGGAAAAAGAGGGTTTGAAGTGAATCATGGGATTTTTGGAAGCAGCAGGTAGGTGAGAATTTTGTAACTGCCTGGCAGGGTAATTTTTCCCATGGAAGCAACGCCACTTAAGTCACAATGGAAAAATTAGAGGTAGCAGGTAGGCGGGAATTTCTTACCTGCCTTGTAGGGTAAAAATTCCCATTATGAAATAAAAGAAAAATCACTTAGGTATTAATGAGATTTTATTACTTGCCTTGCAGGGTAAATAATCCCATTATGAAAGTCAAACAGGGTAAGTGGATCATGTGATTTTTGGAGCTACGGTGCATAGTGAATAATCCCATTGTTAATTGGCTTTTAAAAATAGAATTCACCCTTGCCAAAAAAGTGCAACCCACCTTGGGTAAATAATAATGCATTTAATAATATTTATTAATATTTATTCACCCAATTTTGGTGCCCAAGCATGAGGAAAAGTCAACAAAGGAAAAGTGGATAAAAGAAATTGGAATTAGAAATTCTAAAATTAAATAAATATGATTTATTTAATGCAGCCCCTTCATGACAAAAAAGTGCGCCCCATTTGGGAGAGAAATAATACTTTTTAAAATATTAATTGATTTAATTAATTCCTATTTTCAGTGGCTAAGGTCAAAGCATACTGTGAGGCATGAGTTAACAAGAAGCAGAAGTCTAAAATTAAATAAATTTAATTTATTTAATGGCAGAAATGAGCATGCACAAAATAAGCGCCCCATTTGAAGAGTAAAGCTTATTAAATAATTAATTAATTGTCAGGAATAGGAAAGACATTAATTAATTATAGAATTATGAGGATTATATAAGCAGAGGCTGCCATAAGGATGAATTAATTAATTCAAAAGCAGAGAAATGCAGCCCAGACAAAAAGTGCGCCCCATTTGGAGAGGAATTTTGCTTAGAAGGTGTAATTAATGCTGGAAGCTTCCAAATTTGGCGCCTAGGTTTGAAGGAGCTTGATTTGTGTCTGAATTATTGTCTGCATAGTGGTACAGGTGCTCAGGTGAAGTTGGTAAAATTCATGCTTGCTTTGCATGCAAATAAAGCATCAAATTTTGGGGCAGTAGGCTTGATATATGCAGATTTTTATGATTAAAATCCACTGTTCATGTTCCGGTTGCCATCTTTGTATGAATTAATTGCATGAATTCATCACAGGTGTTTTTGTAAGAGAAAGGGAGTTTAAATCAATGTCCAATACATTGAACATATCCTCCGAATCTGAAGAATTATCTAGATCTACACCGGTTGTGAAGAATTCTAGCCGAATAAAGAGGAAAAGAATTGTTCAGACAAAGATTGTTCCAGCCATGGCAAAACAGGATGAACGAGAAAGCTCAGCAGAATCATGCATTACTTATAGGTTTGCTGACATCAGAGACACAAATTCAGGCCCAGATCTAGATCTAAATTCAGATCCGGATCTCATAATTGCAAAAGCTTCCGGAAAAAATTCATCCTCTTGTTTCTGATGCAGCCCGTGTAGAAGTCAGTGCGGCGAAAATTCCTTCCAGGACTTTCTGCATGTGCTCCCAATCTTCCAGTTGAAGCCTTCATTGAATTTGCATTCACCCGGAGTGCTTTCTAGAATTTTTAATTACTCATATGCAATTAAAAATAAGAATGATGAGTTATTTACGGCAAACATTGCACTGATGCATGTACTGGAGAAGAACTGCAAAAGCTTCAAGAAAATCACAGTCACTTGCTTCCAGATCCAGCCGCTCCCAGATCCAGCTTGGTGAGAATCAAAGGAAAAAGAATCAGCTGCATGCAGAATATGAAAAAGGACAAAACTGCAGCTTTCCTCTTCGTTATTTTCTTTCCTCCGACAAAGTAATTGAGCGATCAATTAAATTATACAACTTAAGTGATTGGTTTAAAAACCATTACTTGAAGAAGTCAACTACGTGGAGATAGGTGGCAGACGTGCAAAATAGAAGGTTCTATCTTCAGTTGCAAATCATGCATGTCATGCAAATAGGAATTCCAGGAGGGAGATTGTCAGTTGTTTCCTTTTCCACTTCCACATGTGCCAGTTCAACTAAAAGCTTCCTACTTGTAATTGCCCCTCTAAATGCTATAAGTAGAGGAAGAACCTACGGGTTAAAGGATCAAAACTTGTAAGCAACATTCTTGTGTTCCAGACTTTGTGCTGAAACCCCTGATAGCTATTTGAAGCGAAGGAATACAAAGGAGCAGATTTCTGGAGAACTTTGTGTCATGGTGCATTTTGTTTATAGCTTTTGTTTTAGATCTACTTATAAACTGTGTTATTTTAGATCTAAATCTGAAGCTGCCTTTGCTTATAATTCTGTGTGTTGATATCTATTGGTTTCTTCTATGTGCATGTAATCAACTCTGTTATCTATTGATTGGGTTGCACATCTTCCTTGTGTTTTATTATGCCCTTCTTCTTTAAATATTTCCTTTCTTTAAACAGCTACTTACTTGCTGCAAAACTATACAGCTATGGTTCATGAGTTGCATGGTTAAAGTAAAACCCCCATATAGATACTAGCATATTTTATTGACAAATCTGACACAGGATCCTCACCAATAAATTAGGGAGATTTATATCATGACTGCCTAGGTTTTTAGCTATGCAGAAAATCTAGCCAACAGGAAGCCTTCAACTTAATATTATATTAATATATTATTATATACTAAATCCCAAAAAATCATCTCTTGCAGACCACCTCTTAATACCTTTGTCGCCAAGCACCACTATCGAACACAAACGAGCACCACTTTACAAAGTCGAATGAAGAGTCTGTGGGAAGTGGGAATAGTCACAACCAAACAAAAATCACATATCCTAATTGTAACACCGAACAATGAATTGGAAGAGTCGAGCGACAGTGTAATGGACTCAAATGTTGCACTCAAAATACATTGTGAATTGGGATGCCTTGAACTAGAATGCTTTGGTTAAAAATGTCTTTGTTGCCTTTCTTTTTTCTTTTTTCCATCTTTTATAACTTTTATAAGTGTTTGTGCATATGATTAGGGTTAGAACTTTTTACTTTTAGTTTTTTTTAGCTTTTTCTAAAATATAAAAAATGAGGTCGATCAAATCGGATTCACCCAGACACCTAAAAAAAATGGATCGAATTGGATCTAGTCTAGATCCAACCGAACCTGGTAATTATGTTTCTCAGACATGTTGGCTAGATTTTCTGCACAGCTGAAAACCTAGGCAGTCATGAGATAAATCTCCCTCATTTACTAGTGAGACTCCCGTGTAAGATTTTGTCAATTATATTTTCTAATATCTATCTGTTGGTTTTACTTTAACCGCGTAGCTCATGCACTATAGCCAGACAATTTTGCAGCAAGTAAGCAACTATAAGAAATATATATATGCAGAAGAGAGAAATAATTGAATGCGAGTAAAAAAGAAAGATGTGCAACCTAACCAATAGTTGACAGAGTTGGTCACATGCACATAGACGAAACAAATAGATCTTGGAATGCAGAATTCAAATCAAAGAAAAGTTTCAGATCCAGATCTAAGATAACACAAAGTTTATGCAAAGATCTAAAAAGAAATAAGAAACAAATGCACCGTTGACACAAAGTTCTCCGGAAATCTGCCTTCTCTCTATTCCTTAGCTTTCAAAAAGATATTAAGGGTTTCATCTCAAAGTCTGGAACACAAGAATGTTGATTACAAATTCTGATCCATTAACCCGTAGGCTCTTCCTATATTTATAGTGTATAGAGGGGAAATTACAAATGGAAAATACAATTAAACTAGATCATGCGGGAAGTTGTAAAGGGAACATCTGACAATATTTATCCTAGAATTCCTCTCTAGGTCCAATTTCACCCCCCCAGGGTTGAATTGATAACATACATCAGAATTCTCAAGTCCCAGGCAAATTGATTGATCCAGGGCAAAAATCATGTTTCTAGGGTCCCTTCAGAAATTTTTCTAACTCTCCTGTCCAGGTTGAAAAGAACAAGCTCTGAGAAAATGCAAGAAAGTTGCAGAAAATAAGCTTGGGCCAGAAAAAATTGTGAAAATCGGCTAAGTCCTAGTCCCCGGACAGTCGGGACATTTGGGACGAAAAGGCGCGGATCGGCCGAAAAGCCTACAGGCGGCCCAAACAACAAAGGGACATCTGGGACAAATGGACGCGAAATGCCCGAATCGGCCGAAAGAAAGAAAATTTGTCCAAGTCCTTAATCGGGAGCAAGCAGGACAAGAGTACGGGAAGGACCCGAACCGGCCGGTTCGGCCGGAACGGGAAACTTTCGCACAAGGACATCTGGGCCGAGTGCGCGAGGACGCGAACCGGCCGGTTCGCCCGAAACAGGAAACTTCAGCACAAGGACAAGTGGGACAAAGGGACGCGCGGGACGCGGATAGCCGAAGGAGCCGAAAGCCAATCAGATCACGCCACGTGTCACCGACAGAAAAGGGACGAGGAAGCCCATTTCAGGCGGATCAGAGGATTCTGTCCCGCGAAGCACTGGGACATCCGGGACAAAAAGACGCGGTGGACGCGAAAATCCGGCAGGCCCGTGGACGAATCACAGGATGACACGTGTCGCCAAGGAAAAAGGTCCAAAAAGTCAAAGGGGCAAGGTTTGAAGCGCTGGCCCGAGCCAATTAGTACAGGACACGTGTCCAATGGAGCAGAGAAGTGCGGAGCCAGGGAAAGATTTGGGAAATTTGGCTAAGTTCAGCCAAAGAGCTAAAAGCGAAAGTCTACTCCGCGCCCCGTGTCGACCAATCAATGCATGCCACATGTCCCAAGTGGCGGGGGCGCGGAGGAAAAGTAAAAAATGTTCCGAATCATCAAAAAGTCAAAGTTTTCAAGGAAAACCCGCGGGACAGGTCAGATGAGAGAATAACATATCCAATCAGCACGTGCCACGTGTCATCCAGGTGGCAGAGCGCGGGAAGAAATTTAAAAATCCGTTTTCACCTGTTTTGTGCCCTAGATCTTCAGATCTCCATATCTTTTGATCCAGAGCTCGGATTGGCACGTTCTTTATATCAACGGAAAGCTTGTGAAATTATCTACATGATTCTAGGGTTAATCTCGAGTTTTGGTGTAGTCTGGAGGGAGAAAATCGAGAAACGGCTCTGACGCGTGTTCATGACCAGAAGTGACATTCCAGCGACCAGATTTAATGCAGAATGGGTCGCCTTCTCCTGTATTTCGGTCAAAATGACAGGGTATGGGTTTGTAAGGTTCCCCATGCCGTTTTAATGCACCTGCATTCAAGGAGGGATGGGCTCTCATGTTTTTGTACGTTTCCTGTCCCCTGGGCTCGACCCTTGCACTGTAAAAGCCAGATTTGGCTCATTTCCAAAGGGGGAACAATTTTTGACATAGCAACTTCTTCTTTCAGCTCCAGCAAGTGACTGAAGCAAGGATCAGACCTCTCCAAAGATTGTAACAGTTTTCTTTTACCTCTCTGAGGGTGTAATGCGTGTTTTTGACACTGAAAATGATAATGCAAGCTCTGTGAATGGGTTTTCAGTCCTCTGTTTGTATTATTTGCTTCATTTCAAATCCTGAATTATATCTTATCAGTCTGTGTATGTTTTATGTTGTAAACTTTGGTCTGTGTCTATTTGCTTGACAGAAATGTTTCACCACTCCTCCTTTGGTGTATCACCTTTAGTTTAGTTTTATTTTTGCACTTTCTATCTCTGTCTCCTTGCAGTTTAGAGTAGGATTAGGATCTGAACCTCTGTAGTTTTTTGCAAAATATAGATCTAAATCAGAGGAGTTTGAGGAACCAGCCTCTAATCTGGAGATTCCTCTCTCAGTTTCACAAGTCCCCACACTTGGAGAGAGGTTTCCATGTTGTGCAATCACACTGGATGCTAGAGTGATCAACCTAGAAGCCTGATCTGCATCCAGGGGTGCTGTGAGCCTGCAACAACAGTTTTGGCACGCCCGGTGGGACACTAGAGGTCTCATTTTTATTGCAGCAAAGTTGATATGCATCTGCTGCAGTTTTCTTGCTTATAAGAGCTATTATTTGCATATCTGGCGACTCCAAGGGGAAGAATCAACTGGTTTCAGCAGTGCAGGCCTGAAAACTCATGAGAAGAATCACCACAAGGTCAAGAGTTGGAGAAGAAGAAGTGTTGTTTGAATACCTGCAGTTATCTCCAAGAAGAAGGCAAAGAGGAAGAAGGATTCAAAGGTCTCCATCTCCACCAAACAGAACTCTCTCAACTCCTCCACCTGACAGGCCTTTCATTCAGTATACAAGGGCTTTAAGACCGATTAGAATGGCTCAGAACAATCCCTACGTCAACTTCACAGGCAGCAGCCCACTTGCTCTCAATGCACAACATCCAGTTCCTATTGCAGCCTTGAAGAACATTCCCTACTTCACTGGAGAAAATCAGACTACTCCAGGTGATCATGTTAAAGATATTGCTAACCTTTGTGCAATCCATGAAATCAATGAAATGCAAGTGGCTGTCAAGTTACTGGCATCTTCCTTCAAGGGTAAAGCATTACAATGGTTTAGGAGCCTTGGAGCTGGTTCTATCACAAACTGGAATCAGCTGTGTATTGCACTTCATGAGCAATTTGGAGAGAAGGGAGACAACTTGTCTCTTTTGGAGCAGCTGACAACTATCAAGAGAGCCCCCAACGAGCAGCTGACTGACTTCAACTTCAGATTTCAAAGGTCTTGGGATAGGATTCCAGTGGCAGTCAGGCCAACAGCAGAAGGTGCTTTTCTATATTACCTTAAAGCTTTGAATTCTGATATTTCTATGTTAATTCAGTCCATGGGAGGCACAACAATCCCTATGGCTTATAGCATTGCCATTAGAGCCGAAAACTGTCTTATTCAAGCTGGTAAACTGGCTCCTAGGCCTCCCATGCCCTTGTATCCAAACTTAGAAAATCCAAGCACTAGTCAAGCACCCACTTTGGCTCCTGTTCCCACCCCTAGAAACCAGAGTTCAAATGAAGCTTCCACTTCATCTCCAAGTGCCCCAAATGAGCTCCAAGAGGTCATGAAACAGTTGCAAAACCTAGGCAATGAGCTGGTTACTCTCAAGAGGCAGCAAGCCCAAGGTTTCAGACCTTCCTATCAACCCCAAGCTCAGCCTAATAGGCAGCCATACCAACCACAAAGACCACCTAATCCAGCTGCAAATGTGAATCAAACAAGGCCTCCTGCCAATAGACCATTCCAGCCCTATAATCCAAATGCCATATCTACCTCTAAGGCATTAGTGCCAACACAGAACAACATTGCTCAGGAATATGATTGGTGCTTTCCATGCAACGAGCCTCATAACCAATCCATGTGTTTCAATGGTGCTCTCAATCAAGCACTAATGGTGACAACTACTGGTGTGGAGGGCGAGGGCAGTCAAGGAAACAGTCAACAACAAGAAACATTCCAACAGCAATCAGCCCCAAATGACACCACATTGGTGAACTGGCAAGCAGAAGATTTCTGTGGCATGAATCAGGCAGTTTCTCAAGGTGTTGCAGCCAACACAAGGTCAAAGAGGAGAAATTTGGGTGAAGAACAACCATTAGCCCCAGCCAATCCACAACCTTCCACGGCTCCACAAATGATTGGCAAGCAAAGTCCAGTTTCAAGTGCACAAGGACAGCCAAGAACAGCCCCTAGGCCAACTCAAATGCCAGCTGTTGCTGCCCACGTGCAAGGGGTGAATGTGCAAACCAAGGGACAACAAAAGGATACTTCATCCCCATTCAGTATCATTGAACAGATGAAGAAGACTAACGTCAATATATCAATGTGGGAATCCCTATCTATCCCAGGCCAAAGAGATCTGCTGCAAGCTGCCATGAAGGATTGGCCAACTTCGAATCAGCAGGTTCAGATGCAAGACAAAGTGCTCACAAATGCTACCCAGCCTGAAGGAAGTCATGGAGGACAACAAGGTAAGATGTTGAAGCCCCCTCCTTTCTACGTTTCGTTGATCATTGGAAATCAACTAGTACATAATTGCATGATAGACTCCGGAGCAAGTAGCTCAGTAATGCCTAAACAGATAGCTGATCAGCTAGGGCTCCAGTATGAAATAACATCTAAAGGGGTAGTGCAGCTAGATGGGACAGCAATAGCAACAGTTGGAGTGATTAAAAACTTGAGTCTTACCTTGCATGCATGTCCAAATGTTGTTGTCTTACAAGATGTATCAATCATAGACCTTCCACCACTCTTTGCCCTTTGTTTGTCAAGGGACTTCACAGCCAAGATTGGGGGGTATTTGTCTGCTGATTGGTCACACATGCTGTTCAGAACAAGATATGGAACTAAGGCTACAATTAGGTCTGAACCTATTGCAAACTTCCATATTGAGCCTTATACTCCAAGTCAGATTAATGCCAATTGTTCAGCATTTGATCAAGAAGATTATCCAAACACAGATGAAGCCGACACCAAGGTTGGAAGCATCCCAGATTTGACTCTTGATGAATGGGCAAGCAAGGTACATGCTTTTGATCCCTATCAAGAAGTAGAAGAATCTGAGCTGGGAGTCTATTGTATACATGAAGAAAATCAACCTATTCCTAGCATCACCAAGCCAGATCATAAGGACAAGAATGAAGTATGGCAATTGTTCTTTGACGGATCAAGGAGTAGACAAGGTGCAGGAGGAGGAGCTATGCTCATTTCACCGCAAGGTATAAAGTATTACTCAGCCTTCCGTTTTCAGTTTTCTTGTTCAAACAACACAGCTGAATATGAGGCCTTGATTCATGGACTTCATTGGGCTAGAAAAAAGGGCATAAATAACTTGCAGGTGTTCGGGGATAGCGAGCTAATCGTCAACCAAGTTAGAGGACAACATGCTACAAAGAACGACTTGCTGAGGAGCTACAAGAATAGGGTATGGGACCTCATTGAGGATTTCGAAGCTTTCAACATTGTGTCCATACCCAGGAAGAAAAATGAAGCCGCGGATAGGCTCGCAGCAGTTGGAGCAACGTTTGATGTGGTTGACAACATCAAAAGGGAAAAAACACAGCCACATATCCATGTGATTGTGAGGCCAGCAGTTCCAGATAATAACACAAGCTGGCAGGTGTTTGAGAACGATCAACAGATCGTCAATTTTTTACAAGAAGAGGCTGAATTCTCAGCTAGGAATCAGGACAGACTTGAGCAGCAATATGGGGATCAAGTAGTGCAGCTGCAGACAAACAAGCTTCCCAAGGGTTTAGTAACGTTGGAGTCTATCTTCAACCCTAACGACCAGTTCCGTAAGGAAAAGGCTAACATACAGGTCAAGAGAGAAGATTCAGAGCCAATTCCGGTTGGGGAAGGCAAAACACTTCAAATTGGTAAAGTGGCCACTGAGCAGGAGAAATCAGATTTCATACAGCTTTGCCAAGAATTTCCAGATGTCTTCGCTTGGAGCTATGAAGACTTGAGAGGATTCAATCCGAATTTGGCACAACATACCATAGAATTGGATCCAGATGCTAAGCCCATCAGGCAGAAGCAGAGACCTGTTAACCCTCACATTGAGCCTCTAATGAAGAAAGAGCTAAATAAGCTAATAGAGGCAAGCATTATATTCCCGATCAAGCACTCAAGCTGGGTTGCTAACTTGGTTCCGGTCAGGAAGAAGAGCGGAGAAATCAGGTTGTGTGTGGACTTCCGAGACCTCAATAGGGCCTCTCTCAAAGATCATTACCCACTCCCTTCCATGGAGCAAATATTGCAGGTTGTAGCCGGTTCAGAGAGATTCTCTCTCCTAGATGGCTACTCAGGCTATAATCAGGTGATGGTGAAAGAAGAAGACCAATTCAAGACAACCTTCACAACTAAATGGGGCACATATGCTTACAAGAAGATGCCATTTGGGCTGTCCAACGCTGGTGCTACCTTTCAAAGGGCAATGGACATGGCATTCAAAGGCTTGATCAACAAGATAGTGCTGATATATCTAGATGATATCACTGTCTTCTCAAAGAATGCAGCAGACCATCTCTTTCACCTCAGGCAAGTGTTTCAGAGGTGTAGAAAGTTCGGAGTGTCTTTGAACCCCAAGAAGTGCATCTTTCTTGCACATGAAGGAAAACTTTTAGGCCATATTGTCTCGAAAGAGGGACTGGCAATTGATCCAGAGAGGGTTGAAGCCATAAGAACACTACCATTGCCAAGTCACAAGAAGGCTCTTCAAAGCTTCTTGGGAAGGATCAATTTTGTCCGCAGGTTTATCCCAGATTTTGCAGCCCTTGTCAAGCCCATCACCAAAATGTTAAAGAAGAGCATGGCTTTTAAGTGGACAACAGAAGGCAAGGAGAGCTTCGAAGCAATCAAAGAAGCTATCTCTCAAGCACCAACTCTCATCAACCCAGACTTCTCCAAGGATTTCATCCTCTATGCATTTGGAGGCGATGACACTATTTCTACCATTCTAGTACAGCAGAACAAAGATAATGATGAGCAGCCAATTGCCTTTTTTAGCTAGAGCCTAGATGACTGCGAGGTGAGGTACTCTTTTATTGAAAAGCATGTACTTGCAGTAATCAGAAGCTTGAAGAAATTCAAGCATTTAGTCTCAAACAACAAGGTCCAGTTGCTGGTCTCACATGCTGGAGTTAAGGACTTCCTCCTCAACAAGGATTTGAATGAGAAAAGGGCAGGTTGGATCACCCGTGTCATGGAATATGACATTGATATCAAGATCACCAAGCTGGTAAGAGGGAAAGGACTGTGTGAGCAGCTGGTTTTGGGGAAGCAAAAGGAAGTATGCAACGAAGAAGAGGCTGTTTTGACAGTCCAGGACAGCCATGAGCCAAGTGGCAATCAAGAAGAAGACAATGCTTCCCCCACTCCTTGCTGGACCCAAAGTATTATGCACTTCCTAGGCACAGGCCTATGCCCTCCAGAGATGAACAAGACCCAAAGGAGACACTTCAGATTGCAGGCTGTTCCGTATGCCATTGTTGATGGAGTTTTGTTCAAGAAAGATGTGAATGGAGTGCTGCTAAGATGCATTAGCACAGGTCAGATTCAAAGGGTGTTGGAAGAGTTTCATGGTGGACCAGCTGGTGGCCATTTTGCACCAAGAGTGACAGCTCTAAAAATCATGAAGGCTGGTTATTATTGGCCTAAAATATTCAGTGATTGCTATGCATGGATCAAGAGGTGTAAGAATTGTGCATTCTTCACAGGAAAAGAGAGACTTGCTGCCCTCCCATTGCATCCAATCTCAGTTGACCAGCCATTCATGCAATGGGGTTTGGACTTCATTGGAGTCATTAATCCCAATTCAAGCCAAGGGCACAAATGGATTTTGACAGCCACAGACTACTTCACCAAATGGACAGAAGCAGTAGCACTCAAAGAGGCGAACGAGTCTAACATCTTAGACTTTTATGAGGGGATAACAACCATATTTGGTGTACCTGCTACCATAATCTCTGATAACGCATTAGCATTCATTGGATCCAAGGTGACTGAGTGGGCTGTCAAGAACGGTATTTACCTAAGCACTTCATCGAACTATTACCCTCAGGGTAATGGCCAGGACGAGTCTACAAACAAGAACTTGTTGAGGATCATTAGGAGAACTCTTGATGAGAATCAGAGGTCTTGGCATACCAAATTGAAGTCAGTCATATGGGCTGATAGGTTAACTCCCAAAAGATCCACAGGTAACTCTCCATTCAGGCTTGTCTATGGAAGAGAGGCAATCTTGCCTATGTCACTTGAGTTGCCAACATTGGAACTCATGAAGCAGCTGGAGTTGCTTGAATTTGAGCCCGTGGAGGTGAGGTATGCAGAGTTGATGGAGTTGCAAGAGATCAGAAATCAGGCATCCCAAGCAATGGAAAAGGATCAAGCTTTGATCAAGAAGACCTTTGATAGGAAGGCCAAAGATCTTTTCAAGTTGGAGATCTAGTGTTGAAATGGGATGTGGACAGAGCAAAACCGGGAAGGCATTCAAAATTTGATGCCATTTGGAGTGGCCCATACATGGTCACAAAGTGCAAGAACAACAATGCTTTCCTATTGGCCTCATTGGATGGTGAAGAACTGCAGATTCCAGTCAATGGAATCTATCTCAAGTGTTGCTTCTAGAGGAAAGTTCACTACCTCTGTAAATATTAGATTAGATTTTCTTTCCTCCAGGTGCTTGTGCACATTCTTTTGCTGTAGGTTAGTTTTGTTTTCCCTAAGTGCTTTGGCACAACTTGCTGTCCATGGAGATCTTTTACTGTCCTTGCTTTCATCAGGTAACATTCCATCTTCCTCCTTGCACTTTCTGAGTCAGTTAGGGTCCTAAACAGAATATTCAATGACTCCATGCCCAATGGACTGCTTCAGGCAACTGGTCTTTTCATCTAGCAGGCAGATGATCTCGCTGAGTCACCAAATTGTTATCCAATTTCACCCCCCCAGGGTTGAATTGATAACATACATCAGAATTCTCAAGTCCCAGGCAAATTGATTGATCCAGGGCAAAAATCATGTTTCTAGGGTCCCTTCAGAAATTTTTCTAACTCTCCTGTTGGCTAGATTTTCTGCATAGCATCAAACCTAGGCAGTCATGAGATAAATCTCCCTCATTTAACCGGTGAGGCTCCCGTGTCAGATTTGTCAATAAAAATGTGTTTTTATCTATCAGGGGTTTTACTTTAACCACTTAGTTCATGAACCATAACTAAGAAGTTCTGCAGCAAGTAAGCAGCTGTTTAAGAAAGGAAAATTATAGAAGAAGGAAGTAAAGGAATTACAGAGAAGAAGTAAGGAAGATGTGCATCCCAACCAGTAGATATCAGAGCTAATTGCATGCACATAGAAGAAACTTAATAGATTTGAACACACAGAATTCTAAAGCAAAGGTAGTTCTAAATCCAGATCTAAAATAACACAAAGTTTACTTTAAAGATCTAAGATTTAAAAGCAAGAAACACAGTACGCCGTGACACAAAGTTCTCCGGAAACCTGCTTCTTTGTATTCCTCTGCAACAAGTGGCTCTCAGGGGTTCAGCACAAAGTCTAGAACACAAGATTGCTTCTTACAAATTCTGATCGATCATTAACCCGTAGGTTCTTCTCCTACTTATAGAATGTAGGAGGGAAAGTACAAATAGAAGACTCAAACTGAACTAAAGTATTAACAAGTAAAGATGACATTTGGCAATCATCCTCAACTAACTTCTTCTTAAGTGACACATGTATCACTTAACTAATAGAAAGGTTCCACATGACTTCAAGTAATGGTTGCAAAACCAATAACTTAGAAGTTTACAATTTCATCCGGGAACATAGAAAGTAGAAGAAGAAAGAAATAGAAGAAGTCATGTCAGCTGTAACATCTACATCTTCTTCTTGTTCTGATATCTGATATACTTGTCGAACATATAGTTCAGCATCTTTCCATCTGTTTTAGCTACTGCTTCCTTTTCTGTCCTGAATTGCAGCAATCCTTCATTCAACACTTTGTTGCATGCTTCCACTTCTTCCAAACTTGGCCCAAATCTCGCAATGTCTGCCTGCAGTGTCACCAGCCTACTGATAGAGTTCATCGTGAAAGGCTTGGTGGCTTTATCAATCCTCTTTTGCACCATCAGAAGAGAACCCTCCAGGGAATCATGCACCTCGTTAGAAACAATCCGCACGTATGAAGTAATACCTCCACCCACTCTTTCCTCAGTGAAAGAAATAATACTGTCTGGCAAATCTGATGTTCTACTCTCAAGCGCCTGCATCCTCTTCAGCAAAACTCTGCAGATCTCCAAACGGAAAGATACTGCAAACTCTAGCTGCTTCCCCTTCTCGACTGATCCATCCGGCACAATTTGTTCTGCAACCAATACATCTCCCGACAGTTTGTTGATCTCGGCCAAAATACTCAGGTTACTCTCTGCAACTGTATCCATTCCTTCTATGCTTTCTATCAGTTGCTTTAGTTGATTTTCTGCATCGTTCATAACCTTTAGGCGGGCTGGCACTTCCCCAAGTTGCACAGAAGCTTGACGAATAATCAGATCCTTCCATTCGTCAATAGCCTTTACTTGATTGCTTGCATCTTCCATTTCCTACATAAGATGATCACTCACCTGCGCTGAAATGGGCTGAACGGAAGGTTTAGCAACCTTGGCTATGATCTCACATAATTGAGATATTTGCTTCTGCAGCTCTTCTTTCTCCGCCTTTTCACTGTCAAGCCTAAGGAACAAAGCATCCAGAAACGTCTGCGTGTCCTGCTTCAATCCTTAAGTGGTAGCTTGACCGAGTGGTATTTTGGTCACCGTCACATCTTCTGCCGTGAGTTCCTCTTCTACCTTTCCTTCTGCTGGGATTAATATCTCAGCAAACTTCTCTCCCGAATCCTCGATGATCAACCTAGAAGTTGCTTTAGCAACTTTAGGCCTTCTGTCTCTTCTGCTCAGATCCTGAAGTATCTGCAAGTCATGTTCCTCTAAGTTCATCTCTACTCTTGCTTCCGGAGCCAACTGCAAAGCTAACCATTCCGAGAAATTACTTCTCGGAGAGTGAGAAGTCACTGAGTGCACTACCATTTCCCGCTCTGCATCCTCTCCATCAGAAAGTGTCACAGTATCATGGCTGCCATCCTCTGAAACATCCAAGGACAAAGCTCTTTCGAACTCCGTCATCTGCAGCTTCAACATCTCCTCTGGAACGGGTGCTGAACGAAGTGGCTGCGGAGAGAAGATGAACGTTGCTGGTTTTAATGAAGGCATGGAAGCATCCTGCTGCTGTGGTGCGATAGTTGGTGATCCACTAGGTACTGGAGAAGTCGGAGTCAAAGCTATGGTCGTAGAAGTGGTCTTCTCCTTCTCTTGAGATCTTCTGCGTACTTTCAACTTCTCGGACCTTCTGCTGCTCTCTCCTTCATGCTTTCGCTTGAGGGAATATCCTGCGCCGAAGTTGCCCATGATTTGATTCATCAATACTTCATCAAGGCAGTATCCCTTCGTTAGCAGCCAGCTCGAAGTACTCACCAACACAGCTCCGGATCTTTCTTCTATTGTGCTGCAGCCGCCATTGCTATCCTGTAGTAGAGCTTTATCTCCTCCCATTTGATGGTAAGTGTCAAGTACCACGTTCCCATCATCTTTAAGATCCGCAGGTATCTGCGCTAGTCCAAAGTCAAATACTTGCTTTGCCGACAGCCTGCTGAAATCTTTCTTTCTGACCTCGTACTCACTTCTGCACTTCATCCAGAAATCTTCTAACGAAGGCACATGTGCGTACTCCTGGGAGATTGTCTTCCTGGCTATTCCAAATGGATCGAAATTAAGCCGTGCAGGGAAGAACTCTTGCTCATACTCGGACAACATTTGTGCTTCCATCCCTCGAGCTCTGTGAATGCTGATGCAACTGTAATATCCCACAGTGAGTGGGAAGAAGCCCGTAGACTTGTGCCGCTTCTACTGAAGGTCGTGTAACTCCACAAGTTGCCTGCTCAGCTCCATGGCAATCAATCTGTCACTCGGGTACCTTGGCATCTTTGTTGGTTCACCTGAAAAGCTCGTAACCCTGATGTATATGAAATCTGCAAACTGGATGAATACACTGTCAATCTTGGACACTGCTTCCCATGCTTCCTTGCTTACCCTGTGAGTCTTCAAGTCTTTGTCTGACCTGCAGATGAAATCGTAGAAGAAACCATCGTTGATCACTTTGAAGTCTTTTTCGCACGCAGTTGCAGTAAGCTGTGGGTAGCACTCGAAAATGGGATCCTTGGAAAGAATACCACATCTATCCAGCTTGGAAAAGACACCCTGTGAAGCTGCAGCATATACCAAGTATGAAGTCATCTTGAAGCTGAAGGTACGCTTTACGTTCCGCAGTTGCTCACCGATGTTGCTGCTAATAATTTCTGACCAACTAATTATAGAATCAGCCTTGTTGATTTCAATGGTCTTGATGAAAGCATACATCCATGTCCGGAAAGTGTAGGCATTCGCTTCACCATTCAACCTGCATAGCAATTTGACAATATCATCCGCCTCCTGCACCAAATTGGATCGTGGAAGAGTTCTCGGGAACTTGGAAGGGGATCTAGGCTTCTTCATGAACCGGCTATTCATGATGCTCACACAGTCAGCTCTATGATTTTCCCACCTACTGTCAGCATCCTGAATGCTAATAGAAGTCACCACCTTTCGTACTGGAATCTTCAAACAATAATCGAAGAATTCTGCATCCAAACGAATTATTGTCTTTCCCGCTACATCACGCACTGATCTGGATGAAGGATGATAAGATCTAGCACACTCCATCACAAACTCTGGCAATTGGGCTGTACATGGGAAAGCTGCAGCTCGAATAATTCCACTACTTTTGACCGCATGCATGAGTGAAGTCTTTCCAGCTCTGGATCTGTCAATCAAATCAGAAAGAGGTTCTGGGCCTAGATCCGTGTCTCCTATGTCTGAAAGTTTAGAAGCAACGCATGAATCCATCGTGCTCTCTTTTTCATCTCCTTTTGCCATGGCTTTATCAATCTTTGTTTGAATAATTCTTTTTCTTCTAATTTGGCCGGATTTCTTCAATACTGGTGCAGATCTGGACAATTCTTCAGATTCGGAGGATATTTGCAATGTATTGGACATTGATAAATACTCCTTTTCTTTTATAAAGCACATGTAATGAGTTCCTGCAATTTATTCAGACAAAAATGGCCACCGGAGCATGAATAGTGAATTTAAATTATAAAAATCTGCACTTTTCAAGCCTGCTGCCCCAAAAATTGGTGTTTAATTTGCACATAAAGAGAGCATGAATCCTTTCAATCAACACCTGAGCTCCTGTTACACCTGTGAAAACAACTATGCCGACGAAGATCAACCTTCTCCAAAGCATGCGCCAAATCTGGAAGCTTTTAGCGTTTGTTAGCACTTTGTCTGTGCAAAATCCTTCCTCTAATGGGGGCGCACTTTTTCTCCTAGCTGCAATTCTTTACCTGTGTGTTGAATAATTCATCCATATGGCTGCCTATGCTTATATAACCTTCACAATTCTATAATTAATAATTGCCCTAACAATTAAAGGCAATTAATTAATAAAAAATCATGCTTTTCTCTTTTAAAAATTGCATGTTTAAGGACAGCCATCCAATAAATTAAATTAATCCAATTTAATCCATCACACAGCACTTAACTTTAGCCTCACAGTGTGCTTTGACCATAGCCACTGAAAATAGAAATTAATTTAATGATTTAATGCATTTAAAATCATTAAATAACTCCTAAATGGGGCGCACTTTTTCCAAGGAGAGGGGCAACCACTAAATAAATTAAATTTAATTAATTTAATTCCTTTCTTTTATTCTTCCTTTGACTTTTTGACCTCCTCAAGCTTGGGCGCACTTTTTCCAAGGAGAAAGATTATTAAAAATAATCAATTTAATCACTTTAATCCATCACCAAAGGGGGCGCACTTTTTTGCACATGTAATTCTATTTTTAAGAATTTTTTTATAATGGGATTCTTTACCCTGCCAGGCAGGCACCAAAATCCCATGATCCACTTAAGTGATTTGACTTTTGCAATGGGATTCTTTACCCTGCAAGGCAGGCACTAAAATCCCATGATTTCACTTAAGTCACTTTCCTTTTATTATATCATGGGAATTTTTACGTGCAAGGCAGACAATAAATTCCCACTTGCCTGCAGCCTCTATTTTTCCCACTGCAGCTTAAGTGACTTTTATAACACGGGAAAAAGTACCCTGCCAGGCAGGCATATAATTCCCATCCTGCCTGCGGCTTATATTTTTCCCATCGCAGCTTAAATCCTTTGTTTTCCAAAAAGGCGCCCATCCCCGCAGGGGCTTTTCTGTGCACGACTTCGCTTTTTCCCAGTGATCCAGACCTCCGATGATGACTTCCTCCGGGCAAAATGTGCGTGTATGTTTTCCAGCTGCTCCAGGCCAAAAATCGGGCTTACCCGGCGAAGGAGTTGTTCCAGAGAAATTTTACAGAAAACAGAACGGGACACCACAAAAACACGAAAAATTGCCAAAAGTTACAAATAAAGCCCAAAACTTAAAATAAGTTAAAATCCTTCTGGTATATAGGAATAATAACATATTCGCTCATAACAGAGTTAAAACGGAGCGCAAATAGCCTCATACGGGGCTCAAAATAATTAAATACAAATTTCCCGCAGACAAATCCCGACGACAGAATAAAACAATTTTGGACATCTGCGTATTTGGCGAAAAGGGCTAATATGGCTCTTTAGGATTATCTTGATGCAATACAGGAACTTTCAGGCAATAAAAACAACAAATGACCCACTATTTTAAAAGTACGAAAATTTTTCGAATTGGGTAGTCACAGATTTCGGGGTGAAATCTGAGTGACACCAGTTGGCTCCATCTGTGGACATCTTTTGCTCTTGTCAGAATGAAAAAGGGAAAAGATGAGATCCCAGCATCTCTACTTTCGTATTTTGTCCTTTGGGCACGGGGTCAGGCAGACAAAGACAACACAACACAACACCAAAACAAGACAAAACAAGGAAAAACAAACAAAGGTTTTATTTATGTACATACAGGTTTTACCCTGCTTCTCATGTTCGGAACAGCTTCAAGTGTTGCCCATTGAAAGGCAACGGCAATTCAACTCCATCCTGATGAGCAAGAATGAAGCTATCTGCTCCGGCGATCTTTTTGATCACAAAAGGCCCTTTCCATAGTGAATCGAACTTTCCATGCATGCCTTTTGTTTCTCTTCTTTTGTCCCATAAAAGGACCCAGTCATTAACTTCAAACTTTCTTTCCCTGGCTCTTTTATCGAAGATGACTTTCACCTTCCTCTGATGCTCTGTCAACCTATCTGCAACTTGAGTTTGTACTTCCCTCAGTTCAGTCAGGTACATGATTCTTTTATCTATAGCATCCGTGAATGTGGAATCCTCCGGGGCTTTAGAAAGTCGTAGGGCAGGCAATTCCAAGGTGAAAGGCAGCTCTGTATCTCTACCATATAGCAGCTGAAATGGGGACATGCCTATCGCCCTCTTTGGCGTGATCCTATCGGCCCATAATGCATCAAACAACTTTTTATGCCAAGTCCTTTGATTTTCTGTCACAAGCTTGCGCACGATAGTTACCAAGTTCTTATTACTAGATTCAGCTTGACCATTCCCTTGTGGATAGTAGTTTGAGGAATGAACAAGTTGAATCCCATAAGTGTAGCAGAATTCCACTAACTCCTCAGAAGAAAGATTCGGAGCGTTGTCTGCTACAATTTTGCTGGGTACGCCAAATCTGACAATAATATTTTCTTTTATAAAATTACACACTTCGGCGGAAGTGGCATTCTTCACAGGAATAGCTTCTACCCACTTACTGAAATAATCAGTAGCTGTTAGAATGTAATGATGACTGACGCTGGAAGCCGGGTTAAGCATTCCAATAAAATCCATACCCCACTGTTGGAAAGGTTCTTCAATCACAATGGGTTTTAGAGGTAATGCAGGTAATTTCACACGCCCAACAAAATGTTGGCATGCTTGACACTTAGCTACCCATTCTGCAGTATCTTGAAAAAGGGTGGGGCCAGTAATACCTTGCTCTAAGGATCTTGTGTGCAGTGACTCGGGCTGAGAAATGACCACCGCAAGCCATGTTATGAAACTGTTGTAGTAGCTGATCCTGTTGAGCTTTATCCACGCATCTGAGAAATACACCATCAATTCCCCTTTTGTACAAACCATTATCCCAAAGAACAAAATCTTTGGATTTAAGCTTGATTGTTCGTTTCTCTTTTCTGGAAAGTTGATCTGGGCATTCTCCATACGTTAGAAAGTAAGCAATGTTACTGTACCACTCCTCTACTAGATCTATAAACAGTACTGCAGGTAAATCTTCATCTACCCCATCTTGATCTGCTTCAGGTACTGATGCTTTTATTTCTGTCATTAGTTCACACAGACCTCTTCCTCGGACTAGCTTTGTTGGTTTAATGTCCAGATCATATTCTTGAACTTTTGTCACCCACGTGCCTCTCAATAATCCTAACTCTTGCTGAGTAAGGATAGATTTAACTGCAGTATCTGGAACCAAAACCACAGTGTGCGAGGAAAGAATATAATACCTGAATGCCTTGCATGCCTTCACTACTGCATATGCGTGCTTTTCCATTGGAGTGTATTTCAACTCATAGGCTTTAAGGGGCGTGCTCATGAAAGCAATAGGAGCTTCTGCATCCTCTTGATTCTTCTGCATAAGAATTGCTGACATGATATGTTCAGAAGAATAACAATAAAGAATAAATTCTCTACTGAAGTCGGGTGAAACCAAGACTGGAGCTTTCGACAGGGCTTCTTTGATTTTTTCGAAAGCTTCCTTCCCTTCGCTGCTCCATTTAAAATCTTGTGTCTTCTTCATCATATTCGAAATATGACGGGTTAGCTCAGCAAAGTTAGGAATGAATCTTCTGAGAAAATTCACTTTTCCAAAGAAAGAGTGAACTCCTTTTTTGGATGTGGGCAAAGGTAATGTCTGAATGGATTTGACACGCTCTGGATCTATCTTTGTTCCTTCTTTGGAAACAATGTGCCCAAGCAGCTTTCCTTCGGTTACAGCAAAGATAGATTTCTTAGGATTCAAAGAAATACCATGCTTGCGGCATTGTATGAAGACCTCTTCTAAGTTTGAAATATGTGTGCTTCTATCTTTAGAAAAGACTGTCAAATCATCCAGGTACACAACTATGCTTATATCTTTGAGATGAGCAAAGGCCAGATCCATAGCTCTTTGAAATGTAGCACCAGCATTGATCAGGCCGAACGACATCTTTTGGTATGCGAAGGTTCCCCAAGGTGTGATGAACTCCGTTTTGTATTGATCTTCCTCAGCCACCTTGACTTGATTGTATCCTGAGAAGCCGTCAAGCATGGAAAGCATCTCAGATCCAGTGACCACCTGCAGAGTGTGATCCATGATGGGGATAGGGTAGTTATCCTTCAATGAAGCTTGATTGAGGTTGCGGAAATCCACGCACAACCTAATCTCACCACTTTTCTTTCTTACAGGGACTATGTTGGCCAACCACTCCGAATGGTGTATGGGATAAATAATCTTTGCATCTCACAACTTCTGGATTTCTGCAAAGATGGTTCCTGAAATGGTAGGATTGTGCCGCCGCAGCTTCTGCTTGAAAGGCTTCTGTTCTGATTTAAGTGGGATGTAGTGTTGAACTTCCGCAGGCTGATATGTTTTTAGATCCTGATAGGACCAGGCAAAAATATCCATGTATTTCTTAAGAAGCTTAGTGAAAGCTTCCTTTTCAGCTTCCGAACAACACTTACCCAGATTTACTAATTTGGGATTATTGCTGGCTCCCAAATTCAGTAATTGTGTGTCTGAGGAAGAGCCTTCCTCATTTTCTTCATTTTTCTTAAGCATCTGATCATGCTTATCAAACATTTCCTCAAGAGATACCAAGCCTTTGGGAATTTTATTTCCCTTTAGTTGGATAATCTCCTGACCTCCTGAGACGTCAGCATCCATTTCTCTGACAGTGGTCTGCCTAGGAGGTGAATTGCTTCCCTCATAGTAGATTTCTTCAAAGTTGTCTTTCTGTTGGAGAAATGCTGCAATCTGTGTATCATCATTGAAAACCTGCCATTGCTGGACGTTGTCAGGAACCTTTGGGCGAAAAACCATTTCCACCTTGTAATCTCCCTGTCTAAATAATGCAGGGGGCTGATCCGGATTCAACAAGGCTGCAGTAACTGCAAGCGAATCAGCTCTTGAATTTTGTTCTCTCGGAATGTAAGATACCGAGAAAGCTGAAAAATCCAGGATAACAGAGTAGACCCGATCTCTGTAGTGCCGCAGTTTGTCTTTTTTGACTTGGTAGAGGCCCCTTATCTGCTTCACGATCAGCTCAGCATCTCCTCTTGCGTGTAATAATTTGATTCCCATTGTTCTCGCCTGCTCCATGCCTAACAACAATGCTTCATACTCAGCCGTATTGTTAGTATGTTCGAACATCAATTTGAAGGAGTGCGCATGCACTTTCCCTTCAGGAGAGATAAGAACAACACCTGCACCGGATCCAAATGAACAGCAGCTACCATCAAATTCCAGAGTCCAAATCTTGTTATCAATTTGATGTGATTCTCGAATCACCGGTTGAATTTCTTCTTTATCCATTTCTAGGTAATAGACTCCGTGATCCGATTCCTGAAATAAGATCTGAGATCTAGGATCTTCAGATTTTGATACTGTGTACTTGGATTTCTTCTCAGGTTCCAGCTTCTGATTTACTCCTTTGATTGGTATGTGCGCACAAGACCAATCCATCTTCACTTCTCCACCCAGCTCCTTGCAAAAATTTCTACTCAAAAGCATGCCATAAGAGACTAGAATGTCTGCTACAAGGATAGTCATTTTCAGTCTTTTATCTGGAAAGGAAGCAAGTACTGCCTGCGCATCTTTGATTTGCCCCACAAGAGGGCCTTGCCTTTCCATGGAATAACATCTTCCAATGGTTTTTGTCAATGTAAGACCCAAGGCATCAGCAACTTTGGCAAGCATGACGTTGTCGGAAGCTCCAGAATCCAGGATGCAATTGCTTAGCTTATGTCCGTTGATGAGCAAAGACACATAGAATGGCTCAATCCTTTCCGATGTAGCAGGAGAAGGGGTGGAAGGAGAAGAACTTGCAGCAGCATTATTTGAAGGTGGAGTAATCTTTGGACTTGACAAGATACCCCGTGGATTATTGTTCGTTGGGCTGGGACCATTACTTTGCACATATTTGACCAATCTATTCAACTAATCAGGAAATGCCCTCAAATACTCAGCTTCTGACATTTGGACCTTATTTCTCTTGATGTGATCAATTATGTCAAAAGCTTGACTTGCTTTAGCAGGATGTGCGTTGGTTCTTTGCTGCGAATTGAAAGAATTTGAATATTTCTGCTTGGGCGCTAATGAAGAAGGAAGAATGCTACCTCTTTTCAAGATAGTAACATCCGGGCCAGGATCTTCTCTCTCTTTCCGGCCGCTTGTGGATGCTTCGGCATTTTGGCGTGTCTGAGACCTTGTAAACACCGCAAAAGTGTGACCATCAGAATCTTCAAAAGATTCATAATAGCCCTCATCAGATTCGTAGTCCAGGTAACCAATATTGGAGTCGCCAGCGGGATCTATAAAGTCTTCATCATCAAATGATTCATCAATGTCGAGATCCTCTTCATTAGTTTCCAAGTTATTCCTTGGAGTAGCTTCTATTGCCAAACGCTGTGGTGCAGCAGTAAGTCTGTTTCGATTTTGATTTTGATTTTGACCATTGAAGGTCCGGGTAGGAGCTATTCTTGAAGGGGGTGCATTCCCTGCTTGAGAGATTTGCTTCTTGATCTGCAGCATGTCATTAGCCAATCTCTGCAACAAAGGATCAGAAGTACTAGAAGAAGCACCATCACCTTTGTGAGATAGTTGTTTGAGTTTTCCAGCCATGATCAAGTCGTCCTCAACCTCCACGGCAGCATTTTGTGCATCCAGCAAATTTGCAGGTCTTGCCCGTCTTAGCTGATTTCCAACTTCAGGCAATAGAGCGTTTATAAAAAACGTCTTTTGATTTTCGTCGCTCAATGCAGCAGAAGTGGGGATTTTATACAAAATCCTTTGGAACTTTGCAATAAAGTCCCGCATGTTCTCGTTTGGCGCTTTCTTCAACTGCGTCAGTTGGGTGATCATCGTGCTCGCGTCCTTTGCAGGCTTGAATCTTTTCAGAAATTGCTCAAGCATAGTTGTCCAGTTGGTTACGGTGCCAGGAGCCAGCCGATAGAACCATTCTCCAGCCAAGTCGTGCAGAGTCTCAATGAATAGCCTGACTGAGACATCTTCATGCTCCACTGCAAGCACACCACAAGATATGAAGAAGGCTGCCAAGTGATCATCCGGGTTTTGCTTTCCATCTCCAAAGAATTTTGGAAAATTCTTTCTGGATCCCTTTGGCAGCTCGTGCATAGGTGGAGCCAAGTTGAGAGGTCCAAAAACCGCTCCCCATGGAACAGGTACAATTTGGTGCGCCATGTTAGCTTGAGCACGTCTCCTCCTTGTGTAGACTTGATAGACTTGATGGATAATTCCAGCCGCCGGATTATGCTGAATACGATCCGGATCTGGATGGGTGTGTACTCTCCTTCCTGGTGAGAGACTAGATCTGGGGCTTCTAACTTGAGGAGGATGATTGAAATTGAATTGCTCCTGCAGTCGGAAGAAATGATCAGTCCTTCCTTGCGCCTTCACGGATTGGGTGAATGGACGTTCAGCCAGGTTGAGATTTGTATGGAAAACACTCTGATCTTCAATATAAAAGCTTTGATCTGCAAAGATAGTTGTTCCCCAGCGGAGTCGCCAAAAACTGTTGGCTAGATTTTCTGCATAGCATCAAACCTAGGCAGTCATGAGATAAATCTCCCTCATTTAACCGGTGAGGCTCCCGTGTCAGATTTGTCAATAAAAATGTGTTTTTATCTATCAGGGGTTTTACTTTAACCACTTAGTTCATGAACCATAACTAAGAAGTTCTGCAGCAAGTAAGCAGCTGTTTAAGAAAGGAAAATTATAGAAGAAGGAAGTAAAGGAATTACAGAGAAGAAGTAAGGAAGATGTGCATCCCAACCAGTAGATATCAGAGCTAATTGCATGCACATAGAAGAAACTTAATAGATTTGAACACACAGAATTCTAAAGCAAAGGTAGTTCTAGATCCAGATCTAAAATAACACAAAGTTTACTTTAAAGATCTAAGATTTAAAAGCAAGAAACACAGTACGCCGTGACACAAAGTTCTCCGGAAACCTGCTTCTTTGTATTCCTCTGCAACAAGTGGCTCTCAGGGGTTCAACACAAAGTCTAGAACACAAGATTGCTTCTTACAAATTCTGATCGATCATTAACCCGTAGGTTCTTCTCCTACTTATAGAATGTAGGAGGGAAAGTACAAATAGAAGACTCAAACTGAACTAAAGTATGAACAACAAGTAAAGATGACATTTGGCAATCATCCTCAACTAACTTCTTCTTAAGTGACACATGTATCACTTAACTAATAGAAAGGTTCCACATGACTTCAAGTAATGGTTGCAAAACCAATAACTTAGAAGTTTACAATTTCATCCGAGAACATAGAAAGTAGAAGAAGAAAGAAATAGAAGAAGTCATGCCAGCTGTAACATCTACATCTTGTTCTGATATCTGATATACTTGTCGAACATATAGTTCAGCATCTTTCCATCTGTTTTAGCTACTGCTTCCTTTTCTGTCCTGAATTGCAGCAATCCTTCATTCAACACTTTGCTGCATGCTTCCACTTCTTCCAAACTTGGCCCAAATCTCGCAATGTCTGCCTGCAGTGTCACCAGCCTACTGATAGAGTTCATCGTGAAAGGCTTGGTGGCTTTATCAATCCTCTTTTGCACCATCAGAAGAGAACCCTCCAGGGAATCATGCACCTCGTTAGAAACAATCCGCACGTATGAAGTATTACCTCCACCCACTCTTTCCTCAGTGAAAGAAATAATACTGTCCGGCAAATCTGATGTTCTACTCTCAAGCGCCTGCATCCTCTTCAGCAAAACTCTGCAGATCTCCAAACGGAAAGATACTGCAAACTCTAGCTGCTTCCCCTTCTCGACTGATCCATCCGGCACAATTTGTTCTGCAACCAATACATCTCTCGACAGTTTGTTGATCTCGGCCAAAATACTCAGGTTACTCTCTGCAACTGTATCCATTCCTTCTATGCTTTCTATCAGTTGCTTTAGTTGATTTTCTGCATCGTTCATAACCTTTAGGCGGGCTGGCACTTCCCCAAGTTGCACAGAAGCTTGACGAATAATCAGATCCTTCCATTCGTCAATAGCCTTTACTTGATTGCTTGCATCTTCCATTTCCTACATAAGATGATCACTCACCTGCGCTGAAATGGGCTGAACGGAAGGTTTAGCAACCTTGGCTATGATCTCACATAATTGAGATATTTGCTTCTGCAGCTCTTCTTTCTCCGCCTTTTCACTGTCAAGCCTAAGGAATAAAGCATCCAGCAACGTCTGCGTGTCCTGCTTCAATCCTTAAGTGGTAGCTTGACCGAGTGGTATTTTGGTCACCGTCACATCTTCTGCCGTGAGTTCCTCTTCTACCTTTCCTTCTGCCGGGATTAATATCTCAGCAAACTTCTCTCCCGAATCCTCGATGATCAACCTAGAAGTTGCTTTAGCAACTTTAGGCCTTCTGTCTCTTCTGCTCAGATCCTGAAGTATCTGCAAGTCATGTTCCTCTAAGTTCATCTCTACTCTTGCTTCCAGAACCAACTGCAAAGCTAACCATTCCGAGAAATTACTTCTCGGAGAGTGAGAAGTCACTGAGTGCACTACCATTTCCCGCTCTGCATCCTCTCCATCAGAAAGTGTCACAGTATCATGGCTGTCATCCTCTGAAACATCCAAGGACAAAGCTCTTTCGAACTCTGTCATCTGCAGCTTCAACATCTCCTCTGGAACGGGTGCTGAACGAAGTGGCTGCGGAGAGAAGATGAACGTTGCTGGTTTTAATGAAGGCATGGAAGCATCCTGCTGCTATGGTGCGATAGTTTGTGATCCACTAGGTACTGGAGAAGTCGGAGTCAAAGCTATGGTCGTAGAAGTGGTCTTCTCCTTCTCTTGAGATCTTCTGCGTACTTTCAACTTCTCGGACCTTCTGCTGCTCTCTCCTTCATGCTTTTGCTTGAGGGAATCTCCTGCGCCGAAGTTGCCCATGATTTGATTCATCAATACTTCATCAAGGCAGTAACCCTTCGTTAGCAGCCAGCTCGAAGTACTCACCAACACAGCTCTGGATCTTTCTTCTATTGTGCTGCAGCCGCCATTGCTATCCTGTAGTAGAGCTTTATCTCCTCCCATTTGATGGTAAGTGTCAAGTACCACGTTCCCATCATCTTTAAGATCCGCAGGTATCCGCGCTAGTCCAAAGTCAAATACTTGCTTTGTCGACAGCCTGCTGAAATCTTTCTTTCTGACCTCGTACTCACTTCTGCACTTCATCCAGAAATCTTCTAACGAAGGCACATGTGCGTACTCCTGGGAGATTGTCTTCCTGGCTATTCCAAATGGATCGAAATTAAGCCGTGCAGGGAAGAACTCTTGCTCATACTCGGACAACATTTGTGCTTCCATCCCTCGAGCTCTGTGAATGTTGATGCAACTGTAATATCCCACAGTGAGTGGGAAGAAGCCCGTAGACTTGTGTTGCTTCGACTGAAGGTCGTGTAACTCCACAAGTTGCCTGCTCAGCTCCATGGCAATCAATCTGTCACTCGGGTACCTTGGCATCTTTGTTGGAAACTTTCGCACAAGGACATCTGGGCCATGAGTGCGCGAAGGACGCGAACCGGCTGGTTCGCCCGAAACAGGAAGCTTCAGCACAAGGACAAGTGGGACAAAGGGACGTGTGGGACGCGGATAGCCGAAGGAGCCGAAAGCCAATCAGATCACGCCACGTGTCACCGACAGAAAAGGGACGAGGAAGCCCATTTCAGGCGGATCGGAGGATTCTATCCCGCGAAGCACTAGGACATCCGGGACAAAAAGACGCGGTGGACGCGAACATCCGGCAGGCTCGTGGATGAATCACAGCATGACACATGTCGCCAAGGAAAAAGGTCCAAAAAGTCAAAGGGGCATTGTTTGAAGCGCTGGCCCGAGCCAATTAGTACAGGACACGTGTCCAATGGAGCAGAGAAGTGCGGAGCCAGGGAAAGATTTGGGAAATTTGGCTAGGTTCAGCCAAAGAGCCAAAAGCGAAAGTCTACTCCGCGCCCCGTGTCGACCAATCAATGCATGCCACATGTCCCAAGTGGCGGGGGCGCGGAGGAAAAGTAAAAAATGTTCCGAATCATCAAAAAGTCAAAGTTTTCAAGGAAAACCCGCGGGACAGGTCAAATGAGAGAATAACATATCCAATCAGCACGTGCCATGTGTCATCCAGGTGGCAGAGCGCGGGAAGAAATTTAAAAAATCCGTTTTCGCCTGTTTTGTGCCCTAGATCTTCAGATCTCCATATCTTTTGATCCAGAGCTCGGATTGGCACGTTCTTTATATCAACGGAAAGCTTGTGAAATTCTCTACATGATTCTGGGGTTAATCTCGAGTTTTGGTGCAGTCTGGAGGGAGAAAATCGAGAAACGGCCCTGACGCGTGTTCATGACCGGAAGTGACATTCCAGCGACCAGATTTAATGCAGAATGGGTCGCCTTCTCCTGTATTTCGGTCAAAATGACAGGGTATGGGTTTTCAAGGTTCCCCATGCCGTTTTAATTCACCTGCATTCAAGGAGGGATGGGCTCTCATGTTTTTGTACGTTTCTTGTCCCCTGTGCTTGACCCTTGCAATGTTAAAGCCAGATTTGGCTCATTTCCAAAGGGGGAACCTTTTTGACATAGCAACTTCTTCTTTCAGCTCCAGCAGGTGACTGAAGCAAGGATCAGACCTCTCCAAAGATTGTAACAGTTTTCTTTTACCTCTCTGAGGGTGTAATGCATGTTTTTTTGACACTGTTAAAGATAATGAAAGCTTTGTGAATGGGTTTCAGTCCTCTGTATTATTTGCTTCATTTCAAATCCTGAATTATATCTTATCAGTCTGTGTATGTTTTATGTTGTAAACTTTGGTCTGTGTCTATTTGCTTGACAGAAATGTTTCACCACTCCTCCTTTGGTGTATCACCTGTTAGTTTAGTTTTATTTTTGCACTTTCTATCTCTGTCTCCTTGCAGTTTAGAGTAGGATTAGGATCTAAACCTCAATAGTTTTTTGCAAAATATAGATCTAAATCAGAGGAGTTTGAGGAACCAGCCTCTAATCTGGAGATTCCTCACAGTTTCACAAGTCCCCACACTTGGAGAGAGGTTTCCATGTTGTGCAATCACACTGGATGCTGAGTGATCAACCTAGAAGCCTGATCTGCATCCAGGGGTGATGTGAGCCAGCAACAACACTTGTCGAACATATAATTCAACAATTTCCCATCTGTTTTAGCAACAACCTCTTTCTCGGTTCTAAACTGCAGCAATCCTTTAGACAGAATGTCAATGCTTACTTCCACCTCCTTCAAACTAGGCCCGAACTCTTTAATATCCGATTGAAGTGTTATCAGCTTGATTGAATTCAATGTGAAAGTCTTAGCAACTTCATCATTCCTCTTCTGAATCATTAGAAGAAACCCTTAAAGAGAAGCAGACACCTTGTTTGAAATAGTTCTTCTGCAGGAAGAAACATCCCCAACTACTTCCTCCTCGGTGAAAGCAACTATATTTCCTAGCAATGACAATATCCTATCCTCGAGCAACTGCATTCTTTTCAACATAAGCTTGAGAATCTCCACGTGGAAAAAACTGCAAACTCAAGTTGCTTTTTCTTTTCAATCAGTCCATCAGGCACAAGTTGTTCCGCAATCAAAACCTCCTCCGGCAGCTTATTTATTCTAACCAAAATGTCTAGGTTACCTTCAACCACTGCATTCTCATCCACTATGCCTGTCATCAGTTGCTTTAGCTGAAATAATGCACCTTTCATAACTTCCAGACTAGCTGGTACCTCTTTGAGTTGTTTTGAAGCTTGGTGAATGATTTGGCTTTTCCATTCATTGATAGCCGTGACTTGATTACCTGCATCCTCCACCTCTTCAATCAGATGGTTGCTCACCTGCTCATGTGCTAAAATTGGCTGAGAGGAAGGTTTGGCAACCTTAGAAATGATTTCACACAACTGGGAAACCCGCTCTTGAAGTTTGGTTTTCTCTGCCTTCTCTTTGTCGAGCTTGAGGAATAAAGTGTTTATTAGCGTCTGTGTATCTTGTTTTTAATCCTTCCATGGTAGTCTGACCTAGTGACACTTTGGTTACTGAGATATCTGCCACCGTGAGTTCTCCGTTCTGCTTTCCCTCTGCTGGAACTATCAACTTGGCGAACTTCTGCCCTGATTCTTCAATAATCAACCTTGAAGTTACCTTAACAACTTTAGGTCTTCTATCCCTTCCGCCCAAACTCAGGAGTAGCTACAAGTCATGCTCTTCCAGGTTGATCTCATCTCTGGCTTCTGGGAATTGTCTGCAAAGCCAACCATGATGAAAAATTGCTTCTCGGGGAATGAGAAGTCACTGAGTGTACCTCCCTCTCATGATCAGACTCTGCTACATCCGAATTTTCCAGTGTTGTGGCTATCATCCTCTGAATTGTCTGCAAAGCCAACCATGATGAAAAATTGCTTCTTGGGGAATGAGAAGTCACTGAGTGTACCTCCCTCTCATGATCAGACTCTGTTTGCATCCGAATTTTCCAGTGTTTGTGGCTGTCATCCTCTGAATTGTCCAAAGACAATGCTTTTTCAAACTTTGCCATCTGTGCTTTCAGCTTCTCTGCAGGGGGAGGTGAAGATTTGAGTGGCTGAGGAGAAAAAAACAAATGACCCCTGGATTCAACGGAGGAACAACATCTGCATGTGGTTCAGGGGCTGCCGAAGTGTTATGAGTTGACATGGGAGAAACTTCCTTTGAAAGTGGTACTAGCACGATAGTTGTAGAATTGGCCTTCTCTAGTATCTGAGACTTCTTGTATACTTTAAGCTTCTTTGGCCTCCTGATACTTTCACCTTCGTGCTTTCTTTTGCTGGAGTCTCCTGCAATAAAGTTACCTGTGATTTGATTCATCAAAGCTTCGTCCAGGCAATAACCCCTTTGTCAACAACCAGTTTGAGGGTGTTAACCAGAATTGCGGAAGACCGCTCTTCAATCGTCTGACAACCAACTATGCCTTCCTGAAGAATAGCTCTATCTCCTCCCATTTGATGGTCTGTGTCAAGTACCACATGCCCATCTTCCGCGAGAGTTGTAGGTATCCGTGCTAAACCATAATCAAAGACTTGTTGCGCTGATAACCTACTGAAATCTTTCTTCCTGACTTCATACTCGCTTGTGCACTTCATCCAAAAGTCTTCCAACGAAGGAAAGTGCAAATTTTCTTGGGAGATTGTCTTCCTCGCTATCCCATATGGATCAATCATGCTAGGAAGAACTTATGCTCATATCCGGAAAACATTTCTACTTCAATTCCCCTAGCTTTATGGATGCTCTGGCAGCTGTAATAACCCATCGTGACCGGAAAACAACATGTAGGTTTGTGCCGCTTCGATTGTAAGTCATGCATTTCCACGAGATGCCTGCACAACTCCATGATGACCCATTTGTCGCTTGGATACCTCGGCAACTTGACTAGTTCTTCTGAAAAGCCACTGACCCTGAGATACGTGAAGTCTGCAAACTGGATGAAGATGCAGCCATACTCGGATATAGCTTCGCAAGCTTCTTTTCTCACTCTATTGGTCTTTAGATCACTATTCAATTTGCAATGAATTCATATAAGAACCCATCATTGACCACCCTGTAATCTTTGTTGCACTCAGGAACCGTCAACTGTGGGAAGCGCTCAAAAATAGGATCTTTCGACAAAACTCCTCGTCTATCCAATTTGGAAAATATACCCTACAAGACTACTGCATATACCAGGTATGAAGTCATTTTGAAGCTGAACGTTCGCCTCACACTTCGGAGCTGCTAACCGATGTTGTCACTGATGATTTTCGCTCAATTAATTATGGAATCAGCTCTGTTGATCTCGATGGTTCTCACAAAAGCGTACATCCATGAGTGGGAGTTATGAGTATTGGCTTCTCCATTTAACCTGCAAAGCAATTTAGTAATATCATCAACTTCCTGCACCAAATTGGATCGTGGAAGACTCATCGGGAACTTTGATGGAGATTTGGGCTTCTTCATGTATCTGCTATTCATTATGCCCACGCAATTTGCTTTATGATTCTCCCATCTATTGCCAGCATCCAACATGCTAATTGCAATCACCACTGGTTGTGTCAGAATTTGTAGACAATAATTAATAAATTGTGCATCTAGCCTGATTATTGTCTTTCTCGCATGATTCCGAATTGTTCTGGAAAGAGGATGATATAACCTTGCACACTCCATAAAAAATTTAGGAAATTGAACTGTTACTGGAAACGCTGAAGGTTGAATAATTCCGCTGCTTTTAATTACCCACATGAGAGATGTTCAGCAAATCTGGAAGCTATGCATGATTCTGCTGATCCTTCTTTTCATCATGCTTCACCATGGCTGGAACAATCTTTGTCTGAGCTCTTTTTCTTTTAATTCTGCCGGAATCCCTTGTAATTGGATCAATTTGTGCAAATCTGGCAACTTCTTCAGATTCAGAAGATTTATTCAATGTATAGCTTTTCATTGATTTGAATCTCAAACTCGGCTATGTTGGCACTACGATATGGTGAGTTGTTGGTACATGACATTGATGATGAATACCTGCAATTTATTCAGACAAAGATGGAGTCCATGGCATGAATACTTGATTTTTATCACCAAAATCTGCATATAAAGTCTTGCTGCCCTAAAATTTGAGGTTTTGCTTGCATGCAAAGCAAGCAAAAATATTATTTAATTCACCTGGCCACATATACCAACATGCAGATACTCAGAATGATAAAAATTAGGCTATTCCAACCCTAAGCGCCAAAAGTGGAAGCTTCCTGGCAATGGAAAAAATTTATTAATGCAACATCCTCCTTTTGGCGCCAAAACCTGTCTGGGCTGCAATCTTCATCAAAAAGAAATAAATGCTTCTCCTTTATAGCATCCCATGCTTATATAACCTCCAGCATGCTATTTTTAATAATTGCCTCTTCTATTTCTGGCAATTTAATTAATTAATAGCCATGTTTATTCATCCAATTTGGGCGCCCAATTATGCATGTTGTTGGTTGCTTTTTAAATAATTTATTTTATTTATTTTTAGCATGCATCCTTGACTTCTCCTTAGCTCTTCCACTTGCATTGACTTTCCTTCTATTTATGGCGCCAAAATTGGGTGAATAAACTATTAATAAATATTATTAAATGCATTGTTATTCACCCAAAGTGGGTCGCACTTTTTGGCAAGGGTAGTTGTTAAAAATAAGAAGTCAACTTGATGGGAATTTCCACCCTGCACTGCAGCTCCAAAAATCATCTTCCACTTATGTGATTTGACTTTCATCATTGAAATCTTCCACTTAAGTGATTTGACTTTCATCATGGAAATTTTTACCTTGCAAGTAAGAAATTCCTGCCAGTGTTTTAAGTGATTTTTCTTTTATAATGGGAATTTTTATCCTGTAAGGTAGGTTAGAAATTCTTGTCTGCCTACCACCTCTAATATTCTCATTGCAACTTAAGTCACTTTGACGTCGTGGGAAAAAGTACCCTACAAGGTAGGTAAGAAATTTCCCGCCTGCCTCCCACTACCAAAATTCCCCTTGCAGCTTGGATCTATTTATTCCAAAAAGTGTGACTTGTATGGGAAATAGCCTTATCTGATAAAGTGCGACTTGCATGGGTCAATAAACCTCTTTGGTGGGAAAAGTTAGACTTTAGGCAGACAAGAAATTCCCATCGGTGCTTTAAGTGATTTTTCTTTATTTTATAACGGGAATTTTTTACTCTGCAATGCAGGTAAGAAATTCCCGCATCCCTGCCGCTTCTAAAATTGTCATTGCAGCTTAAGTGACTTTGACTTCATGGGAAAAAGTACCTTACAAGGCAGGTAAGAAATTCCCGCCTACCTACCACTACCAAAAATCCCATTGTAGCTTAAATCTCATTCATTCCAAAAAGTGCGACTTGCCTAGGAGAGGATTTTTGTGCTTGACTTCATCTTTTTTGGTCAAAAGTTTGCTTTCTAAGGCTGATTCCTTTGTAGTGCAGGCCATAAATGATCTCCAGATGCTCCAAGAAATTAAACAGGCTATACAGAAAAAGACCACAGGGGAATTTAACTGGGAGAAAACCGAAAACGTAAAAAGAAATAAATAAAAACGAAAAACGTTGCCAGAAGTTGTAGACAATCAGCTCTGAATTCATTCCTGGTGAAAATCCTATTGAGATGTGTAATACTGGCATGCAAAACTTCAATAGGATTCAACCAGAGCACAATTTACTTCAAACGAGGCTTTATTTATTAATAAATAATTAAATAAAAATTTCCCGCAAACAAAACTTGGCGGAGGGATAAAATGAGTTTCAGCATCTGAGTATTTGTCGAAAATTGGCTCATATGATTCACTGGGAATATCTTAACATAATATCTACATCTTCTGGCAATAAAAACACAAAAACACCCGTTATTTTAAAAAGAACAATTTTTTTTTAAATGGGTAGTCCCAAATTTCAGGGTGAAATCTGCAGACACCAACTAGATATCCTGTGGTCATCATCAACAGTCCAATCAAAGATTTTGTTTTGTAATAGTGGGCAACTTTTTGAAGCTGCGACTGAATATTGATGCGGTTGGAGAATGGAGCAGGAGAAAATGGTGTTGCAAGGTAGAAGTTCGAGCCTTAGTAGGCGAAGATTTCTTTTTTAGCTTCCACATCGAGTTGGAAATGCAAATGGTTTTCAACGAAGGACCTTGGTTTTTTTGTAGTGCACACCTTTACTTTCCAGCCAATGGGAGCCTTGAATGCCCCTTAATATTTGCTTCCATACTGTCTCTGTATGGATTGGCATTCTAAGTCTTCCATTGGAATTCTAAGAACCTGAGGTCTTTCTAGGGCTTGTCAAATGATGGGGCTACTAATTGTTGTGGATCCCACTACCAAAACACGATCCAGATTGGTTTTTGCAGAGGATCTGCATCAATATTTGATGGACTTCAAAGTTTTTAAATGAATCTTTCTACATTCCCCTGATGGCAAATGGGACCAAGCTAATTGAGTCTTGAAAAGCTCTAAAATTGTCTGCAGTAAGTGTAAAATGGTCGGGTATGAGATGAAGGACTATTGTGGAACTTCAAACCGCCTATGAGTATGTTAAATTATCTTCAGGGGATGATGAACTAGAAGTCCAACATTTGGAGATGAAGATCCTCTCCTAGGAGTCAAATGAGGATGTGTGGCTAAGACACCTGTGTTGCAAAAGGAGGATCGAGTTGTTGTTGGAGGGAGATCGCGTACCTGATTTTAGTTCATTTTAATTGCACAGGTGGCTTTGTTTTATACATTGGGGTCCTATGCTAATTCGCAGCTTTCAAAGGCTTGTAGGAGGAGGCTCTAAACCGAGACGATGGTGGTGGCTCTGAGCTTTGCCAGCACAGTGCATCAATTAGGTGGACTGGTCGGTTGCGCACTTGGATTAAATTTAATCAAGCATTGAACCGTTTGCAACTTTGGGGTTAGAACATATCTCTTAGTTTTCAAAAAGTTTTTCAATGATAATGACGTGGGCTTCATGGCAATGGTCATGAGGACCTTGTAATGTCCCTTTTTGGGGACGACATGAAACTGGTCAAAGTTGAAGATCGAATTCAACCCGATTTGTCATCATTTTTGGGGTCCTCTCCTCTCGTGGGGGACTGAATTGGATACAATCCACCACATAAAAACCTTTATGTGACGCATAGTCCCTTCTAGGGAAGCAACCCTTTGATGGGGTTCCCCAGTTTTTTCAAAAGTTTGAAATCAAGTCTACCTTGACTCACCCTTGGGACATTATATATTATCAACAATGGTTCATGCAAGTTTGATTCTTTATAACATTGGTGAGAGGTCATGATTTTTATGATGTGTCACTCAACTGTTGAAATTAATTAAGTCAGAACTGGGAACTAACTTCCTAATGAGCCTAAAAAATTAAAAACACCTCCAAAAATGATGAAACTATAGAACTTAACCCTTAGAAATATGATGAAGAATATTATTCCACCCTCAGAATCATGAAATTATTGCAATGAAGTACTGAAATGCTCCCTTAGGTGGGTCGCTCCACATAGAACAACCAATAAACACCTCAAAACACTCCATAAAGCAGGTCGCTCTTTCACCTCAAAATAAGGCCAAATATGCATTAACAACAAAAGTACATAAAAGATCCTTCAATTATTGATCAAATCACCTTAGGGCAATTCACCTAGGGCTAGAATAAAAGATAATTAACTCAGCAAAAGATCCCTCAAGGGGGTGGAGACTCCCATGTTGAAGTCTTCCCTAGACTTGGTGAAGGGTTTCGTCCTCACACAAGACTCTCCAAGGGTTTTCGTCCTTAGGAGAGGGAGAGAAATGCTTCACAAGCAATCTTTCCAAAAAATAATAGAATTCACATAATAATCAAATGGCCAAGCAACCTCCTTTTATATCATAAGGGGTGCTACAATTCAATAATGACCGACCTCATAATAGTACTTTTCAATAATCTAATTTGTTTTTAGAGCCTACATGCTCCAAATTACTTTATATTCTAATTAAATAAGTTCTTCTATTGGAGCGTTTGGCTTCCCAATAGGAATACATGATAATAATGAAAATATCTACTTAGAAAATGTCATCCAAGTCTTCCCCTTGCTTCCTTTCCTTAAACCCATGGGGAGGAAAAATGGGTTAAGGTCTTCAATTCTTCTAGTCTCCAAAAAGGGACATGAAAGTCCCCCCTTTCCAAGATTGCTTGTCCCAAGCAATTACAAGTACCCGGATCCCAAATAAATCTTAGCTGCTCTTTCTTTGATGTACCTGCACATGAAGCAAACTCATTAAAGAAAAAATGTGTCCCCTTCTTCATCCACTCTTGCATTGTGGATATGATGACCAGCTCTTCTTTTTTGCTAACTAAGGCCTCATATTACCATCCAAACATTGGTTGTTCCCAATTTCCCTCATGTTGTCCCAAACACCAATGTAATCTTGCTTTTTCCCTTCAAAAATCATAATGAAGGTGTAATGCCCCCTTTTTCGAATGAAGAGCATAAAAGTGGACTTCTTGCCATCCTCTTTTCGTGGCAATGAAGCTTGATTGATCAAGGGAAGGAATTGCATTTTTATTTTAGTGTTCCCTTTATAAGGCAGGTCCACTGTGATTGAAGAGTCATTATGACAGGTTCATCAGGCTAGCTCTTCTGTGAAACGGATTGAAATTGTCAATCAAAGTACAATTACCATCCCAAGGGTCATTTGAGTTGTTCACAATGTTGAAAAATTTCATGCTGATCCCAAATACCAATGTAATCTTAATAGTTGGTGAATACAACTTCAAAAATCATAATGAATTATTCCCTTTTTGGATTGGTAATTCCACTTTTTGGGATTGCACTAAAATAGTACAACTTGCATAGAATAATCAAATATGTCAGTGTGTAGTGAATACAACTCCCAACTATTAAGATGTCCCTTTATGCTCCAAAATCTTGAGAAGATCAAACTGAAAATGCACCAAACAACAGGCCTCCTCTGTTGAACATCCCTCAAATTGACCCTTGGGTCAAGGTATTTGCCTTCCCACTTTGCTCCTATGATTAGGCAATCAATCCTTTTAGAAAAATAGCACCAAAGTGATTGTACGGGGCTGTATAGTGACTGCAACAGTCATGAAATGCTTGGAATTTCATCCCAAACAACAACCTCTTTGTCTTTACTAACATTTTACAGTGGAACCCTTCATGCTCAACTTTGTTTCCCTTGTCTCCACTCATGCTACAGCTGTTAGAAGGTGCTTTCTTGCTCAAAAACTGATTGAGACTGACTGAAATTGATTCTAAAGTGTGCAAACAATTTCCCCCTCTTGTTGCCTTCTTGGGTATGACCACCACCAAGATGGTAGACAAGCTGGAAGTGCCTATGACAGTCATGCAAAATTTTATGACAACATGCTTGGAAACCCACCAATCATCATTTCTACCACCTATTATCATGCCACCCATTTAACTGACCTCCCAAACTAAGGACAACAAGATAATCTCCATCTTGCTTGATGTCCCATGTGAAACCCATGACTTCTATCAAAATAATTCTTCTAGGAGATTGTGAATTAGAAGAGAACTGAAATGACAATTTTGAATGGTATTGTAATACACACAAACATGTAGGACTTACCCATTCACATGTGGTTCCCAATGCTTGAGCTGAAAGTGCCTTCATGACGTGGTGATTCCTTTCCATACTTTGAGCAGCTGTCCATGCCAAGACGTTCATGGGAAATGAAAGATCTTTCTATTGCCATCAATCCAAAGCTGATTCAGCTGAAAGCCCATTGATGATGTGATAATTTCCTTTTAGATCTTGGGCAGCTGTCCATGCAAATGTACTCATGGGGTACAAATGTTTTCCCATGTTGTCACTCCAACATATCACCTCGAGCTGTTGTGACCGAAAGATGTGGTCCTTTTGTGATAAACCATACTTAGTTAAGGTGTTAGAAAGCACCAACAACTCCATATATACCCACACGAATCCTCTTACAGACAATATACAAAAGCTGGGAATGTGAATATGTAATTGTACCTTATGAGACTCCACATCATAATCAGTTTGGATTAAATTCCAATCAGCTTCATATTTACAGCTGGAAGTGATGATGTTTACCCCAAAGAGTTCTTCCCCACCTTGTGATGATGAAGACTCTTACCTATTGTGAGTGGCTCTTTTTGTGAGGGAATACTACTGAATGTAAGGACACCATTTGCTGCCCAAAATCTGTTGTTACGGACTGCTCCTTCTTGCAATTTCCCTCCATGTGACACACTATGTTCTCCTCTTGACCCGTGAGCTTCAACCATTGAACCTTGTTGTCTTCCACAATATTTTCCTTATGTTGTCAAGGATCAATTCTGTTTTTTTTCTTGCTCCTTGGAATGAGATGATGAAATTACTAATAATAATGATTTCAACATTAGTAACTACACCCCCTTTTGGCCTCAAAACATTACCGGGATCCCACACCCATGTGTACAAACCATTTTGATACAAGGGATCCAGCTTCCTTCTCTTATCTTCCATAGAGTGATGGCAAAATTGGAGTAGACCATTGCTGTTTTTATCATACCTTGAACTGAAATTATGAGGGTGTTGTCCCTCTTGCCAAGACTTTGAAAATGCCTTAGTGTGGAGCATTGAATATGGGCAATGACCATCATACCTTTGGCTGTCATGCAAATCCAACTCATAGGCAATGCTTGGGAGATGGATAGTAACTTCTTGGCCAAGATCCCCCTCCCATTTTTTCTCCTTCACCTTCTCATCTTTGTTAGAATAACCCTCATGATAACCAAAGCATTGTAATGACATAGGGTGATGCAATAAACTCTTGCTATGATCACTAAAATAATTAATTTGCTTACCCTTAGTTGCTGTCCTGAAAATTACAGGACTGAAAGTGATTATGGGCACCCGGAAAAACCCTTTCTTCATGTGTATGGCTTCCAACAAGGTTAGCCAAAAGTCTTGGCCCATTGACCCTTTGCAATTCTGATTTTTCTTCAAACCTCTTGATTTGCTATGGAGCATCAAATTTGCCCTGGTCATTTTTCCAACAAACTTCCTATGTTTGAAATGGCATGAAAATCAACCAAGAGTTCCACTTTGGGCAAGAGTGTTGTAGTTTTCTAAGACTCCCAAGGGCTGCTCCATCTTGGTAACCAGCCGTTGCAATAAATCCATTCTTCCTTCTTTGTCTTGGAAGGGTGGCCATCCTCATCACTATTTGCACCTTCGAATTTTACCATGGCCATCCTCTCCACTCATGTAGCTGATCCGCCACATGCTCTTTGACTTGTTTCTTCATGAGGGAGGGGTTTTTCCCTTCTAGGGTTGAGTGGCTCCTTGGTGTGGTTCGGTTCTTAGGCCTTGTGCCAATGCCCACTCTCTTGTTCTCTAATTCCACGAATTCCTCAAAGGAAAGGGCATCACACATCCTTTTCGGAAGGGCTTGGTACTCTTTCTGTCAATTTGTCAACCCTTGAAACCCTTTTCTCCTTGAGCGAACCACCACCCTGCATATTTTGGATGGCTAGGGTAAGCCTATCCAGTGCATCCGCTATCCTTGTGTTCTCACGATCCTTTCTGACTTGTTCTCCATGCTTCACAGGCTGGGAGGATGATGCTCTGATACCACTGTAATGTCCCTTTTTGGGGACTCACAGGAAACTATGCAAAGCTGAAGATAAACAACACTTTTCAGATTTTTAGTAGGTTGTTAGTGGCTGAAATAAATAGATAAAAACCCTTAACTGCTGCTAGCAAACACCCTTCTAGGGCAGCGACCCTTTTTGGGGTTTCAAACCCACTTTTGTGCCTTCAAAACCCTTGAAATCAGCTACCTCTAAGTCTCTAAAATTATTATATATTACCAGAATCATATCGTGCAAGAAAACTGATTTTTATAAGCTTGGAAGTGAGAGATCTGATTTTTATGATAAAACCCTCAACTGCAGAAATTAATTAAATAGTCCAGAACTGCAACTAACTTCCACAAGCTTGGAAAAATAGCAAAACACCTCCAAAATTAATGAAACTTTAGAACTTGGCCTTTAGAAATATGAAGAATATTATTCCACCCTCAGAATCATGAAATTATTGCAATGAAGTACTGAAATGCTCCCCTAGGTGGGTTGTTCCACATAGAACAACCAATAAACATGCCAAAAACACACCATAAAGCAGGTCGTTCCACCTCAAAAAGGCCAAATATGCATTAACAACAAGAAGTAATACAAAGATCTTCAATTATTGATCAAATGGCACCTTAGGGCAATTCACCTAGGGCTGAAATAAAAGATAATACAACAAAAGATCCCTCAAGGGGGTGGAGACTCCCGTGTTGAAGTCTTCCCTAGACTTGGTGAAGGAGTTTGTCCTCACACAAGACTCTCCAAGGGTTTTTGTCCTTAGGAGAGGAAGAGAGATGCTTCACAAGCGATCTTTCCAAGAGATAAAAGAATTCACATAATGATCAAATGGCCAAGCAACCTCCTTTTATATCATAAGGGGTGCTACAATTCAATAATGGCCGACCTCATAAAGTACTTTTAATTATCTAATTTGTTTTTAGAGCATACATGCTCCAAATTACTTTATATTCTAATTAAATAAGTTCTTCTATTGGAGCGCTTGGCTTCCCAATAGGAATACATGATAATAATGAAAATATCTATTTAGAAAATGTCATCCAAGTCTTCCCCTTGCTTCCTTCTTGAACCCACGAGGAGGAAAATGGGTTAAGGTCTTCAAATCCGCTAGTCTCCAAAAAGGGACATGACATACATCTAGTTCTATCTTTGGAGAAAGTACCTCTATGGGAATGACCCTGACTACTTCACCATCCAAACCATATATATCAAAGAACCCTAGCTCCAACCTTTTTACCTTCCCATGGTCTCGTGGCCCCACTGCCTCAAATCAGAACCTTCCCACTCCGTGTAGCCAATATCCCTCCTCCTGACATGAACATAGATTTCAGTACTATTCATACCCCTTACCCATTTCCTCAAGTAAGGAGCCATGGCTTGTGAAATTACACCCTTCTCAAGTTCCCGTCAAATGGGTGAATCATTGCCTCTTATCATTGAGATTGCAGGTTTTAGTTCTATACATGTGGACACTATAGGCACAACTCAGGAGTAATAATCTGAAGAAGAGGGTAATGCACACCAGCCTCCATGAAAGAAGTGGCTTTAGATTCACAACTCTTGAATATGAATCTAGACCATTGATTTCGGAACCTAAAGTTGAACTATTAAAAAACTGAGAAAATCAAACAGGTTACCACGGTGAAGAAAATGAAGCGTGGATAGAAGAAGGCAGTATATGAGACCACTGAGAATGTAGTGATGGACTTGGATCAAAATGATCCACTAACTCTGACTTCTACAAATATGGCATTATCCAAAGGCATAGACCAAAACATTGAGGATTAGAACAAGTTAGCTTAGAGGGACAATGTCATCCAAGATTTAGAAACCAATCTTTCTTAGGCCCAGAGTTTATCAAGAAACATACAGGATTTAAAATGAGCCATTGGAGGGGTGTTAGATGAAATTGAAAAGATGCCACGAGAACTATACCAAGTGGCAATGGATTTAAAGGGTAAGGTCAACTGTGCTTCTCAAATCACAAGTAATTGTAAATAGTTTGAAGAGGCAGAAGAGAAGGTTAAATATGTACAAATCATAAGCACCCAACATGGATCTAGTGAAACACAAATGAATACATTCACCAAAGGAGAAACATTTTTGTTTTCTCATTTCATTGAGTATTATAAGAAGTATGAGGATGCCATGAATGAGGTATCTAAAGCGTTAAGCAAAGTGCAATAATATTTTGTCAAATTCATTGAGCTATTGCAGAAGCAGGGGATCACAAATCTGGAAGGGATAGACGGAATGTTAAAATCTGAGTCACAATTTAGGGAAGCAATGAAAAACACAGAGGCTCCTAAGAGAACCACACCATCTACTATACAAGGTGAGGATGCGAAAATCCTCAGAGAAAGTATTGTGAACTTCGTAAATACCTTGTAATAAGCCACTCAAAGGTAGATCAACCACCTGAGTGGGTATAAATAGTGGGATCTCTCTTTAAAAAGAGACTTGAAAAGGACTTTATATATATATATATATATATATATATATATATATATATATATATATATACACGGAGCACTCATATACTCTGCAATTTCTATGGCGAACTGTTTCTATACCATGCAATCCATTTTTTAGTCAAATATAAGATTTGAGCCCCTGCTACTTCTAGTTTTTTGTTTATGAAGTGTTTGTACATTTTAAGTTCTAAGATTTAATGATATAGAGTTCTTAGGATTTAATTTCCTTGACACTGTTTACTTTGATTGCTTAAAATTTCATGTATCTGAGCCTCTACTATTTGGTACTTGGTAGTATTTGCAGATAATTTTGAGTGGTTTTATCTTGGCCATATAATGTGTGCTTAATTGAACTTTTGTTGCTTTGAGTAATTCGTTTTAAATTTGCAGAGTTATTGCCAATCTGTATTTCTATCACTTTGGATGTAAAATTGTTTTGAGTAGGAATGATTGCAACTTTATCTGGGTCCACCACTGATAATCTTGATCAAAATCTGAATGCCTTTGATTCATACTTGGTAAATATTTTAAGTTTTTTGAAACTTTTATATGCAATTCATACTTATCACTCTGTAGCTTAGGTAGTCAAATAGGTAACTTGTATCAAGCCCAGAAACATGAGGGTCTATGTCATGTCTCTTTTTGGAGACGAGCAGATTTGAAGACCTCATCCCATTCTTCCTCGTGGGACTAAGGATTAGAGCAAGGGGAACGTTTCTGAAGATATTTGATGCCAATTTAGAGAGTATTTTTATTTTTATCATGTATCCCTATTGGGAAGCCAAGCGCTCCAATAGAGGGTCTTAATAAATTAATTAGTTAGTTAATTTGGTGAGCATGTACGCTCAAGTTGTAATAGATTATTAAAATACTTTATGAGGTCGGTCATTATTGTATTGTTAGCACCCCTTGTGATATAAAAGGAGGTTGTTTGACCATTGATCATTATGTGAATTCTATTATCTCTTTGGAAAGATTGCTTGTAAAGCATCTCTCTCTCTTCTAAGGACGAAAACGCTTGGAGAGTCTTGTGTGAGGACGAAACCCTTCACCAAGTCTAGAGAAGACTTCAACCCAAGAGTTTCCACCCCCTTGAGGGATCTTTTGCTACTATAATCTTTATTTCTAGCCCTAGGTGAATTTCCTTAAGGTGCTATTTGGCCAACAATTGAAGGATCTTTGCCCTATTTCTGAATGTGCATGCATAATTTGCTTATTTTGAGGTGAAGTGGCCTACTTTGTGGAGTATTTTTGCATGTTTATAGCTGTTCTAAGCAGAGCGATCCACCCAGAGGAGCATTTCAGTACTACCTTGCAATAATTTCATGATTATGAGGTTGGAATAATATTCTTCATATTTTTAAAGGCCAGGTTTTGAAGCTTCTTTAATTGTGGTGGTGTTTTGCTATTTTTCCAAGCTCGTGGAAGGTAATTACAGTTCTGGAATAATTAATTAATATTTGCAGTTTGAGGGTTTCAACTAAAAATCGGATCTCTTACTTCCAAGATTACAAAAATCAGTTTTCTTGCATGATATGATTGCTGGTAATTTATAATAATTTTGGAGACTTTCTAATAGAATTTTCAGCAGTGTTTGAAGGCTCAAAAGTGAGCTTGAAGTCTCCAAAGGGGTCATTGCCCTAGGAAAAGGTTTGCTGGAAGCTAGTAAGGGTTTCTACATGTTTATCTCAGTCACTAACAGCCTGCTAAAAATCTGAAAAGTGTTGTTTATTCTCATCTTTGCATAGTTTCCTGAGAGTCCCCAAAAAGGTACATTGCAGTCTAAAACCCCTTACTGTTGCTCTACACATTCAGTGAGGTCAACAAAGACCCTAGTTACTTGCTTTATCATATAGCCATCCTTTGTGAATACCTTTGTCAAGTGTGGAAATTCCTCTTCCATGTGATCATCTGCAATCCTGGAGGCCAGGGTTTTGATGACGCCCGTATTCTATGTTGCATGGTGATGGAAAGAGACTAGGAGATATAGATCCATGTGTGTACTTTTTTCCACACTGGTCTAGCTAGGAGCTTCTTTCCTTATAACACATCCATGAAATGCGGGGAACCATCTTTTCCCAACTCCTTTGTTAGTTTGATTCTGTAAAAAAAGTTGTTGATGTAAGCATGGCATTCCTCTAGAATCTCTTTTCCATGTGGCTAGTTAAAATTAATGTCACGAACACACCTTTTCCACCATTTTGGTTGTAAGTGAAGAGGTAACACCCTTTCTTCAAATCTTTTCCATGATCAGATTAGCCACAATTGGTGACAAGGGAGAACCCCTTCAAACTCATCTTGTTTGCTCATGAAAAAAAATTTGGAAGCTAAGAAAGTTGATCGAATGCACAATCAGCAAACATTGCAGTTTCTTCCTCTGTAATGTCTTTGATGATTATAACCGCTACAGATAAAGGAATCTTGGTGAGAAAAGACACCACATCAAAGCTGACCATCTTATCTTCTACGGATTCTACAAAGCGATCCAAATTTTTTATAAATGAGAAGTTTTTTTCCAATGAGAGGCTTCAACTTTTTGGCTAGATATGCTGCTATATGATAAGTAAGAGAGTGTCTGGGATCTATAATTGGCCTTAGAGGAGCCCCCTTCTTGTGAATCCTTGGACTACCTTAAATTGTACGCGTAACTTCCTTATTTGAAACCAGGTTCTCTCTGAAATGTCGATTAAACAAATTTTGTAGCCAAATTTTCCTTGAAGCATATTTCTCATGATTATGGATTGTGGAATCTTGATATCTATCTATTTATAGTTAAACCTAATCAAGGAAAGAAAACATTAAAGTGTGGGTTTCATAAATTAATTGATGCATGCGAATAAAGTCCATTGACTATTTGAAGTTTGAAACCTTTTTTGTTATCACCCTTAGTAGTTAGGTGATACAACAATGTGATATTTAGAAAAAGTGGAACAAAGCAATCAAATGATTGAATTGCGAAAAAAAGCAGAAGTGGTTGTTGGTTACTTTCTCAATGCATTTCAATCCTATCAATGATTTTATATTATTTTTTCTAATTTTGTGTGTTTACTTCACTTGCGTAGGTCACCTGATGGTCAACATCTATCTTTCAGTATTCGGTTCGATCAGGTTAAAAACATTAGCTTTTACAAGCGTATGTGCTTTCAGACATCCTCTGCATTTCTATTTATCTGCTTATGTATGTTATGATCTGACCTGAACATTGTGAATGTGCCTTTCAGGAGGACAATACAATCAGTAAGTTAAGCCTTTGGGTTGCTGATGTAGAAACTGGCCAAGCCGGGCCTTTAACTGGCACATCAGAATTCAACATAAACGCAGTTTTCGACAAGTAAGTTTTCAGTAAACAGACATGGATCAACTTTTGAGTTGTCTTTTCTGTGCTGTTGTCAATTGGCCAATTAATAAAGTTAAAGTATGATAATTACCAGCCTGCTCCTTTTCATGCTGCAGCTTTGAGTGGATTGATGACTCCACACTAGTTGTATGTACCATACCTTCGTCTCGTGGAGAGCCTCCAAAAAAGCCATTGATTCCATCGGGCCCAAAGATTCAATCTAATGAGGGAGAAAATGTAGTGCAAGTGAAAACATATCAAGACTTGTTGAAAGATGAATATGACACAGACCTATTTGATTACTATGCCACGTCGCAGTTACTTTGGGTCAAATTAGATGGGACAATGAAACCTATAGGAACACCAGCTGTGTATACATCAATAGATCCATCACCTGATGGGAAATATCTAATGGTCTTCACAATTCATAGGCCTTACTCATTTATCGTCCCTTGTGGAAGGTTCCCCGAGAGAATTGAAATATGGACTTCAGATGGGATTTTTGTTAGGGAAATATGCAACCTGCCTCTTGCGGAGGACATTCCAATTGCTTTTAACAGTGTTCGGAAAGGCATAAGGTCTCTCTGTTGGCGACCTGACAAGCCTTCGTCACTTTTCTGGTATTCCCATACTCTTAACTTCATTTGTACAACCGTTTTCACTTTTTCTGTGAAAAGCTTTCTAGTTTTCTGTGTTGATTTCTTGATAACAGGCCCTTTTGTGTTACTGTTAGACCTTTTCAATTCTTTTTTCAGATCTAATCTGGGAGAAATTTCATGTTGTGAGGGTTGTAATCTTCTTTTCTCAAGTTCGATGTCTAGCAAATGTCTAAGTTCCTTGTATAACTCTTGATTTTTCATCTTCTAACAGGGCAGAGACACAAGATGGAGGTGATGCAAAGATGGATGTATCTCCTCGTGATATCATCTACACACAACCTGCTGAACCACTGCCTGGCAAGGAACCCGAGGTTCTTCATAAACTTGATCTCCGTTATAGGTGCTTACATGAATCCGTATTTTGCTTATTAAGTTGTACAAGTTTGTTTTTATTGACGAAATCAGTCTTTTCTTCTATTGATAAAATATCGAAGGCTTAGTTGTGAAAAGAAACACGATATTGAAGCATAATTACTTAATGGTTAAGCATGGTATTGCCGTCAATTGGACTAAAATTTCAAATCTAAGATATCAATAAAATATATAATTTAATAATGTTTCTTGTACAATGTTGTAAATTTGTAATAACCCTTTTGGGGGTATTTATTAAATATTCAATATGCAAAAGCTGAAACTGAAAATTGCAGCAGACTGTACACAAAACCAGTGACTTATTCTTGCCCAAAAAGATGTCAAAAATACCACAAAACAACACCACACAACTTGCCAATATTTTATATATAATATTTGGAATTTTTAGAAGCCAATATAACCAATAAACATTGAAAACACACTGCTGGAAATGAAATACACACTGGAAATTGCAGCCACGAATTAATTATGAAATATAGATATAGAAGTCTCCAAAAATTATGCAACTCAAGATTCCGGCCTTTAAAAATATGGCAAATAAGATTACAAAACCAAATTTATCAAATTCCTTGCCAATGTCTTCAAACCGTACCCTAGGTAGGTCGCTCCACCCTAGAAAAATAGTATAACTGTTGGAAATGTCAAGAAGATCTTCAAACCAGCTTCCTTCTTCAATGCAAAATGGTGATGAAGGGTTTTCGTCCTTCACCCAAGTATAATGAGGGGTTTTCGTCTTTCAAGAAGACCTCACATGAGGGTTTTCGTCCCCAAGTGGAAGACTAAGGAGCAACAAGCTCTCTTCGCCAAAGTATAGAGCAAGTATGCCAAGCTAGATGCAAATGAACTCTCTCTTGTCCTTTTATAACTTTCCTTTGGCACAAAAATTTAATTTAGACAAGGCCGACCTGTATAGAACAAAAGAACACTAAATAAAACATTATAATATTAGATAAAAATATATTATAAAGTGCTCAGGGGTCTTATCCTTCATTTTTTCTTCTTTTCCATGGAGAAGGGATGGCAAGGAGACCAATTTCTAGCTCTTAGGAGGAAAAAAGGGACATTACAGTCCTCCATCCCCAAAATTGCTTGTCCCCAAGAAATTGCAAACTCATTACATTCGCTGCCCCAATTTCTTCTTCTTCTTCCCTTTGAAGGTCTTCATCCTTCAATGGTGGAGGTGTGTTGGCTAGATTTTCTACACAGCTGAAAATCTAGGTAGTCATGAGATAAATCTCCCTCATTTACCGGTGAGGCTCCCATGTAAGATTTTGTCAATTATATTTTCTAGTATCTATCTGTTGGTATTACTTTAACTATGCAGCTCATGAACCGTAGCTAGACAGTTTTGCAGCAAGTAAGCAGCTGTAAGAGAAAGGAAATATCTATAGAAGAGGAAAATAATAGGAAATGGGAAGAAAAGAGAGAAGATGTGCAACTCAATCAATAGTTTATAGAGTTGATCACATGCACATAGATTAAAACAAATAGATCATGAAATACAAAATTCGAAGCAAAGGAAAGTTTCAGATCTAGATCTAGAATAACACAGTTTATGAATAGATCTAGAAAGAAATAATAAACAAAATGCACCGTTGACACAAAGTTCTCCGGAAATCTGCCTCCTCTCTATTCCTCAGTTTTCAAAAATCTATCAAGGGTTTCAACTCAAAGTCTAGAACACAAGAATGCTGATTACAAATTATGATTCTTTAACCCGTAGGTTCTTCCTCTATTTATAGTGTATAAAGGGCAATTACAAATAGGAAGCTTTAAATGAATTCCGGCATGCGGAAGCTATGAAAAGAGAAACAACTGGCAATCTTCCTCCTAGAATTCCTCTTTGCATGACATGCATGTTTTATAACTGAAAAATAGAACCTTCTATTTTGCATGTTTGCCACCTATTTCCAAGTAATTGACTTCTTCAAGTAACGATTTTTAAACCAATCACTTAAGTTTTATAATTTAATTGATTGCTTAATTACTTTGTCGGAGAAAATAAAAGAAAGAGGAAAAGAAATAAGAAGAAAGCTACAACCCTCTCAGTCTTGTCCTTCCATATTTTGCATGCGGTTGACTCTTTTGCCTTTGATTCTCACCAAACTGGATCTGAAAGCTATGCATGGATGTGATTTGTTTGTGGGTATTGCCTTTGATCTGTCTTCCCTTCTATCCTTGAAGCTTTTGTAATTCTTCTTCAGTACATGCACCAGTGCAATGTTTGCCGTAAATAATTCATACAAAACTCATCTTTTATTTAAAATTGCATATGAGCAATTTTAAATTCTGGAAAGCACTTTGGGTGAATGCAAACACAAGTAAATTCAATGAAGGCTTCAACTGGAAGATTGGGAGCACATGCACAAGATTCTGAAAAGAATTCTCCATGCAATGACTTCCACATGGGCTGCGTTAGAAACAAGAGGATGAATTTTTTCCAGAAGCCTTTGCAATTATGAGAGTTGGATTTGTCAATCAAATTGGTGATAAGTTCGGGGCCTATGTCTGTATCATTGACTTCAGCAAATCTGGAAGCTATGCATGATTCTACTGATCCTTTTCTTTCATCATGCTTTATCATGGTTGGAACAATCTTTGTCTGAGTTTTTTTTCTTTTAATTTTGTCGGAATCCCTTGCAATTGGATCCCATATGTGCAGATCTCACTTCTTCAAATTCGGAAGATATATTCAATGTACCTGACATTGATTTGAACTCCTTTTTACTTATATTAGCACCTGTGATGAATACCTGCAATTAATTCAGACAAAGATGGAGTCTAGGGCATGAATACTTGATTTTTATCACCAAAATCTGCATATAAAGCCTTCTGCCCTAAAATTTGAAGCTTTGCTTGCATGCAAATGAAGCAAAAATATTATTTAATTCACCAGAGCACTTATACCAACATGCAAATAATTATCATAGCAATAATCAAGCCATTCCAACCCTAGGCGCCAAACCTTGAAGCTCCTGGCAATGAAAAACACCTTTTGATGTAAAACCTCATTTCCTTGGCGCCAAAACTTGTCTGGGCTACAATCCTTAGCAAAAAGAATTAATTTCTTCTTCATTATGGCAACCCATGCTTATATAATCCTCAGCATACTATTTTTAATAATTGCCCTTCCTATTTATGGAAATTTAATTAATAAACAATCATGTTTATTCACCCAAATTGGGCGCCCAATTATGCATGTTGCTGGTTGCTTTTAAATAAATTATTTTATTTATTTTTAGCATGCATCCTTGACTTCTCCTTAGCTTTTCCAATTGCATTGACTTTCCTTCTATTTATGGTGCCAAAATTGGGTGAATAAACCATTAATAAATATTATTAATTGCATTGTTATTCACCCAAGGTGGGTCGCATTTTTTAGCAAGGGTAATTTCCAAAAATAGGAAATCAACTTGATTGGAATTTCCAGCCTACAGTGCAGCTCCAAAAATCCCCTCTTTCACTTTAAGTTGTTTGACTTTCATAATGAGAATTTTTACCCTACAAGGCAGGTAAGAAATTCCTGCCGGTGCTTTAAGTGATTTTTCTTTTATAATGGGAATTTTTATTCTGCAAGGCAGGTAAGAAATTCCCGCTTGCCTGCCACCTCTAATATTCCCATTGCAGCTTAAGTGACTTTGACTTCATGGAAAAAATTACCTTGCAAGGCAGGTAAGAAATTCCCGCTTGCCTGCCACTGCCAAAATTCCCACTGACAGCTTAAAGTCTTCCTTCCAAAAAGTGCGACTTGCATTAAAACTGGCCTCCTTTGATAAAGTGCGACTTGCATGGGTGAATAAATCTCTTTGGTGGGGAAACGTTAGCCTGTTAGGAAAGCAGAAAATTCCCATCGGTGCTTTAAGTGAATTTTCTTTTATAATGGGAATTTTCATCCTGTAAGGCAGGTAAGAAATTCCCGCCTTCTTGCCACTACTAAAAATCCCATTGCAGCTTACACTCATTAATTCCAGAAAATGCGACTTGCCTGGGAGAGGCTTTTTGTGTATGACTTCATCTTTTTTGGTTAGAAGCTTGCATTTTGAGGCTGATTCCTTCTGGTGTTGTGTCGGTAGATGGTCTCCAGATGCTTCAGGCAATTAAACAGACTATACCGGCGAAGGAATTGACCTAGGGGAATTTCACAGAGAAACAATGGAAAAAACCGGAGAAAAACACAAGAAATAAATAAAAGTGAAAAACGCTGCCAGAAGTTGCAAATAATGCCCTAAATTCATTCTTGGTGAAAACCCTAATGAGATGAGTAAATAATGGCATGCAAAACTTCAACAGGATTCAACTGGAGCACAATTTACTTCAAATGGGGCATTATTTGTTCAATAAATAACTAAATAATAATTTCCCGCAGACAAAACTTGGCGAAGGGATAAAATGAGTTTGGGCATCTAGGTATTTGTCGAAATTGGCTCATAGGATTCACTGGGAATATTCTAACATAATACAGACATCTTCTGGCAATAAAAACACAAAAATACTTGCTATTTTAAAAGAACGATTTTTTTTTCAAAATGGGTAGTCCCAGATTTCAGGGTGATATCTGGGGACACCAATGTGGCATCCTAAGCAAGGCATCCCCAACCATATTTTGCCTCCACTTCATTTCAATAGTGCAAAAACAACTGTAATCATGCATCTCTCCTCCGAAAATCAGAATGTACAAGTCTGAAAATGATACATCATAATCTGATTTTATTCCTACATTCAACTGAAATCTTCCTCTCTCAATATTCCAAGAAGGAATGCACTCAAAAAATGCAAATATACTGCTGCTCGTGGCTGTTAGTGGCAGCCCCAATTCTGATTTTTGCACATTCAATCCTCTAATCATGGTATGACAATCATCAAACTGAAATCTCACAAAGGAAAACAACCCCGTGAATAAAGTAAGGACTGAAATTTGATTTGCATATTCCGGAAAATTAGGAGCGACAGACCCACAATTAAATTTAGCAGTTATCTTGGCCTTAAGTTTGAGAAAATCACCTTGCCTAACATACCCATGAATTTTGATTTCATCATTTTCCAAGTGGAACTCATACTCCATGTGACTTTTGAAGGCAAGTTCTTCTAATTTTTGGATCTCTAGATGCCTCCAAACATTGTATGACTTGGCTAAAATGAAAACAAAATAGTCTAAGCAAAAACCATACCTCATCATGGGGTCATAGAGCTGAAAAATAGAATCATCATTCTCCATTTCAGTGACCATATGAACAGCTGCAAGTTTACCATAATGGTTTCCCTTTGCCCATACTTCTTTTGGTTTTCTCATTGAATCATGGGTTAGCAATCCATAGAGAGAATATACAGAATTCCCTTCAAACTTGTGCTTCTTAAAACACATCGTATTAGCATCTTCTTTCATCTTATTCCATAGGCAAAGAGAAAAACTGAAATTTTTACCTTCACCCTTGTTTTGTCTCATGAGGTGGTCCAAATGATCAGCCCACGGAGTATCATGATCAACCCTCAAGATCCTATTCTTCACCCATGATTCGAGTACCAGATGGACTCAGTTTTGGTGAGGGATAAGCCCAACCATCACCTTGTATTTTCCCTTACTTATTTCTCCATCAAACACATCATTGGCAAACTTGTTCTTTACATACTCAGCTGAAATTAGTAACTTCCAATCCGCTGTAATTTTTGATAAAGAACAGAAAAATGATTCACATGAAATGCCCTCCTCTATCAAATAATTAATTTGGGAAGTGCTAGGAAGTATAACTTGCAATGAGACTTTTTTCCCTTGGTCCACGTGGCTTATCTTCATTCTTTGATAGTTGAGAGTGAGCTCTCCCAATGAATGCCACCATTGAACTCCAAATATGATGTCAAACTTAGCCATATCAATCACCAAAAAATCAGCACATACCTCATATGATCTCATGGTGATGTGGAGTTGAGAACACCTTTTTGTACATTGCATAGAGTACCCATCCGCTATCCTAACAATGAAGCCTTTGAAGTCCTCAACCATCAATTTTAGATTTGAAACCAAGCATGCATTTATGAAATTATGAGTAACTCCACCAAACAAAATTGTGACCATGTGCCCATGTAGATCACCTTCAATAATAAAAGAGTTGTAACTTGGTGCTCCTACTAAAGTAGCAAGAGTGCTAGTTACCTCTTCCGGATCTTTTCCCAATATGCCATCATGCCTAATTTCATCCTCATTGCTATCCTCATCATCACAATCTGAAAATACTTCAATGTAATGAACCTTATTTTTACCCAAGCAATGACGTCCTTTGCAAAAAATAACACTCCTTACCTCTTTAACCCATGAAGTATGATGTGCACAAAGGTGTTCAATCATTAGTGACAAAAGAGGACACATCATATATGAAACATGAGTAATCCTAACCATCCACTCATGGTAAAAAATCTGAATTGATGCATAGGCCAAAACTGAAACACCTCCATGCCAAGGGCTGCCCATAACACTCAGAAATTCTGAGTTTAAATCAGCATGCAAACAATATTTCAAAAACACCTTACCTTCATGATCTTTTGCTTTCCGGGTGCTTACCTTCACTATATCTTTGTTTGATGCTTGCTTGTCGATTCCCCCCATGTCCTTGTGCTTTCATAAGGCTGATATCTCCCTCAAATGACCTTCTTTTTACTGTTGTTATGTACAGATCAGTAGCTCCATTTTTGGTGATCCTCGGACCTTCATGGAAAAATTCTTCCTCTCTCCTTGACCATATCAACTTGGGTGAGTGATTTCTAATACATTCACCATTACGATCCCAAAATTCCTTTCTAGGCACATGTATAACAGCTGACATATGAATCAAATGAAAGACATACCATAGCCTTTGGGAGGGGGAAAGCTCTTCACCAATTCTCCTTTAGGATCACCCGGATCCCATTCCTTCATGTGCATGCTATTAGGATCTTGCAAGCTTATCATTTCCTTTAGTATCCTCATATCATTACTCAAGAAATGTCCCAATAAATGCAAGGATGGAGACAATAATTCGGAAGTGTACATACCAATCCGTGGGCTACCCATCCATTGAAGCCACTTATTTTCAACAATAGGAGCTACCTTTTCCATGCCATCATCCGTACTTTGTACACACATGTGTGTACCATCCTCATTGCTTGTGATTAAGTCCTCAACCTCATTCTTTTCATCCTTATGCAAATCTGAATTTTCTTCAACACATTGCCCCATACAATCATTAGAAACCAAATAAATATCATTAAATACCAATGAACTATACCTTGGGACTCATCCTTGAAAGCTTGCATATCAAACCTTCCTATGATCTTTTCATTGAAATCATCCAAGAAGCAAATTGCATCTTCTCCTTGGGTCTCTATCACATGGTACCACCAATCCCTTGCTATCCCTACCAATTGACAAGGGATGAATTCTAGGGCATCCTCCACACACATAGGGTTTGACTACAAGTATGTCTCCAATTCTGACAACCATGATCTCACTGAAAGTTTGTTAGTGCCATAAAAAATAGAGATCTTACCCTTTTGTGCCATCAATTCTTCAAATTTGAAACCCTAGGCCTTTTGAAGATTCGTGCTCTAATACCACTGTAATAACCCTTTTGGGGTTTTTTTATTAAATATTCAATATACAAATCTGAAACTAAAAATTGCAGTAGACTGTACACAAAACCAACGACTTATTCTTGCCCAAAAAGATTCCAAAAATACCACAAAACAACACCACACAACTTGCCAATATTTTATATATGATATTTGGAATTGTTAGAATCCAATATAACCAATAAACACTGAAAACACACTGCTGGAAACGAAATACATATTGGAAATTGCAGCCACGAATTAATTATGAAATATAGATATAGAAGTCTCCAAAAATTATGCAACTTAAGATTCTGGCCTTTAAAAATATGGCAAATAAGATTACAAAACTAGATTTATCAAATTCCTTACCAATGTCTTCAAACCCTACCCTAGGTAGGTCGCTCCACCCTAGAAAAATAGTGTAACTGCTGGAAATGCCAAGAAGATCTTTAAATCAGTTTCCTTCTTCAATGCCAAATGGTGATGAAGGGTTTTCGTTCTTCACCCAAGTCTAATGAAGGGTTTTCGTCATTCAAAAAGACCTCACATGAGGGTTTTCGCCCCCAAGTGGAAGACTAAGGAGCAACAAGCTCTTTTTGCCAAAGTATAGAGAAAAGACGCCAAGCTAGATGCAAATGAACTCTCTCTTCTCCTTTTATATCTTTCCTTTGGTGCCAAAACTTAATTTAGACAAGGCCGACCTGTATAGAACAAAAGAATACTAAAAAAAACATTATAATATTAGATAAAATATATTATAAAGTGCTCAAGGGTCTTCTCCTTCATTTTTTTTTCTTTGCCATGGAGAAGGGATGGCAAGAAGACCAATTTCTAGCTCTCAAGTGGGAAAAAGGGACATTACAAATGTGATGGTGTATGAATGGTTCTGTAGTCATAAATTCTGTATTTATTGGCTCAATTACTATGTCATCACAGCGATGGCTGGAAGATTCTGTGACCTAAAAGGAGTCATGGGCTGGCAGTCTATACTGTTTATTTTTGCAAGTTAGGTTTCCAGAACAATCATAAATCTATTTGGTTTGGTGTTAAAGAGAAAATGTAGCTGCATATAAAAGCACCTTCATATCAAGAAATGCAAAATAGTCTTCTCAATGCCATTACCATGGATACTTTCTCCAAATCAATTCTTAAGTTGTTGCTTAAACTTACAAACAAAACAGTCATAAATTATAAAATCTAAGAAGACCTCATTGGAAAGGACACCTCATACATAGAGTCCTTCAGTGCACAAAAAAAGCCTACATGCCCATCTGAAAATGGTTCCTCATTCAATAAATGTAGGACACAAATTAACAATGAAGATAGAGGTTATTTTGAAGGAAGAGAATTTAACAAAACATTTCTCTTGTAATCTTAACCGAATAACTATCAAGGTGCAACCATTCAGGTCAAGTATTGCGATATCTTACTTCTGTATTTTGACCTATCAGTGCTCATGGTTTGATAATCATTTTGACGAGCATCAAACCAGTTTTATTGATTTTATAGTTACATGCAGGTCAAGCCTTAACCTTTTACCGTTTCCCTCATCTCATATTAATTAAAACACCATCTTCTGCCAGGGTTCCTATGATCGATTTTATCTTACATTGCATCATGAGATTTCAAATTTCAGCTCTTTCTGACCATCACTTGCAACTTCTATGGATTTTCTTTACATTCAAGCACTGTCAACAACTGTGACTTTCTTACTATTGGGGAACAAGGAGAAGATTTTTGTAATAAGGTGCTGCCGATTTAGGTCGCAGAAAATATTATGTTTGGACTCCCAGCTACATTTAATTTAGAGTTTTAAGTGGTTATAGCACAGTTGATTTATATGAACGAATATTTTGGCAACTTTTAGTTAAATAATTCTTTTGTAGTCAATGTATTTTCAGTCAACAATGTAACCTACTTGAGCTGTTTATTGTTCAGGTGGATCGACTATTGATTACTAGAGGAGTATTTCTGGCTCTGATTGTATGATTCTTCATTGTACTTCTGCATTAGAATGAAAATTTAAATACATACATTCTGGAATTTACTTTTTGATATTATAGTAATTTATTTTTGAGTCTAAGCTGAAACTATTCCGTTTAAGTAGATGCCTAAATTTGATTCGTTTATTTGCGTTACTAAAATCTCTCTAAAAATCTTATTTCTTTTGCAGGGGAATATCTTGGAGTGATGATTCTTTGGCTCTGGTTTATGAGTCCTGGTATAAAACAAGGCGTACCAGGACGTGGATAATATCTCCAGCAAATAAAGAACAAGGGGCTCATATATTATTTGACATATCATCAGATGATGATTATTCTGATCCAGGCTCACCAATGCTTCGGCGAACTTCGACTGGAACTTATGTTCTTGCAAAGATAAGAAAGACAGATGGAAGTACATACCTTTTGTTGGATGGAAGTGGGGCAACACCAGAAGGAGATGTTCCTTTTCTTGATCTTTTGAACATGTGAGGTTTTCATTTTTATATTTGGATATTTTGAATCGCTGGGTTTCTCAAGAAGCTTCTTGTTGAATTTCCTGTATACTGACGTGGCTGCATTTAATCAGAATCACGGGTGAAAAGGAGCGTATATGGGAAAGTGAAAAGGAAACATATTATCAAGAAGTTGTGGCTTTGATGTCTGATCAGTGTGATGGGGATATGGATCTTGATAAACTCAAAATACTTTTTTCGAAAGAGTCAAAAACAGAAAATCCGCAGTATTTTTTGCAGACTTGGCCAGATAAAAGAGTTAGTCAAATTACAAATTTTCCTCATCCGTATCCCCAACTCTCTAAATTGCAGAAAGAGATGATTAGATACGATCGTAAGGATGGGGTGCAGTTGACTGCAACCCTGTATTTGCCTCCTGGTTATGATGCTTCAAAAGATGGACCTCTTCCAATGTTAATGTGGTCTCACCCAGGAGAGTTTAAGAGTAAAGATGCAGCTGGCCAAGTGCGTGGTTCGCCGAATGAATTTGCTTGAATAGGATCAACATCACCACTCCTTTGGCTGGCTAGAGGGTAAGTAGTCTGTTCTCTACTCTGTAAATTGAGTTTCAGGCTCAGTGCATTGAAGCATTCTTTTACAAGGTGTACATGAACTGGTTATTTACAATGTGGAGTAATATATCATGAGCTATTTACTTTTTCACATAAAAAGGAAGAAATGGACATATCAAGCTAAAGAAAAAGAATATATTGAAGTAAATGCAAAGAGGACCTTCAGTCTGTTTAAAAAGTTTACTCTTGTTCATATTGTTGAACTCTTTTAGCATATTTAAAACATCTTGTATTTCCATGCGCATCTCTATTGTAATGGTAATGATTTGATAAGGAAGGAAGAAAGAAATGAAGGGGGTGAGAATAAAAAAGGGAAGAGGGAGTCCAAAAAGTAGAGTAATGTCCGCTGTCCACAAATCACTAAAGTAGATCAACGGGGCTCAAAACTACAGAAAGATGGAGTAAAGCAACAAGCTTCAACATTTAAAATAAACAAGGCTGCAAGCTGAAACATTGGGTAGCCAGTATGGGTATGGGTACAGGAACCCAATATGCTGCTACGACAATTGTTTTGGGGGGGCTGGGTGATTTTGGTACGGCCTTATACATATAATATAGCTAAATAAGAAAATTAACCATAAAATATGCATAGAGTAAACAAAATAAGGTAAATAACCACAAAATAAAATGATAATTCAATGCCAAATATTATGATATTCATTGGTCAAACTTAGAGTAAGTACATTGTGCAAATGTTACAATATGTACACAAAAATCAAGACGAATCAACATATTCATTCTCTTCATAATCATAATGCTCTCGAATGTATTCAACAAGAGCATCATTAGAACCATCATGTGGTTCATTAGAACCATAAGGAGTAGTGTCGCTCCCACTAGCTTGACCATGCGAAGTACCCTTAGCACTAGATCTATCTAGCACACGTTTTTTCCCCTTTCTTATTCCCGTCTTGCTTGTGTGTTAGAAGTAGGTTGGAATATATGAAGACCAAATTCTCTACCTTTTTTGCTCCCAACTTGTTGCGGTTAACTGAGTGGATAAACGAGTAGGCACCCTAGTTACGCGCAATTGAAAAAGAACTCGCAACCTATTGAGGTAGGCCATGAAGTCAATGTAAAATCTAAAATTATAAAAGTAAATACTAATTTAAAACGAAACATGGAAAAGAATTTAAAGAAAGACTCATAAATTTAAAAAAATTAAAATCCTATGTGGCACAATATTTTTATTACAAGTGTTTGGAGGTGGGGGTATGCATTCCCATGAAGGTACCACCACGAATATCTGTCCATCTTGTACATGTCACGGAGAGCTATAATGGACTGATCCCTTCGAGATATGATGATGTGGGAGCCATAAATTTTGATCTGACCGTCGGATCGTCTTGAAATTTTCTAGGGAGGTAGATCTTGATTAACAATATGCCATAACCAAAATTTTCATAAACTTTGGGTGCCCCTCTGGCATATTTTCGGGGCCAAATTCCTTTGTCTAGTGGTCTAAAATTGGCTCGGAACTTTTTTGGTTGTCTAGACCTCAAGAGTTTCAATATCTTTTTCTCCGCTTTATGGAATAAGCCAAGATTTCGCGTAATCCTTCATTTATGAAGGCATATTTTGTACGCAAAATTTGGGGCCCATCCGAGGTGTTTTACTTTTTAGGATTTTTTTGTGTTTTAACTTTTACGGTTTTCTGGCATTTTAGGGTTTTTTAGAGATGGTGGGAAGTAAAAGGTAGATTGTAATGTTGTAAAAGATTAGTATGGATTCAGGAATGATAAGGAAACCATTTTGAAGCTTATGGAGTTTTTGCAAACTGAGTGTGCGTGTTTTGAAGGCATTTCAACCTCTTACAGCTAGATTCACATCAATAGGTATCATAGTAGGATTTGGATCTTGCGGGAACGGTGAAGATAATATATATTACATTTTTCTTTTTGATTTATTACCTCTAATTTATATAAGCATGGCTAGACGCGGGAGAGGAGGTTATGCCCATATGAATAGGCATATGCAAGAGCTACAGAGACAAGTTGTTGAGCTCACAGGAGAAGTTACCCACCTCAGACAAAGACATACAAATGGGGATGCAGACCTAGATAATGATACTGAAGAATTACCTCCATTATGGAATGAAGGAGGCAATGAAGAAGAAAATGAGAGAGATGAAGAAACATTGCAAGAGCGGTCATTTAAGGAGAGATTGATCCAAGATTTGGAGGAAATGAATGACGAAATCAAGATTAATGTTCCTGATTATGGTGGAGGGTTATGAATAGAGGAGTTGATTAACTGGTTGAAGCGCATGGAAAAATTCTTTGAGTGGAAAACCCTTTCAGAAAAGAAAAAGGTTAAGTTTGCATGTGCTAAGTTGGTCGGACATTCATTGATCTGGTGGGATCACCTGCAAAATTAAAGACAAAGGAAAGAAAAGGAGAAGATCCGAAACTGGAATAAAATGGTGAAGAAGTTGAAAGAAAAGTTTTTTCCTATAGATTATGCCCATACACTATTTCGAAGGTTTCAAAACCTAAGACAAAAGGATCTCAACATCGAAGAGTATACCAATGAATTTTACAAGCTATCAATCTGGGTGGTACAGGGAGAGTCTGAAGAAGAGAAGGCTACAAGGTATGTATATGGGTTGAGTTATATCGTACAAGATGAATTGAGTATGCTCCGGATCCATACTTGGATGATGCTTATCAACTTGCATCGAAAATAGAAGAATAACACAAGAGTAATTTTAGAAGAGGAGTGAAGAAAGGACCATCGTCATCTCCAATGAGAGGGAGAGGTAGATTTTATTCCCTAAAATGTGAATCCTCTAATGTAGAAGGGCAGGAAGAATTTGGTCAAGGCCGCGGTAATTACCAAAGAGTAGGGGGTTTTAAAGAGAAAGAGGATATGGTGGAGGATGGGGTTGGAATAGCCCCCAAAGGAAATATACTTGTTACCGATGCGCTAAAGAAGGGCACAGATCTTTTGAGTGTCTTCATTATCCTACACAGGATAGATGGCAATTGAATCAACCGCGAGTAAACATGGTTGAAGCTGAAGAAGAAGAGGAAATGGAGGTTGCTTCAGACTTGGGTGAAACCCTCATGATAAAGAGGACGACGATCATCTGGAGGAAGGAGAAAGAACAAGATGGTGTCGGTGATGATTCTTGGCTGCAGACAAATATCTTTCGAACAAGATGCACCTCTGGAGGGAAGGTATGTGAAATTATTATTGATGGTGGAAGTTGTGAAAATATGGTCTCAACTATGATGATTGATAAACTTAGTTTGAAATGTGAGAAGCATATGTATCCCTATCACATATCATGGTTTAAGAAAGGGAACGAGGTAACCATAGATAAAAAAATGCCTGATAAAGTTTTCAATTGAGAATACCTACAAGGATGACGTGTGGTATGATGTTATCCTGACGGATGCATGACATATATTATTGGGGAGGCCTTGGCAATATAATAAAAAGGTTACGCATGATGGAGGGAAAAATACTTATACTTTTTGGAAGGATGGTGTAAAGGTGGCCTTGTTACCCTTCAAGGAAGAAGAGAATACTGAGGGCTTGTTGGCTACAAAGGATTTTGTTGTATGAATGGAAGAAGTTGGTTGGTGTTATGCATTGATGGCAAAGAAGGTGGAAATAGAGGCCTTTGGTATACCCGTTGTGGTAACAGAGATACTAAAAGAATGCATAGATGTCATACCAGATGAGCTACCAAATGGGTTACCTCCGAAGAGGGATATACAACACCATATTGATCCCAGGATTGGCCCTTCCGAATCAGGCAGCCTACAGGATGAGCCCGACACAGAATGAGGAGTTGAACAGGAAAGTGATAGATCTGATAAAGAAAGGGTTAGTGAGAGAAAACATGAGTCCATGTGCAACTCCAACACTATTGACTCCCAAAAAGGATGGAGACTGGAGAATGTGTGGATAGTAGATAAGATAAGATAATTTTATTAATGTCCAACAAATGACCACAAAAGTAGGTCAATGGGACTGCAGAGTACAAAGCCAAAGAAACCAACAAGAGGACCCAAATGCGTGTAGAAGGGGCCACAAGTGCCGAGAAACCAAAGAAGAAGAAGAAGAGGAAGACGGGAGTGGGGGGGAATGGAAGAAGGAGCAACCCCTCCAACAACATCACCTAACATTGAAGGCCAGCTGGAAGTAATTGGCGATGCGTCGATGTCTAGTAATTGAAACTGTGGAATGTCTGGAAAATCGATACCCAGGAGAGAGACGGTGCCTTTGCGTAGGCTTGGAGGATCTCCACCTATGTGAGGGGGGGCCAAGATGTGCCTGAGGGTAGGGAGCCTCTGGTGTAGGAAGTGGAGTCTCGAGTCCTGACAGATCTGAATTGGGGGTGTGTACTCGTGTCAAGATGTCGCTTGGTGCCCCTCACCAGGGGGAGCACCGAGAAGAATGAGGTGATCTGTCTAGTATCCATCTATCTGGGAGGAGGGTGAAGGAACTTGTCCCGAAGCCAGAGGGCCTCCTGTAGATAAAGAGCAAGACATCTCTGATCATAGTATTTGAAGAAAGCTGCAAAGGAAGGACACTCATGGAACAAGCAATGGAATCTCGCCCTAATCTCGTTGTAAACAGGACACCGGAAAATGAAGTGTTCTTCATTTTCAACCTCCTGGAGAGAGAAAAACAGGAAAGTCCGCTCTGAGTGGTCTAATTGGTGGTCAGTCTCCACACGGCGTTGATGTGAGCCCACTCTGAACTGACCCAAAGAGATACAGAGGACCTGTAACCAGTGTTGGGAGATGTACATGGGTCTGATAATGAGCCCATTACGAATCTCAAGCAAGTGGTGCAGTGTAGGAGGACATCTTTGGACATAACCCCCCCGGAGGGTTGGTCCAAGTGTGCTGGATGAACTTCCTGCAGATATCATCTTTGATAATTCTGTTAAGGTCCTGCTGGTTCGGGAGGAGATGGGCAGGGGCATCTAGGGAGTAGCTGAAAGGTGGGAGGCAGTCTATCTAGATGCCAATGGATCCAAGAAGGCGTGAAGCACATGCATACCAGGAGCGAGATCGACCACTATGATCAGAGAGGGCAATAGCTTCAGAAGAGCAGTAGGCAAGGTAGATGTATCTGTTCCTGTCTATGAAAGAAATAGAAAAACCTCGGATAGGGTGCAACATCAACACAACGCTGAAGATAGTCTCCAATCTAAAGGGGGCGAGCCCTAAACTCAGCAAGAATAATGTTATGAGGAACGGTCTCTTTGCACCTGTTGATACACCTAAGCATGAGGATTTGGACACACTCAATAGTAGCTCAATCAAAGTTCAAAAAGGAAGGACCCCAAATTTTTGACCCGTACAGAACCGTGTGTCTAATCAGGGAGTTAGAAAGAGACATCTTGGAAAGGATGTGTTGAAAGTGATGGTAGAAGCACTGTCTCTCAAGAATCGCCATAGAACCATAACCCTTATTACCTTGGGGCTGGAGAGTAGGATTGAGGCTAAAACGTGGTCCAAAGAACAAAATCCCCATGTATGTGTAAGAACAGGTGATCTCGATCTCCTCCCCCTGAAAGAAGTGGAGCAATAAATAAAATCACAATTAAGTATTGGTTCCTAATTCCAAGATTGGGTGATATGATGGATGTGCTAGCAGGAGCCCGATATTTTAGTAAGATTGATCTACATAGTGGGTGTTATTAGATCCGAATCTACAAAGGGGATGAATGGAAAAACAAATTTCAAAACAAGAGATGGGTTGTATGAGTGGATGGTGATGCCATTTGGATTATCTAATGCACCCAGTACATTCATGAGGTTGATGAACAAAGTACTGCAAGAATATAATGGTAAGTTTGTTGTCTATTTTGATGATATTTTTATATTCTGTAAGACAGTGGAAGAACACTTGTTGCATTTGAAATTGGTGTTAGAATTGTTATGAAAAGAGAGTTTGTATGAAAACTTATAGAAGTGTAGATTTCTTCAGAAAAGTCTATTTTTTTTGGGTTTCGTCATCTTAGAGGATGGGGTGAGGATGGATGAGGAAAAAGTGAAGGCAATTTTGGAATGGCCTATTCCAAGGAATGTGACAAAGGTTCGTAGTTTTCATGGCTAGGCAACTTTTTATAGGAAGTTCATTAGGAATTTCAGTAGCATTGCTGCACTCATAATAGAGTGCATGAAGAGAAAGGATTTTGTATGGACAAAAGTGGCAACAAATAGTTTTGAATTGTTGAAGAAGAAATTGTTTAAGATCGTACAGAAGGGACAAGACCGGATTATACATCCTGACTATAATATACGGTCTTGCACTAGGAGATTTACAAGTTACAGTTTCGGTAGTGAAGTTTTTTCCAGGCTCTGCGCTCCCAATATGTCCAATTTGACTTTTCAGATTCTTCCTGTAAAACTCTATAAAGCTAAGTGTCTATCTCTCTCTTGTGTATTTTGAGCTTGTATACATATATGAAAAGAACCAATATGTTATTGTGATTTTGTACAATTAAGGTTGGAAGTCAATTTATCAGAATAACTCTTAGTTTCATAACCTCACATACCTTTTTATTTGTTGTGTGTTGCATAAAAAAATCTGATTAAAATCTTAAAAAGGGTGTAAACACCTTGACCCATGAAACTTGAGCTTGCAACCATTCTAAAAATCCCTATAGCTACCTGGTTAACAATTGTTAAACCTAGCCTCTTTGTTACAAGCGTCTTAATCTACTTGGCACCTGGATCAACCCTTACTAATTAAAATTTTGAATATGAGAGAAAAAGTGCAAAGAAAGATAAGTATGTAATGTGAGGCAAATGTGTTGTTTAAAAAAGATTTAGGGAGTGTATTTTAGGGTTAGAGTTAGTTTTTTATGTTTGAAGATTTCTTTTGACTTTATTTTGATAAAAAAAGGGGAAAAATGCTTTGTAATGCCTAAACCTTGCAAGTACACTAGGGAAATGTGTTGGGTATGTGTTCCCTCAATGAACAAATGTACCTGGGTATTGAAACACATACATTGCGCGTTCCTTTGACGTACACAGGCACATGCCCATCCTTGGTACATCCCGTCCCCCCACTTGTAGAGTCATATCTAGATACTTAGTTGAAAGATCAAATAACAATAATAAATTATAAAAGAAGGGACAAACCCTAAATGGGTAAATTGTAGACAGGAAAACCTTAAACATGCCATAAAAACACAAAGTTTACAATTTTCCTTGCAAAAATGAAGAATTGGATCCGAAGGAGATAAAATTGATGGAGGCCCTGGATGGAAGAAAAATCTGGACCTAATTTGAATTGGAGTGCTGAGTAGCACCGGCATCCTCCTCAACCACCATTAATGATTCATCACACAATGTGATGATGTCCATAGGTGAGTGGTTTGGACTAATTGGGCATTGTTGGGCAATGTTGGGAGGGTGTAAGGAATGTTTCCCGGAAACTCTCCTTCAAATCCAAGCATATTCTTACTATGAGAAATTTAGCGAAAATGAAATACCCTATTAACCAACACACTTTCTTCTTTTATCATTCTCTTATGTTTGGTTAAAACATGAAAAGTCACTACTGAGTGCACACAAAGATGATTTTTATCCACAAAAATCTTCATTTTTAAATCTTGAGTTCTTTTTAGTGAAGAGCAAGCGACAAGTTCTTCTACTTTGGTGCAATCTTCTAATATTAGCTTTTCTTCCATGGAGGGAAAAGTATCAGTATAAATCATAAATAACAATACACCTTGATAATTGATCCTAGTCTCTTTCATTCTTCTAAGCCTCAATCATTCTTCTGATTCTATCCATTTTTGTGGGTATTTTCCTGTTCTTTTTGCAACTCTTCTCTAAAACTCAACCATTGTTCTGATTCCAGCCATTTTCATGGTGTTTTCCATCATTTTCGTGGGTATTTTCCAACCATTCTCGTGGGTATTTAAAGCCATTTTCATGGTATTTTCCATCATTGTTATGGGTATTCTAAGCCATTTTCGTGGGTATTTTTCAAACCATTTCATGGGTATTGTTTTTCCCTTTTCTGTGGCTCTTCTCTGAACCTTGACCATTCTTCTTATTCCTGCCATTTTCGTGGAGTTAGGGCAGATTTCTGGGTGTTTTTACAATTGAAGATTTGCAGTTAGGGATGATTTTGTACAATGCAGTTTCAAAATTGACAACTAGCCATCTGAGGTAGAATCAATTTGTAGTCGTGAGAAGATTTTTTGGGTATTGAGCTGAGTTCAAAGGTATACAAGTTGTCAGGTTTCTACAGAAAATAGAGGCTGCATGGCACATGGAGCTCCCTCTAATGCAGGAGTTGAAAACTTGCCTTCACATGGTTTTTTTCACCGAAATAAACAAAAACACTAATCTTTGCAGCTGGATGCCAGGAATCGAGAGATTAGGATCCTATATTTGAGACTTTTTGTTGCTGTTCCAGAAACAGTTACAGGAGAAAGATGGTATTATTTCCAATTTCCAGGAGAGAATTGTTAAACTTGAGAAGATCCAAGCCATCTTCGCCAATTCTTTGTGCTTTCAATAGCTTAGTGAAGTGGTTTCAAAAATTAAGAACACAAGCACTTGGAAAAAGAAACCATGGCCCAACTGCAATCTCTTCTAAAACAAGTTGAGGAACAAAATTCGTTGGTGCAAGTGGTTAAAGGGAAGAAAGAATCTCCAATTATTTAGATGGCTATCCAATTGAAGTTTGAAGAAGAAAGAGCACAAAAAACTAGGGCACTCCCCACGATAGATCTACACATCCTTCCCCTAGGTTCTTATGAGATTCTTTTGGGGATGGGCTCACTTACAACTCATTGACCTAGAGTGTTGCGATGACCTTGGTGTAGAGGTAGTTTTGATAAAATTTAAGAGACCCATTTCCTTTCGTACTATCTCCGCCATGTAGCTTAAGTGGAGTATGAGAAAGGGGTGTCAAATATTTTTCCATCATATGCGACGAATCAAAGAATGAGTCACTAGGACCTTCCCTAGATGATCACCACTTCCTTCAAGACTTCGAAGATGTATTTCGTAGTGAGTTACTTGGTTTTCCTCCATAAAGGGAGATTGAATTTCATATAGACTTAGTGACTCGAGAAAAGCTTAGCTCACGGGATCCTTACAAGATGACTACTATTTGGCTCTACAAGCTCAAGATGTAGTTAGAGGGCATTCTAGAAAGGGGCCTTATCCATCCTAGTGTGTTCCCTCGGGGTGTACTTGTCTTATTCGTAAGGATAGATCTTTGCGACTGTGCATTGACTACAAACATATGAACAAGGTGGCATTGAAGAATCATATCCCCTTCCTCAAATCAACGACCTCTTCAATCAAATGCATGGTGCTACCATCTTCTCGAAGATTGATCTAAAATTCGGCTATCACTAATTGAGGATTATTGAGGTAGATATTCATAAGATTGTGTTTTATACAAGGTACGACCACTATGAATTCATAGTGGTACCCATTGGGCTAGTCAATGCCTTGATAGTCTTCATGAGTTTGATGAAGGGGTCTTCAAGAATTTTTTGAACCAATTTGTACTTGTGTTTCTCAATGACATTTTGATTTTCTCACATACGCCAGAGGAAAATGGGGATCACCTTCAACATGCATTACACTATTTAAGGGAGCACCATCTTTCTATGGAACCTAATCAAGTGTTCCTTCTTTCAGACCAATGTATAATATTTGGGCCACATTATTTCGAAAGAGGGAATTGTTGTCGATCCCTTGAAGATTAGGGCAGTGGTTGATTGGCACAATCCCACCAGTTTCATAGAGGTGTGTAGTTTTATGGGTTTGGCATGATACAACCACATGTTTGTGCATGAATTTTCACATATTTCTCATCCCATCACTTCCCTTCAGTGCAAAGGGAAGAAGTTTGAATGGAAAAAGAAGTGTGAACATGCTTTACAATGCTCAAAGAGTGTCTCATCACCACACCACCTAGTAATTCCCAATTTGACTAAGATAGCACATTTCTCTTTGGTCAGGAACACTTATTCAACCATAACCATAACTAGAGTCTACTTAGATGAGATTGTGAGATTGCGTGTGATATTATTTCTGACCGCAACCCATTATACACATCCAATTTCTGGACTACCTTGCAAGAGGCATTGGGCACTCAACTTAACTTTAGTACCACGTACTACCCTGAGATAGATGGTCAAATTGAGCGGGTCAATTAGGCTTTGAAGGACATGCTTCACATGTATGTTATGGATTAGTATTCCCAGTATGAGGATAATTTATATTTAGTGGAGTTTTTCTTCAACAACAGTTACCACAATTCTATTGATGTGGCATATTTTAATGCATTATATGGTTGAGAGTATAGGACTTCATTAAGTTGGGATCACATTGAGGACAAGGTTTCAGTGGGTCACGCTATGTTGTAGGAAATAGAGAGGAAGGTGGTCTTTATTAGACAACGTCTTCTGTAGGCACATGAGTGAAAAAATAAGTATGCAGGTGCCCACAAGATTGATCTCATTTTTGAGGTTAGCATAAAGGTCTTCTTAAGAGTCTAAACACACAAGAGCCTAATGCATTATGAAAAGGGTTCTAAGCTTGTACTGTGATTTGTGGGATATTTTGACATCTTGGGAGAGGATTGGACTAGTAGCTTATCGTCTAGCCTTGCCACCTGGTGTCCCCAAATTTCACCCTGAAATCTGAGACTACCCCATGTTAAAAAATTTCGTTCTTTTAAAATAATGGGTCATTTTGTGTTTTTATTGCCAGAAAGTGTCTATATTGTGTCAAGATATTCCCAGAGAGTCATATTAGCCAATTTCGCCAAATACCCAGATGCTTGAAATCGTTATATTTTGTCGTTGGGGTTTGCCTGCGGTGAATTTGTATTTAATTATTCTGAGCTTTGTTTGAGGCAAAGTGTGCTCCGGTTTAACCCTGTTGTGGTCTTACATGTCAACATTCCCATATACCAATAGGGTTTTAACCAGGAATGAATCCTGGGCTTTATCTGTGACTTCTGGCAACGTTTTGTGTTTTTGGTGTTTTCCCGTTTTGTTTTCTGTGAAATTTCTCTTGGTCAATTCCTTTGTCAGTTTAATCTGATTTCTTGCCTGGAGTATCTGGAGATCACCTATGGACGTTATGCCAGAAGGAATTTGTCACGGGAGGTCTGGTTCTCTCTAAAAAGACGAAGTCATGCACATAAAAGCTTCTTCTGGGCAGGCCGCATTTTTGGAAAAAGAAAGTTTTAAGCTACAATGAGATTTTTGGTAATTTTAATTATAGAATGATGAGGGTTATATAAGCAAGGGCTGCCATAAGGATGAAATAATTAATTCAATAGCAAAGAAGTGCAGCCCAGACAAAAAGTGTGTCTCATTTGAAGAGGAATTTTGCACAGAAGGTGTAATTACTACTGGAAACTTCAAAGTTTGGCGCCCAGGTTTGAAGGAGCTTGATTTGTGTCTGAATAATTGTCTGCATAGTGGTATAGGTGCTCAGGTGAAGTTGGTAAAATTCATGCTTGCTTTGCATGCAAATAAAACATCAAATTTTGGGGCAGTAGGCTTGATATATGCAGATTTTTATGATTAAAATCCACTGTTCATGTTCCGGTTGCCATCTTTGTCTGAATTAATTGCAAGAATTCATTACAGGTGCTTTTATAAGTGAAAGGGAGCTTAAATCAATGTCCAATACATTGAACATATCCTCCGAATCTGAAGAAATCTCTAGATCTGCACCAATTGTGAAGAATTCCGGCCGAATAAAGAGAAAAAGAGTTGCTCAGATAAAGATTGCTCCCGCCATGGCGAAGCATGATGAAAGAAAAGGATCAGCAGAATCATGCATAGTTTCCAGATTCTGATTCAGATCCAGATCTATAATTGCAAAGGCTTCATCCTCTTGTTTCTAATACAGCTCGTGTAAAAGTTAGTGCGTGGAAAATTCCTTCCAGGATTTTGTGCATGTTCTCCCAATCTTCCAATTGAAGTCTTAATTGAATTTGCATTCACCCGGAGTGCTTTCCAAAAATTTTAATTGCTCATATGCAATTAAAAATAAAAAAGATGAGTTATTTACGGCAAACATTGCATTGATGCATGTACAGGAGAAGAACTGCAAAAGCTTCAAGGATAAAAAGGAAGACAAGGCAAAGGCAACACCTGTAAGCAAAATTCCAGATCCAGCCGCTTCCAGATCCAGCCGATTCCAGATCCAGTATGGTGAGAATCAAGGGCAAAAGAATCAACTGCATGTAGAATGTGAAAAAAGAACAAGACTGCAACTTTCCTCTTCCTTCTTTCCTCCGACAAAGTAATTGAGCGATCAATTAAATTATAAAACTTAAGTGATTGGTTTAAAAGTTATTACTTGAAGAAGTCAACTACTTGGAAATAGGTGGCAGACATGCAAAATAGAAGGTTCTATCTTCAGTTGCAAATCATGCATGTCATGCAAAGAGGAATTCCAGGAGGGAGATTGCCAGTTGTTTCCTTTCCCTCTTCCACATGTGCCAGTTCAGCTAAAAGCTTCCAACTTGTAATTGCCCCTCTACATTCTATAAGTAGAAGAAGAACCTTCGGGTTAAGGATCAAAATTTGTAAGCAACATTTTTGTGTTCCAGACTTTGTGCTGAAACACCTGATAGCTATTTGAAGCAAAGGAATACAAAGGAGTAGATTTCCAGAGAACTTTGTGTCACGGTGCATTTTGTTTCTAGCTTTTGTCTTAGATCTACTTATAAACTTTGTGTTATTTTAGATCTAGATCTGAAGTTGCCTTTGCTTATAATTCTTTGTTGATATCTATTGGTTCCGTCTATGTGCACGCAATCAACTGTGTTATCTATTGATTGGGTTGCACATCTTCCCTATTTCTTCCCTGTGTTTTATTATTCCCTTCTTTAAATATTTTCTTTCTTTAACAGCTGTTTACTTTCTGCAAAACTATACAGCTATGGTTCATGAGCTTAAAATAAAACCCCCATATAGATACTAGCATATTTTATTGACAAATCTGACACAGGAGCCTCACCGGTAAATGAGGGAGATTTATCTCATGACTGCTTAGGTTTTTCAACTATGCAGAAAATCTATCCAACAGTTTTTGGCGACTCCGTTGGGGAACAACACAAATTAGCAGACCAGATCTTTCTCAAGTTAGAAGCCACAGATCCAGTCTTTCACCAAGAAGAAGAGAGCAAACACATCCAAATCCGGATTATCTTCAGCATAATCCGGCAGCTGGAATTATTCATCAAGTCTATTCTCAAAGAAGACGTGCTCCTTTCATGATGCAGAATCAACCACTTGCCCCTGCAGCACCTGTTCCATGGGGTGCAGCCTTTGGACCTCTGAATCTGACTCCTCCTATGCATGAGCTACCTAAAGGGATGAGAAAGAATTTTCCAAAATTCTTTGGAGATGGTAAACAAAATCCAGATGACCACTTGGCTGAGTTTTTCATATCTTGTGGAGTGCTTATAGTCGAACATGAAGATGTATCTGTCAGGCTCTTCATAGAGACTTTGCATGACTTGGTTGGAGAATGATTCTACCGGCTAGCTCCTTGTACCATAACCAACTGGGCTACTATGCGGGATGCATTCCTGAAAAGATTCAAGGCAGTCAAAGATTCCAGTACATTGATTACTCAGCTCACTCAGTTGAAGGAGCCACATGAGCACATGTAGGATTTTATTGCAAAATTCCAAAGATTACTGTACAAAATTCCAGCTTCTGCTTCTCTAAATGACGAAAATCAAAAGGTATTCTTCATCAATGCTTTGCTTCCTGAAGTAAGGTATCAACTACGAAGATCATGTCCTGCTGATTTGTTAGTAGCCCAAAACATGGCGGTTGAAATTGAAGACGACCTCATCATGGCTGGAAAGATAAAGAGCAACACTTCTAGAGCTGAAAGTTCATCCTCTGCTACTACCTCCGATTCACTACTGCAAAAATTAGCAAATGAGATGTTGCAGATGAAGAAACAAATGGCTCAAATGAATCAAGGTAACAACACTGCTTCTGCTCGGAATTTCAACAACTGGAACCGTATTGTTGGTTCCCAAAGATTAGCAATTGAAGTTGCTCCCAGAAACAACGTGGAGATGAATGAAGAAGACCAGGAAGCTGACGCTGATTAGCTCGAGGATGATGATTTTGTAGGTCCTGCTGGCGACTCCAACATTAATTACCTAAACTACAAATCTGAACATGACGATGAGAAAGCTGCATGAAGATGATCATGGTCATGCATATGCAGTGTTTACACAGATCACAAACTTGCCAAGCTAAAGCATTAGCTGAAGAACAAAGAAGGGGCAGCCCTTTACCTTCTTCCTTAGCTCCCAGAGATAAGGATGTGAGTTCTTCATCTCAACCACAAAATAGCAGCTCAGGTATCTAAATCTATACCTTCTTTTGACATTATTGATCATGCCAAGAAAACTAAAGTTCAAATGTCAGAAGCCGAATACCTGAGAGCTTTTTCTGAGCAGTTAAATAGGCTAGTCAAATATGTACAATCACTAGGACAATCCAATACATCAAAAGGCCATTTTGCCTAAGCCCAAGGATACTCCTCCCCAGAACAACATTGCAGTTGTTAAATCCTCACCATCTTCTGAAAGAGTGGAACTGTTCTATGTTTCCCTATTGCTTAATGGTTTCAAGTTAAGCAACTGCATTTTAGATTCAGGTGCTTCTGACAATGTCATGCCAGCTAAAGTTGCAGATGCTCTTGGGCTTACCTTGACAAAGACCATAAAAAGATGCTACTCCATGGAGAGACAAGTCCCTTTAATCGGACAAATCAAAGATGCACAAGCTGTTTTGGCAGCTTTTCCTGACAAAAGATTAAAGATGACAATATTAGTTGTAGATATTCTTGTCTCCTACAGGATGTTGTTGAGCAGAAACTTCTGCAAAGAGCTGGGAGGAGAAGTAAAGATGGATTGGTCCTGTGCCCATATTCCTATCAAAGGGATTAATCCATAAGCTGGAGCCGGAAAAGAAGTCCAAGTACATGGTGACAAAATCTGAGGATCCTAAATCTCAAATTATTTTTCAGGAATCTGACCGTGGGGTCTATTTCTTGGAAATGGATAAAGACATGAATCCAGAGCTAGAATTTCGACCAGAGCCAGAGCCAACAAAAGATGAAGAAAAAGTTTGGACTCTAGAGTTTAAAGGCACATGTTGTTCTTTTGGATCAGGAGCCGGCGTTCTACTAATATCTCCAAATCATGAGATATTTCCATACTCCCACAAGCTGATGTTCGAGAACACCAATAATATGGCAGAGTATGAAGCATTGCTGCTAGGAATGGAACAAGCTAAAAATAAAGGAGTAAAACTCCTCAAAGCCCAAGGAGATGTTGAAATTCTAATAAAGCAAGTTCAAGGGACAAAGTCAAGTCAAAAGAGATAAGTTGGAGCATTACAGAGATAAAGTACTTTCTGCCACATTGGATTTTGCAGCCTTCTCTATCAACTTCATTCCAATAAATCAGAACTCCAAGGCAGATTCTTTGGTAGTCATGGCTGCACTATTGAATCTGGATAAACCACCATCCATATTCAGACAAGGAAACTATAAAGTGAAGATGGTCTACTGCCCCAAAGTCCCTGTTGAACAAACATTTCTGCAAATAAACATCTACATCTGGGAATGTTGAAGGGAGTGAATCACCACCACAACAAACAGTCACAGGAAAAGCTGATCCAGGTTATGATGACAGTAGTGGAGTAATCCAACCAAAAGGTAACAAAATCCCCAAGGGTTTAGTTTCCTTAGTGAAGACTTTCAACAAGCATGATCAGCACGTGAATAAGAACAAAGAACATGGTGATGGTGATAGTTCTTCCTCAGAAATGCAGCAAATAAATTTGGGAACGGAGCAAGTTGATGCAAACTTACCCACCACAGAGAGAAGAAAGGATGAGCCACCACCAGATGAAGTTGATAAGGACTTGCCCAAAATATTTGATAAGAAGGCCAGAGAAAGGAAGTTCGAGATCAGAGACTAGGTACTCTGGTGGGACAAGAGACATGAACCGAAGGGCATGCATGACAAATCTGATTCACTTTGGAAAGGGCCCTTCATGATCAAAAGAGATTTCAGAATGGACACTTTCTTCCTTGCCTACCGGGATAGAATTGAGTTACCACTGCCTTTCAATGGACAACATCTGAAGCTTTTCCGGACATAAAAAAGCTAGGTAAAAACTGTATGTATATAAATAAAACTTTGTTGTTTTTCCTTTTTTTTTTTGTTTTGTGTTTTTTTATTTGCCTGACCCTGAGCCCAATGGACAAGACACGAAACCAGATATGTTGGGATCTCATCTTTATCCGTCATTTTGACAGAGGCAAAGATATCCACAGACAGAGACGACTGGTATCCCCAGATTTCACCCTGAAATCTGAGACTACCCCATGTTAAAAAATTTCATTTTTTTAAAATAATGGGTCGTTTTGTGTTTTTATTGCCAGAAAGTGTTCACACCTGTATTGTGTCAAGATATTCACAGAGAGTCATATTAGCCAATTTCGCCAAATACCCAGACGCCCGAAAATCGTTATATTCTGTCGTTGGGGTTTGCCTGTAGGAAATTTGTATTTAATTATTCTGAGCCCCGTTTGAGGCAAATTGTGCTCTGGTTTAACCCTGTTGTGGTCTTACATGTCAACATTCCCATATACCAGTAGGGTTTTAAACTAGGAATGAATCATGAGGCTTTATCTGTGACTTCTGGCAACATTTTGGTGTTTTTGATGTTTTCCCGTTTTGTTTTCTGTGAAATTTCTCTAGGTCAATTCCTTTGCTGGTTTAATCTGATTTCTTGCTTGGAGTATCTGGAGATCACCTATGGATGTTATGCCAGAAGGAATTTGTCACGGGAGGTCTGGTTCTCTCTAAAAAGACGAAGTCATGCACAAAAAAGCTTCTTTTGGGCAGGCCGCATTTTTGGAAAAAGAAGGTTTTAAGCTAATAATGAGATTTTTGGTAGCAGCAGGAAGGTGGGAATTTTGTACCTGCCTAGCAGGGTACTTTTGCCCATGGAAGCAACGCCACTTAAGTCACAATGGGAAAATTAGAGGTAGCAGGCAGGCGGAAATTTTTTAGCTACCTTGCAGGGTGAAAATTCCCATTGTGAAATAAAAGAAAATCACTTAAGGCATTGATGGGATTTTCTTACCTTCCTTGCAAGGTAAAAAATCCCATTATGAAAGTCAAACAACTTAAGTGGATCATGGGATTTTTGGAGCTGCGGTGTGCAGGGTGAAATAATCCCATTGAAAATTAGCTTTTAAAAATAGAAATGCCTTCATGTCAAAAAGTGCGCCCCATTTGGAAGAAGAATAATACTTTTTAAAGTATTAATTGATATAATTAATTCCTATTTTCAGTGGCTGAGGTCAAAGCATACTGTGAAGCTTAAGTGAACTGGAAGGAGAGAGCTAAAATTAAATAAATTTAATTTATTTAATGGCAGCCATGAGCATGCACAAAATAGGCGCCCCATTTGAAGAGAAAAACTTATTAATTAATTAAACTTGCCAAGAATAGGAGAGGCAATAATTAATTATAGAATGATGAGGGTTATAAAAGCAAGGGCTGCCATAAGGATGAATTAATTAATTCAAATAGCAAAGAAGTGCAGCCCAGACAAAAAGTGCGCCCCATTTGAAGAGGAATTTTGCACAGAAGAAGTGTAATTACTGTCTAGAAACTTCAAAATTTGGCGCCTAGGTTTGAAGGAGTTTGATTTGTGTCTGAATAATTGTTTGCATAGTGGTATAGGTGCTCAAAGTTGGTAAAATTCATGTTTGCTTTGCATGCAAATAAAACATCAAATTTTTGGGGCAGCAGGCTTGATATATGCAGATTTTTATGATTAAAATCCACTGTTCATGTTCCAGTTGCCATCTTTGTCTGAATTAATTGCAGGAATTCATTACAGGTGCTTTTATAAGAGAAAGGGAGCTTAAATCAATGTCCAATACATTGAACATAACCTCCGAATCTGAAGAAATCTCCAGATCTGCACCGATTGTGAAGAATTCCGTCCAAATAAAGAGAAAAAGAGTTGCTCAGATAAAGATTGCTCTGGCCAAGGCGAAGCATGATGAAAGAAAAGGATCAGCAGAATCATGCATAGTTTCCAGATTCACAATTCAGATCCAGATCCAGATCACATAATTGCGAAGGCTTCATCCTCTTATTTCTAATGCAACCCGTGTAGAAGTCAGTGCGTGGAAAATTCCTTCCAGGATTTTGTGCATGTTCTCCCAATCTTCAATTGAAGCCTTCATTGAATTTGCATTCACCCGGAGTGCTTTCCAGAATTTTTAATTGTTCATATGCAATTAAAAATAAAAATGACAAGTTATTTACGGCAAACATTACACTAATGCATGTACAGGAGAAGAACTGCAAAAGATTCAAGGATAAAAGGGAAGACAAGGCAAAGGAAACACCCGTAAGCAAAATTCCAGATCTAGCCGCTTCCAGATCCAGCCGTTTTCAGATCCAGTTTGGTGAGAATCAAGGGCAAAAGAATCAACTGCATGTAAAATGTGAAAAAAAAACAAGACTGCAACTTTCCTCTTCCTTCTTCTTTCCTTCGACAAAGTAATTGAGCGATCAATTAAATTATAAAACTTAAGTGATTGGTTTAAAAGCCATTACTTGAAGAAGTCAACTACTTGGAAATAGGTGGCAGACATGTAAAATAGAAGGTTCTATCTTCAGTTGCAAATCATGCATGTCATGCAAAGAGGAATTCCAGGAGGGAGATTGCCAACTTGTTTCCTTTCCCACTTCCACATGTGCCAGTTCAACTAAAAGCTTCCGACTTGTAATTGCCCCTCTACATTCTATAAGTAGAGGAAGAACTTTCGGGTTAATGATTAGAATTTGTAAGCAGCATTCTTGTGTTCTAGACTTTGTGCTGAAACCCCTGATAGCTGTTTGAAGCAAAGGAATACAAAGGAGCAGATTTCTGGAGAACTTTGTGTCACGGTGCATTTTGTTTCTAGCTTTTGTCTTAGATCTACTTATAAACTGTGTTATTTTAGATCTAGATCTGAAGCTGCCTTTGCTTATAATTCTATGTGTTGATATCTATTGTTTCCATCTATGTGCATGCAATCAACTCTGTTATCTATTGATTGGGTTGCACATCTTCCCTATTTCTTCCCTGTGTTTTATTATTCCCTTCTTCTTTAAATATTTCATTTCTTTAAACAGTGAATGCTTACTTGCTGCAAAACTATACAGCTATGGTTCATGAGCTGCATTGTTAAAGTAAAACCCCCATATAGATACTAGCATATTTTACTGAACAGGCGCAGTAGGGGCAAGTGGTTGATTTTGCATCATGAAAGAAGCACGTCTTCTTTGAGAATAGACTTGATGAATAATTCCTGCTGCCGGATTATGCTAAAGATGATCCAGGTCTGGATGTGTTTGCACTCTTCTTCCTTGTGAAAGACTGGATCTGCATCTTCTAACTTGAGAAAGCTCTGGTCTGCTAATTTGTGTTGTTCCCCAGCGGAGTCGCTAAAAACTGTTGGCTAGATTTTCTGCATAGTTGAAAAACCCAGGCAGTCATGAGATAAATCTCCCTCATTTACCGATGAGGCTCCCGTGTTAGATTTGTCAATTAAAATATGCTAGTATCTATATGGGGGTTTTACTTTAACTATTTAGCTCATGACCCATAGCTGTATAGCTCTGCAGTAAGTAAGCAATTGTTTAAAAAAGGAAATATTTATAGAAGAAAGAAATAATAAAACATGGAAGAAATGGGGAAGATGTGAAACCCAATCAATAGATAACAGAGTTGATTGCATACACATAGAAGAAACCAATAGATATCAACACACAAAATTATAAACAAAGGGAACTCCAGATCTAGATCTAAAATAACACAAAGTTTATTAGAAGATCTAAGCTAGAAAAACTAGAAACAAAATGCACCATGACACAAAGTTCTCTGGAAATCTGCTCCTTTATATTCCTTTGTTTCAAGTGGCTATCAGGGGTTTTAGCACAAAGTCTGGAACACAAGAATGTTGCTTACCAATTCTTATCTTTTAACCCATAGGTTCCTCCTCTACTTATAGCATTTAGAGGAGCAATTACAAGTAGAAAGCTTTGAGTGAACTGGCACATGTGGAAGTCGGAAAAGAAAACAACTGGCAATCTCCCTCCTGGAATTCCTCTTTGCATGACATGCATGATTTGCAGCTGAAAATAGAACCTTCTATTTTGCATGTCTGCCACCTATCTCCAAGTAGTTGACTTCAAGTAATGGCTTTTAAACCAATCACTTAAGTTGTATAATTTAATTGAGCGGTCAATTATTTTGTCTTAGGAAATAAGAGAAAGAAGAAGCAAGAGGAAAGTTGCAGTCTTGTCCTTTTTCATATTCTGCATGTAGTTGATTACTTTACCTTTGATTCTCACCAAGCTGGATCTGGGAGCAGCTGGATTTGGAAGCGGCTGGATCTAGAATTTTGCTTACGGGTGTTGCATTCGCCTTGTCTTCCCTTTTATCCTTGAAGCTTTTGCTGTTCTTCTCCTGTACATGCATTAGTGCAATGTCTGCCGTAAATAACTCATCATTTTTATTTTTAATTGCATATGAGCAATTAAAAATTCTGGAAAGCACTCCGGGTGAATGCAAATTCAATAACGGCTTCAACTGGAAGATTGGGAGCACATGCACAAAGTCCTGGAAGGAATTTTTCTCGTACTAACTTCTACACGGGCTGCGTCAGAAACAAGAGGATGAATTTTTTGCCAGAAGCTTTTGCAATTATGAGATCTGGATTTGAATCTGGATCTGGATCTGGGCCTGGATTTGTGTCTCCGATGTCAGCAAATCTGGAAGTAATGCATGATTCCGCTGAGCTTTCTTGTTCATCCCAGTGCAATCTTTTTCTGAACAATTTTTTTCCTCTTTATTCGGCTGGAATTCTTCACCACCGATGCTGATCTAGATAATTCTTCAGATTCGGAGGATATGTTCAATGCATTGGACATTAATTTAAGCTCCCTTTCTCTTATAAAAGCATTTTTAATGAATTCCTGAGCACTTGTATCACTTATGCAGACAATTATCCAGACACAAATCAACCTCCTTCAACCTATGCGCCAAAATTGGAAGCTTCCAGCATTAGTTACACCTTTTGAGCAAAATTCCTCTCCAAATGGGGCGCAACTTTTGTCTGGGCTGCACTTCTCTGCTTTTGAATTAATCAATTCATCCTTATGGCAGCCCCTGCTTATATAATCCCCATAATTCTATAATTAATTAATGTCTTTCCTATTCCTGACAATTAATTAATTATTTAATAAGCTTTACTCTTCAAATGGGGTGCCTATTTTGTGCATACTCATGGCTGCCATTAAATAAATTAAATTTATTTAATTTTAGCCTTCTACTTCCAGTTAACTTAAGCCTCACAGTATGCTTTGACCTCAACCACTGAAAATAAGAATTAATTAAATCAATTAATACTTTAAAAAGTATTATTCCTCTCCCAAAAGGGGTGCACTTTTTGTCATGAAAGGGCTGCATTAAATAAATAATATTTATTAATTTTAGACTTTCTAATTCTGACTTCCTTTGTCCACTTTCCCTTTGTTGACTTTTCCACAAGCCTGGGTGCCAAAATTGGACAAGAAATTAATTAATTTATTGCATTTAAGGCTGCCTTTCTTTCTCTAAAGGAGTCGCACTTTTTGGTATGAAGGATTTCTATTTTTAAAAGACAATTAACAATGAGATTATTACCCTGCAAGGCAGCTCCGAAAATCCCATGATTCACTTAAGCTATTTGACTTTCATAATGAGATTGTTTACCCTGCAAGGTAGGTAATAAAATCTCATCAATGCCTTAAGTGATTTTTCTTTTATTCCACAATGGAAATTTTTACCCTGCAAGGCAGGTAAGAAATTTCCGCCTGCCTGCTGCCTCTAATTTTCCCATTGTGACTTAAGTGGCGTTTGCCTCATGGGAAAAAGTACACTGCTAGGCAGGTACAAAATTCCCACTTGCCTGCTGCTTCCAAAAATCCCATGATCCACTTAAAACCCTCTTTTTCCAAAAATGTGGTCCTGCCTAGAAGAAGCTTTTTGGTGGCGTGACTTCGTCTTTTCCAAGAGAAGCAGACCTCCGATGGCGAATTCCTCCTGGCACAATGTGCATAGGTGATCCCCAAATACTCCAGGCCAAGAATCAGGTCAAACCGGAAAAGGAATTGATCCAGAGAAATTTCACAGAAAATGAAATGGGAAAACACAAAAAACACAAAACATTGCCAGAAGTCACAAATAAAGGCCATGATTTCATTCCTAGTTAAAACTCTATCGGTATATGAGAAAATTGACATGTACAATCACAACAGGGTTAAACCGGAGCACAATTTGCCTCAAACGGGGCTCAAAATAATTAAATACAAATTTCCCGTAGGCAAACCCCTGCGACAGAATATAACAATTTCGGGCATCTGGGTATTTTGGCGAAAATGACTAATATGGCTCCTTGGGAATATCTTGACACATTACAGAAACTTTCTGGCAAAAAAAAACACAAAATGACCCATTATTTTAAAAGTACAATTTTTTTTAACATGGGGTAGTCTCAGATTTCAGAGTGAAATCTGGGGACACCATGATCTCTGCATAAAACAATCTTGCTACCAACTTGTTTACCTTATGTTTTTGTTGTGGCCTCCACATGGAATTCAATGAACCTTGTGACTTTAAAACTTCACTGATGCTTTCACTTGGGAAAATTGTGATGAAGAGCAACTTAAACTATTGAAGGAGCCCATTTGTGAGATAGAGTGTTGGATTTTAACCTTTTTCGCTAATAGAGTTAATGATATATCATGACTTACATTTTATTTTTTCTTGAATTCAATTTATGAAATCTCAATAGTCTGCATCCTCTGAATTCTCATTTGCTATTGGACACCACTTAATATCTAAGGATCCTCAAGCTAATGACATCGAACTCTAGTTACACTCCTTGTGATATTGCCATTACACAAGGTGCATCTCATTTTTTTATTATCTCTTAGGACAATGTATTTTATCTTCAAGAGACAACCACTGCTAGACATCTTGACCGACCTGTCTTTTCATTTACCATCAAATTTCACTATGAACCTGTAAAATTCAAATATTGCAACTTAAGTTTTTCACTTTTTTTACATACTAACATATTAATGAATAATAAGCTATAATTTTTTTAATATACTAAGAAATAAATAAATAATAATTTCTGATGTTTTATCTACTAAAGAAATAATGAATACAAATTTATATTAATGATTTACAAATGAAAATAAAACTTATTATTAAAATTACAACTTATAGAAAATAGTAAATACAACTTAAATTATTTTATTTTAAAATTAAAATTAAATTTTAAAAAACAAAATACTAAATGATCTTAACATAATTACAAACTATTAAAATTTAATAGTTTGTAATTATGTTAAGTAACAAGTTCATATTTGTGGAAAAATAATAAATTTAATGATTAAATTAAAAGTAAAACTTAGTAGAATATTAAAATGCTAATCGAAATGGTAAACCTAAAATTTATATAACTATTTAATCATTTGTATTACCATATAATATATTATGATATTCTCATGCTTCTTGAACAAACAACCTAAGTATGTTTGACTTACCCAATTCGATCGTGGCACACTCGTTCAGCCGCAAGGTCAAATTTCAAAGACGCATTGTTAAACTTCAGTCACTGGGTCACTTTTGACATAAATTTACATATTGTAGGTTACGTTTGGTGCAGAATCCCGCTTGACTGCCAATGTTTGGTATTGTTGTTTACTTTCTACTTTTTCTCTTACTATTGCTGCGGTATTTGAGTTCTCATCAATTTTCCGCTTACCTTTGATATCTTTTAAACTTTTTCTACCCCTTGATGCATGGTAGGGTTATGATTTTTTTTAGTGTTTTTTACTTTTCAATGCTTTAGGGTTTTCACCTTAACCAAGTTTTTAATATATTTATTTCTCAGATCAAATTTTTAAAAGAAAAAACGAATATACTGAACAAATTTGGTAATCCTCAAAAGTTCAGTTTGAACCGAACTTTATACAGATTCATACAAATCTGGTAACTATGGTTTCATTAATCATTTTTGAGGAGATATATACACGAACCTTAAGTGGAGGACGAGCAATTGATCTTGGAGTCCGTACTCATACTAGAGCAGACCTTTGAGATTGTGAGATGGACTAAGTATGAGTACAATGGGACATATGTGATGAGACTACAACCACTTGGGAGGATGCTACTAGTTTGAGGGTTTAGTACCCTCATTTTTTCTAAAGACTTCCAAGACGAAGTGTTAAAGGGAGGGAATGTAACGCTCATTCCTCTTCAAGACTTCAAACTAGATTAGTTTGCGTATCTCATTTATTAGGCTCATTACTCTTGTTATATTAGCACAATGTGTTTAAACTTACGTTTTGATTCAATATTTTATATTGAGCACTAATATCTTATTTTATTGGCATGAGGTGCTGAGACCTTGATACAAAGATTTATTAGTTTGATGCCAACATTGGATTATGTGGGATTATTGGTATATACATATGTCTATGGTAATTTAGATAAGTGTGATTATTTAAATTGTTGGTGATTTAGTTAAAAATTAGTATGTGTTGAAAATAACTGCTTTTAATTTTGTGAAAATTAGAATTTGATGTTAAGAATTTTTAACCATGATTTGAATGAATTGGTGCATTGATGTATATGTTTGTCCTATTTCTAGTATATTATAAATAAAATTCATTCATTCTTTCTCTCTATTTGATATTATGTCATATTTTGATTGTTCCATTGAGCATCGCGTTAAATTTGAATAAATGTTGTGAACATTGCATCACATCCATTATAGGGCATTCAATAGTGAATTTGTGTGTTGTTGGCTAGATTTTATTCATAGCTGAAAACCTAGGCAGTCATGAGATAAATCTCCCTCATTTACTGGTGAGGCTCTTGTGTCAGATTTGTCAATAAAAATATGCTAGTATCTATATGGGGTTTTACTTTAACTATTCAGCTCATGAACCATAGTTGTATAGCTCTGCAACAAGTAAGCAGCTGTTTAAGAAAGGAAATATTTATAGAAGAAGGAAATAATAAAACACAGGGAAGAAATGGGGAAGATGTGCAACCCAATCAATAGATAACAGAGTTGATTGCATGCACATAGAAGAAACCAATAGATATCAACACACATAATTATAAGCAAAGGCAACTCCAGATCTAGATCTAAAATAACACAAAGTTTATTAGAAGATCTAAGATAGAAAGCTAGAAACAAAATGCACCATGACACAAAGTTCTCCGGAAACCTGCTCCTTTATATTCCTTTGCTTCAAGTGGCTATCAGGGGTTTCAGCACAAAGTCTGGAACACAAGAATGTTGCTTACAAATTCTGATCCCTTAACCCGAAGGTTCTTCCTCTACTTATAGAATGTAGAGGGGCAATTACAAGTCGGAAGCTTTTAGTTGAACTGGCACATGTGGAAGTGGGAAAGGAAACAACTGACAATCTCCCTCCTGGAATTCCTCTTTGCATGACATGCATGATTTGCAACTGAAATAGAACCTTCTATTTTGCACGTCTGCCACCTATCTCCAAGTAGTTGACTTCTTCAAGTAATGGCTTTTAAACCAATCACTTAAGTTTTATAATTTAATTGATCGCTCAATTACTTTGTTCAGAGGAAATAAGAGAAAGAAGAAGAAAGAGGAAAGCTGCAGTCTTGTCCTTTTTCATATTCTGCATGCAGTTGATTCTTTTGCCTTTGATTCTCACCAAATTACCGGATCTGGAAGCGGTTGGATCTGGAAGCGGCTAGATTTGGACCTATTTTTCTTACGGGTGTTGCCTTTGCCTTGTCTTCCCTTTTATCCTTGAAGCTTTTGCAGTTCTTCTCCTGTACATGCATCAGTGCAATGTTTGTCCGTAAATAACTCATCATTTTTATTTTTAATTGCATATGAGCAATTAAAAATTCTGGAAAGCACTCCGGGTGAATGCAACTTCAATGAAGGCTTCAACTGGAAGATTGGGAGCACATGCACAAGATCCTGGAAGGAATTTTCCATGCACTGACTTCTACACAGGCTGCATCAGAAACAAGAGGATGATTTTTTGTCGGAAGCTTTTGCAATTATGAGATCTGGATCTGAATCTGGATCTGGATCTCCTGGATGTCTCCGATGTCAAAATCTGGAAGTAATGCATGATTCCTGCTGAGCTTTCTCGTTTCATCCCGCTTTGCCATGGCTAAAGCAATCTTTGTCTGAACAATTCTTTTCCTCTTTATTCGGCCGGAATTCTTCACAACCGGTGCAGATCTGGATAATTCTTCAGATTCGGAGGATATGTTCAATGTATTGGACATTGATTTAAGCTCCCTTTCTCTTATAAAAGCACCTGTGATGAATTCCTGCAATTAATTCAGACAAAGATGGCAACCAGAACATGAACAGTGGATTTTAATCATAAAAATCTGCATATATCAAGCCTGTTGCCCCAAAATTTGATGTTTTATTTGACATGCAAAGCAAGCATGAATTTTACCAACTTCACCTGAGCACCTGTATCACTTATGCAGACAATTATTCAGACACAAATCAAGCTCCTTCAAACCTAGGCGCCAAATTTGGAAGCTTCCAGCATTAATTACACCTTCTTCTGAGCAAAATTCCTCTTCAAATGGGGCACACTTTTTGTCTGGGCTGCACTTCTCTGCTTTTGAATTAATTAATTCATCCTTATGGCAGCCCCTACTTATATAATCCTCATAATTCTATAATTAATTAATGCCTCTCCTATTCCTGGCAATTAATTAATTATTTAATAAGCTTTACTCTTCAAATGGGGCGCCTATTTTGTGCATGCTCATGGCTGCCATTAAATAAATTAAATTTATTTAATTTTAGCTCTTCTGCTTCCAGTTAACTCAAGCCTCACAGTATGCTTTGACCTTAGCCACTGAAAATAGGAATTAATTAAATCAATTAATACTTAAAAAAGTATTATTCCTCTCCCAAATGGGGCGCACTTTTTTGTCATGAAGGGGCTGCATTAAATAAATAAATATTTATTTAATTTTAGAATTCTAATTCCAACTTTCCTTTATCCACTTTCCCTTTGTTGAATTTTCCACAAACTTGGGCACCAAAATTGGAGAAGAAATTAATTATTTAATGCATTTAAACTAATTCTGCCTTTCTTTCTTTAAAGGGATCGCACTTTTTGACATGAGGTGATTTCTATTTTTAAAAGTCAATTGACAATGGGATTATTTACCCTGCAAGGCAGCTCCGAAAATCTCCATGATTCACTTAAGTTGTTTGACTTTCATAATGGGATTATTTACCCTACAAGGCAGGTAATAAAATCCCATCAATGCCTTAAGTGATTTTTCTTTTATTTCACAATGAGAATTTTTACCCTACAAGGCAGGTAAGAAATTCCCGCCTGCCTGCTACCTCTAATTTTCCCATTGTGACTTAAGTGGCATTGCTTCATGGGAAAAAGTACCCTGCTAGGCAGGTACAAAATTCCCACCTGCCTGCTGCTTCCAAAAATCCCATGATTCACTTCAAACCCTCTTTTTCCAAAAATGCGGCCTGCCCAGAAGAAGCTTTTTGGTGCACGACTTCGTCTTTTCCGAGAGAACCAGACCTCCGATGGTGAATTCCTTCTGGCACAACGTGCATAGGTGATCTCCAGATACTCCAGGCCAAGAATCAGGCCAAACCGGCAAAGGAATTGATCCAGAGAAATTTCACAGAAAACGAAACGGGAAAACACCAAAAACACAAAACGTTGCCAGAAGTCACAAATAAAGCCCATGATTCATTCCTGGTTAAAACCCTACTGGTATATGGGAATATTGACATGTACGATCACAACAGGGTTAAACCGGAGCACAATTTACCTCAAACGGGGCTCAAAATAATTAAATACAAATTTCCCGCAGGCAAACCCCAACGACAGAATATAACAATTTTGGGCATCTGGGTATTTGTTGAAATTGGCTAATATGGCTCTTGGGAATATCTTGACACAATACAGACACTTTCTGGCAATAAAAACACAAAACGACCCATTATTTTAAAAGAACGATTTTTTTTAACATGGGGTAGTCTCAGATTTCAGGGTGAAATCTGGGACACCAGTTGGCTCCGTCTGTGGACATCTTTGCCTCTGTTCAAAATGAAAGGAGTAAAGATGAGATCCCAGCATCTCTGGTTTCATGTCTTGTCCATTGGGCTTGGGGTCAGGCAAACAAAAACAACACAACAACAAAAAGAAAAGGAAAAACAAACAAAGTTTTATTTATATACATACAGGTTTTACCCTGTTTTTTTATGTCTGGAAAAGCTTCAGATGCTTCCCGTTGAAAGGAAGTGGTAACTCAATTCCATCTTGGTAGGCAAGGAAGAAAGTGTCCATTCTGGCATCTCTTTTGATCACGAAGGGCCCTTTCCAGAGTGAATCAGATTTGTCGTGCATGCCCTTCGGTTCATGTCTCTTGTCCCACCAGAGTACCCAGTCTCCGATCTCGAACTTATTTTCTTTGGCCTTCTTGTCAAATACTCTGGGCAAGTCCTTATCAACTTCATCTGGTGGTGGCTCATCCTTTCTTCTCTTTGTGGTGGTAAGTCTGCATCAACTTCTCCATTCTAGATTTATTTGCTGCATTTCTGAGGAAGAACTATCACCATATTCTTTGTTCTTCTTCAGGTACCGATCATGCTTGTTGAAAGTCTCCACTAAGGAAACTAAACCCTTGGGGATTTTGTTACCTTTTGGTTGGATTACTCCACTATTGTCATCATAACCTGGATCAACTTTTCCTGTGACTGTTTGTCGTGGTGGTGATTTACTCCCTTCAACATGCAGACATGCAGATGTTTGTTCAGGGACTTTGGGGTGGTAGACCATCTCCACTTTATAGTTTCCTTGTCTGAATATGGACGGTGGTCTATCTGGATTCAATAGTGCAGCTGTGACTGCCAAAGAATCTGCCTTGGAGTTTTGATTTATTGGAATGAAGTCAATAGAGAAGGCTGCAAAATCGAATGTGGCAGAAAGTACTCTATCTCTGTAATGCTCTAGCTTATCTCTTTTGACTTGACTTTTCCCTCGAACCTGCTTTACTAGAAGTTCAGCATCTCCTTGGGCTTTGAGGAGTTTTACTCCTTTCTTTTTAGCTTGCTCCATTCCTAGCAAGCAATGCTTCATACTCCGCTATATTATTGGTGTTCTCGAACATCAGCTTGTGGGAGTATGGAAATATCTCATGATCTGGAGATATTAGTAGAACGTCGGCTCCTGATCCAAAAGAACAACATGTGCCTTTAAACTCCAGAGTCCAAAATTTTTCTTCTTCTTTTGCTGGCTTTGGCTCTGGTTGAAGTTCTAGCTCTGGAATGTCTTTATCCATTTCCAAGAAATAGACCCCATGGTCAGATTCCTGAAAAAGAATCTGAGATCTAGGATCCTCAGATTTTGTAACTGTGTACTTGGACTTCTTTTCTAGCTCTAGCTTCTGATTAATTCCTTTGATAGGAATATGAGCACAGGACCAATCCATCTTTACTTCTCCTCCCAGCTCTTTGCAGAAGTTTCTGCTCAGCAACATCCCATAGGAGACAGGAATATCTGCAACTAGAATTGTCATCTTTAATCTTTTGTCAGGAAAAGCTGCCAGAACAGCTTGTGCATCTTTGATTTGTCCGATTAAAGGGACTTGTCTCTCCATGGAGTAGCACCTTTTTATGGTCTTTTTCAAGGTAAGCCCAAGAGCATCTGCAACTTTAGCTGGCATGACATTGTCAGAAGCACCCTGAATCTAGAATGCAATTGCTTAACTTGAAACCATTAAGCAATAAGGAGACATAGAAAGGTTCTACTCTTTCAGAAGATGGCGAGGATTTAACAACTGTAGTGTTGTTTTGGGGAGGAGTATCCTTGGGCTTAGGCAAAAGGCCTTTTGATGTATTGGATTGTCTTGGTGATTGTACATATTTGACTAGCCTATTTAACTGCTCAGGAAAGGCTCTCAAGTATTCAGCTTCTGACATTTGAACTCTGGTTTTCTTAACATGATCAATAATGTCAAAAGAAGAAATAGATTCAGATACCTAAGCTGCTTTCTATGGTTGAGATGAAGAACTCGCATGCTTACTTCCGGGAGCTAAGGAAGAAGGCAAAGGGATGCCCCTTCTTTGCTCGTCTGCTAATGCCTTCAGCTTGGCGAGTTTGTGATCTTGTAAGTACTGCATATGCATGACCATGATCGTCTTCAAGAAGCTCCTCATACTCATGTTCAGATTTGTAGTTTAGGTAATTAATGTTGGAGTCGCCAGTAGGACCTACAAAATCATCATTCTCGAGCTGATCAACATCAACTTCCTGGGTCTTCTTCATTCATCTCCACGTTGTTTCTGGGAGCAGCTTCAATTGCTAATCTTTGGGAACCAGCAATGCGGTTCCGGTTGTTGTTGTTGAAATTCCGAGCAGGGGCAGTATTGTTTCCTTGAGCCATTTGAGCCATTTGTTTCTTCATCTGCAACATCTCATTTGCTAACTTTTGCAGCATAGTGAATCAGAATGTAGTAGCAGAGGATGAACTTTCAGCTCTAGAAGTGTTGCTCTTTATCTTTCCAGCCATGATGAGGTCATCTTCAATTTCAACCGCCATGTTTTGAGTTGCTAACAAATCAGCAGGACGTGCTCTTCGCAGTTGATAGCTTACTTCAGGAAGTAAAGCATTGATGAAGAATACTTTTTGATTCTCGTCATTCAGAGAAGTAGAAGCCAGAATTTTGTACAGTAATCTTTGGAATTTTGCAATAAAATCCTGCATGTGCTCATGTGGCTCCTTCTTCAACTGAGTGAGTTGAGTAATCAATGTACTGGAATCTTCGGCTGCCTTGAATCTTTTCAGGAATGCATCCCGCATAGTAGCCCAGTTGGTTATGGTACCAGGAGCTAGCCGGTAGAACCATTCTCCAGCCAAGTCATGCAGAGTCTCTATGAAGAGTCTACAGATACATCTTCATGTTTGACTGCAAGCACTCCACAGGATATGAAAAACGCAGCCAAGTGGTCATCTGGATTCTGCTTTCCATCTCCAAAGAATTTTGGAAAATTCTTTCTCGTCCCTTTAGGTAGATCATGCATAGGAGGAGTCAGATTCAGAGGTCCAAAGGCTGCACCCCATGGAACAGGTTATGCTACAGGGGCAAGTGGTTGATTCTGCATCATGAAAGGAGCATGTCTTCTTTGAGAAGTAGACTTGATGAATAATTCCAGCTGCCGGATTATGCTGAAGATGATCCAGATCTGGATGAGTTTGCACTCTTCTTCCTGGTGAAAGACTAGATCTGCGGCTTCTAACTTGAAGAAAGCTTTGGTCTGCTAATTTGTGTTGTTCCCCCGCAAAGAGTTGCCAAAAACTGTTGGCTAGATTTTCTGCATAGCTGAAAACCTAGGCAGTCATGAGATAAATCTCCCTCATTTACCGGTGAGGCTCCCGTGTCAGATTTGTCAATAAAAATATGCTAGTATCTATATGGGGGTTTTACTTTAACTATTCAGCTCATGAACCATAGTTGTATAGTTCTGCAGCAAGTAAGCAACTGTTTAAGAAAGGAAATATTTATAGAAGAAGGAAATAATAAAACACAGGGAAGAAATGGGGAAGATGTGCAACCCAATCAATAGATAACAGAGTTGATTGCATGCACATAGAAGAAACCAATAGATATCAACACACAGAATTATAAGCAAAGGCAACTCCAGATCTAGATCTAAAATAACACAAAGTTTATTAGAAGATCTAAGATAGAAAGCTAGAAACAAAATGCACCGTGACACAAAGTTCTCCGGAAACCTGCTCCTTTATATTCCTTTGCTTCAAGTGGCTATCAGGGGTTTCAGCACAAAGTCTGGAACACAAGAATGCTGCTTACAAATTCTGATCCTTAACCCGTAGGTTCTTCCTCTACTTATAGAATGTAGAGGGGCAATTACAAGTTAGAAGCTTTTAGTTGAATTGGCACATGTGGAAGTTGGAAAGGAAACAACTGGCAATCTCCCTCCTGGAATTCCTCTTTGCATGACATGCATGATTTGCAACTGAAAATAGAACCTTCTATTTTGCACGTCTGCCACCTATTTCCAAGTAGTTGACTTCTTCAAGTAATGGCTTTTAAACCAATCACTTAAGTTTTATAATTTAATTGATCGCTCAATTACTTTGTCGGAGGAAATAAGAGAAAGAAGAAGAAAGAGGAAAGCTGCAGTCTTGTCCTTTTTCATATTCTGCATGCAGCTGATTCTTTTGCCTTTGATTCTCACCAAACTGGATCTGGAAAGCAGCTGGATCTGGAAGCAAGTGACTGGATTTGCTTGCGGGTATTGCCTTTGACATGTCTTCCTTTTTATCCTTGAAGCTTTTGTAGTTCTTCTCTTCAGTACATGCATCAGTGCAATGTTTGCCGTAAATAACTCATCATTTTTATTTTTAATTGCATATGAGCAATTAAAAATTCTGGAAAGCACTCCGGGTGAATGCAACTTCAATGAAGGCTTCAACTGGAAGATTGGGAGCACATGCACAAGATCCTGGAAGGAATTTTCCACGCACTGACTTCTACACGGGCTGCATCAGAAACAAGAGGATGAATTTTTGCCGGAAGCTTTTGCAATTATGAGATCTGGATCTGGATCTGGGCTATGTCTTCAGCAAATCTGGAAGTAATGCATGATTCCGCTGAGCTTTCTCTTTCATCCCGCTTTGCCATGGCTGGAGCAATCTTTGTCTGAACAATTCTTTTCCTCTTTATTCGGCCGGAATTCTTCACAACCGGTGCAGATCTGGATAATTCTTCAGATTCGGAGGATATGTTCAATGTATTGGACATTGATTTAAGCTCCCTTTCTCTTATAAAAGCACCTGTAATGAATTCTTGCAATTAATTCAGACAAAGATGGCAACCGGAACATGAACAATGGATTTTAATCATAAAAATCTGCATATATCAAGCCTGCTGCCCCAAAATTTGATGTTTTATTTGCATGCAAAGCAAGCATGAATTTTACCAACTTCACCTGAGCACCTGTATCACTTATGCAGACAATTATTCAGACACAAATCAAGCTCCTTCAAACCTAGGCGCCAAATTTGGAAGCTTCCAGCATTAATTACACCTTCTTCTGAGCAAAATTCCTCTCCAAATGGGGCTGCACTTTTTGTCTGGGCTGCACTTCTCTGCTTTTGAATTAATTAATTCATCCTTATGGCAGCCCCTGCTTATATAATCCTCATAATTCTATAATTAATTAATGCCTCTCCTATTCCTGGCAATTAATTAATTATTTAATAAGCTTTACTCTTCAAATGGGGCGCCTATTTTGTGCATGCTCATGGCTGCCATTAAATAAATTAAATTTATTTAATTTTAGCTTCTGCTTCCAGTTAACTCAAGCCTCACAGTATGCTTTGACCTTAGCCACTGAAAATAGGAATTAATTAAATCATTTAATACTTAAAAAAGTATTATTTCTCTCCCAAATGGGGCGCACTTTTTGACATGAAGGGGCTGCATTAAATAAATAATATTTATTTAATTTTAGAATGTCTATTTCCAACTTCCTTTTGTCCACTTCCCTTTGTTGATTTTTCCACAAGCCTGGGCGCCAAAATTGGGTGAATAAATATTAATTTAATATTTATTTAATGCATTATTATTCACCCAAGGTGGGTCGCACTTTTTGGAATAAGGAATTCTATTTTTAAAAGTCAATTGACAATGGGATTATTTACCCTGCAAGGCAGCTCCGAAAATCCCATGATCCACTTAAGCTGTTTGACTTTCATAATGGGATTATTTACCCTACAGGCAGGTAATAAAATCCCATCAATGCCTTAAGTGATTTTTCTTTTATTTCACAATGAGAATTTTTACCCTGCAAGGCAGGTAAGAAATTCCCGCCTGCCTGCTGCCTCTAATTTTCCCATTGTGACTTAAGTGGCATTGCTTCCATGGGAAAAAGTACCTTGCTAGGCAGGTACAAAATTCCCACCTGCCTGCTGCTTCCAAAAATCCCATGATTCACTTCAAACCCTCTTTTTCCAAAAATGCGGCCAGCCCAGAAGAAGCTTTTTGGTGCACGACTTCGTCTTTTCCGAGAGAACCAGACCTCCGATGGCGAATTCCTTCTAGCACAACGTGCATAGGTGATCTCCAGATACTCCAGGCCAAGAATCAGGCCAAACTGGCAAAGGAATTGATCCAGAGAAATTTCACAGAAAACGAAACGGGAAAACACCAAAAACACAAAATGTTGCCAGAAGTCACAAATAAAGCCCAGGATTCATTCCTGGTTAAAACCCTACTGGTATATGGGAATATTGACATGTACGATCACAACAGGGTTAAACCGGAGCACAATTTGCCTCAAACGGGGCTCAAAATAATTAAATACAAATTTCCCGCAGGCAAACCCCAACGACAAAATAAAACAATTTTGGGCATCTGGGTATTTGTCGAAATTGGCTAATATGGCTCCTTGGGAATATCTTGACACAATACAGAAACTTTCTGGCAATAAAAACACAAAACGACCCATTATTTTAAAAGTACAATTTTTTTTAACATGGGGTAGTCTCAGATTTCAGGGTGAAATCTGGGGACACCATTTCTGGAGATGTAATGTCCTTTTCCATTGCAATCATGATGACTAGACTGCTTTCAAGGAAGCACTTTTCCAAGAGCAACGAAGTGAAGTGAGATGGAAAAGGAAGTTGAACTCTCATTGCACAAGAGATTTTCTAATTTTTAATAAGAAGCTTTTTAGTGTGTTCTTCTTTTCAGTAGGTCGGCCAAGTTTGATGCATTTGAAGAAGCAAATTAAAGATATTAAGATGGAGCTTTATATGGGTTGGACTTGTCTATTTGGAGCCTTGGCACCAACATTTGGGGATATAAAAGGAGTTGAAGGGATTCATTTGGAGCATCCAAATTTTGACGCATTTTCTCTAATTGGAATTTTGCGTTGTTGCTCATTGTTCTCTCCACTCTTGGGCAAAAATCCAAGTGTGTGGCTCTTTCCAAGAAGGATGAAGAAATACCCTTCTTGTATCTGGTTGCAGATAGCAAGGAACCCTAGCAAACTTGATTGGTTTGATGGGCAGATCACATTTGGAAGAAAGACGTCCAAGCAGAGGTCTTACAGTACAAATTTCGAACCTACTCCTAGGTATAGAACTATGCACTAAGTGTGTTACAATCAGTGCCTTCTAGAAGCATGAATCTGATATTTTCTTGCAATAAGCATGAAAGTGTCACTAGCCCAAGGCTGAAGAGCCATCAATAATTCTTTGTGGAGTCAGCGATTGTAAGGACGGCGAGACTTGGAGTGTGAAGACCAAGCTCATTTTGCCTAATTTGTATAAAGATATGGAGCTGTAGGTGGAAGATTAGAACCATTAATTTCTGAGAGATGCATTTTCTAGGCAAAACCAGTATTTCATATTGAAAGTTGAGTTTGGATGCAAAAAGATATGGTATTTATATGTTGGAACAGTTATTTGAAGGAAATTCAAGTTTTATATGACCATTTTTGAATTGGTAAATGTTTTGAAATATAAGATTGCTGACTCAAAACAGGGTTTAATTTTTTTACTTTCTTGGGAAAATACATTATCAATATTATTGAGGATTTGTGTGAACAGTATGGAGGAGATAATAAAGGGGCTTAGGAAGCATGGCATACAATCAAGATACCGCTCAAGAGGATCATCATCACATTAGCAAGTAGAAAGCGAATCAACCAAGAGAAGCAGGATTATGCAAATCACAAATTGTTGGAATGAAGCTAAAATTTTCTAAGTGGGATATGCAGGTCAAGATTTTAGCAGAAAAAAGGGTTTGGACTTGTGCCTTGTAGTTTTCATTGAGAGTATGATGTAGGAGCATCTTCAAAATTAGGATTGTCATAAATTTTGATTGTTGGTGAGTTTGTAGGGTTATGAGGTCATATAGGAGTCATTATGTGTAGTCAATCTAGTTTAAATCCTTCAGCAAATTCAAATCCTGCATTTTCCCTCCAAGGATGCATATTTGGATCTTGAAGGACCATTTTGGCTTGGATTAGGAGCTTTGAGGTGGTTTAGGGGTCACTGCATAGATATTCAAGCATGTTTTAAGATTGTAATAAGACCCCATAGGTCCCTTGGAGCCATAATTAGTGTTAGGTGTTAGAAACTTGGAGTTTTAGTTGAGTGTTTTGATGATTTGACAAGAACCCATCATGTGACTGAGGGTTTCTAAGGATTAATTCAGTTTTTAGGACTTGTGAACATTGGAATGATTCACCAATGTGCCTTTCCATTCGAATAGGATCTAAGAGTTCAAGTGTTAAAGAGGTAATGAAAGCTATTGTGTGTGTGCCTAGCAACTTGTTGAATGGAGTTTGTTAGCTAATTTATTTTTGACCAATTACCTTCATGGTAACATGTCGGATGAGGAATCATGAGTTACAAGGTCATGTATGTCTGAGGTTTTGGGATAAATTCATGGTTTGCATAGCATAATTGCTTGTGCGTATCTGATATCAAAAGTTGACACAATGAGAATTATGTGCATGTACACCGCCAGTGAAGAATCATGAGATAACTGTGATTTTGAGTTGAAGGATTTTTCACTAGTAGTGTTGAATGTGAGTTTAGAAGAGACGTTCTTGTTTGCAGGTTGAATTTGCAGAAAGGAACTCATAGTGATTGTGGAGTACTTCTGAACCAGTAAACCATTCTGATACATGATTTCATTGCTAGTGAACCCTTAGAAGTACTCAACAGGGCACTTGTTGCTTTGAGATTAAAGGTCATACCATGCAAAACTAATCATGAGATTTTAGTTGGAAGCTTTAGAATCACCAAGGTAAATACCGGTACGTTTATACGTAGTCATGATTTTTTATAAATGAGACCTTAGACGCAGGAAGATATAGGGACTGTACA
>CM034151.1:578845660-579005660 GCA_019776745.2 Taxus chinensis | reverse complement strand
CCCTTAGCACTATTGCTCCACATCTTACTCTTTATGCATCATCTGCCATGCTCCTGTCTATCACTCGATGTCTTTCTTTGCTTCTGAGAATATCTCATTATAGGTTCATCATCCACCGCCAAGCCTTCTCTCTTGAACAAATTATATGCGAAGTTTCAAATGTGGTCCTCTAATGGTGAATGTTTATCCCCTTGTGAACCCTCCACTCTCTGTAATGATGTCATTCAATAATATTTCCTAGATGGAATATTCTTTTCTTGATCCCAAAGGTTCCAAGATAGCACCTTATCCACTCAACATGCCTAGTCAAGTTAAGTTTTTCCTCAAGAGCCTTTAGAATGCCAAATATAGCTAAGTCCTATGAACCCCATGTTCTTCCTTTCACACACACCGTGGTTTCTCTAAAACCCTTCTTAAACCTCTGTCCTACACACTTCTCCCTACGTGCCCTTCTCTTTACTGGTCCCGAATGTGCATGCACTTTTCGGTACTTAGCCAATATTCAATGCCCAACATCACCCCACATTAAGCTTGTTCTTTGTCCTTAGAAGCATCGTGCTTCTTTAAAGAATAAATAATGGTGGGACCTATACGAATTGAATAAAGAATGAAATAATGGAAGAATGGAAGAATGGAAGAATCTGCTATTGTTGTGAGAGGAGTGGGAGCTCCTTTACTATCACCTCAATCTTATCCCAGGCATCTACTTCACCATGTTCCTGCTGAAGTAGGTCAACCACTAGAGTGCTTACCTCTTCAAAACTTAATTCATCACCCTTATCATTCAACGTATCTAAAATTCCTTCTAATTTCTTGTTAAGGTTTCCAACATGTCCATGTTGTGGGTGATCTGGGGATACAATTCCTTAAGCCAGTTCTTGATCAAACCTCGCAAGGATTTGATTGCTTCCATCTTCTTCTCAACCTAGGATAGGATTTTATCCCACTCTTCCACGTTTCCCTTATTCTTCTCTTGGAATTATTTCATATCCGCCTCATGTGTAGAAAATAGTATGTTTGTTACCCTATCTCTATTAGTGCATTTATCTTACATGGCCTCAGACATTTACATAGTGGTCTACACATTGTTAAGGATCTCAGAATAATGTGTAACTATCTCCTTGATATTTTTATTCTCTTTCTCCTTCTGGTGTGCCAATGCCTCTTCTACTGATTCTAATGTGAGCATCCACCTCTACATGGTAAGGATGCAGATTAAGTCTTCCAAGCATTGCAAAGGTTCACTCATATTTCTTCTCAGGTAGGGCCAGGTCTGGGTGTTTCAAGATTATAACATATGTGATCATCTCTATATTGTTTTACACCTCACGTACCTTTTCATTTTCCTCCCTTAATTTTCACCTTAGTTTTGCACTGATCAGCTCCCCCTGTTTCAAATCCTTGCTTTTTTCACTGATTTCTCCATTTTTATTCTCCATCTCTTCCTCCAAGAATCTTACTCTATCATTCCTCCCAAAGAGTCTCACCTCAGCCTCTACTAAAACCTTGTTAAGCGCATTACAAAATTGCTCATCTGATAGCTGCTGAGCATTCACCAGAGGGTTTACTCCATTGAACTATGGTATTTTTTATCAACATCTCTTGGTTCATCTTGAATTCCATCTCATCAACATGACTCAAAATCCCAAGATAGCATCTTTCTCATACGCAGGTATGTGCCTTCTTCTTCGAATGAATACCATGAAAGGAGTTGGTTATAGGGCATGGTACTTTGTAAAATGCGTGCGTAGTATCTTAGTAGGATCATTTATATAACTCATTCCTTACACCGGCACCATTACCACACCCCTTTCCTCCCTTATGCGCGTTGCCTTAGGAAAGCTTACCATCAGCCTAGGATCTCCACCCATGTTTCCATATTCCTTCTCTATGTTTTCACTCTCTATTTCCTTGACCACTTAATCGGTGATATTCTCTACCTCCTGTTCCACCAAGTCTTTTATTATTCCGATTACCTCCCTTTCTCCTACATCCTCTATTTTCTCCTTGGTGAGGCTTTGGATCCTTTTATCCTTGGTGTTTAACTCCTCACTCCCCCCCTTTTCCTTGAGTGCCTTCTTCTTCCCCATACTTCTCCTCATTCTCTTCCTTTAAGTCACATACATCGTACATGGGATGGTTCTAAGCCTCTTCACGCTCGTGGTCATCCTTGTCACCCATGAAAGCCTCCAGGCTCTTTGTTTCTTCTAAGTCCACCTTTTCTGATACCTTCTACTTCTTCCTAATAGGTGATTCCAGTCCAGGATATTCTTCTTTCTCTTCTTCTATAGATGAATCCTTCCTTGCTAGTGAATATTCTTTCATAGGGGGCACTGTACGTACCCAAAATTGTAGGGTACTACACCACCAGAACACAGTTACACATGCCTAAATGATGATACAGGTCTCCTCGCAAGTGGTTCGGGATCTGAAAAAGCTCTCCAAGTATGTGTTAACATCCCGCATGCCCCGCTTAGCCCCTGCGTGCTTTGTTTTCTCTTCTCCCCTCCTTTTCTTTGCGTTTTGGTCTTTAGTGACAAAACTGCCACCCTGCCTGGGTGGTGGTCTCGTGATCACTGCCCAAGCAAGGTGGCAGTCCTGTAACCACCACCCTACTCATGCATTTTCCAAAATGTTCTTTTTAATGTGACTCGTGTAAAATTTCAATGTTTACCAGCTTTTTTCACCGCCTTTTCTTGTATTTATGATTCTGGTTCCCTGGAATAGTATTTTGCATTGTTTATGGTTAAAGAGTTCAATTTGGTTTTCACCTTTGGGTAAATGGGAATTTTATAAATAGATGCCTTGTGCTCAAGCAAATGGCCCCCTCAAATTTGCCTCTCAATTACTCATTTCAATAGCTTAGTCTTTCAATTTTTCTTAGGATTCATAGTTTTATTTGGTGCATGCATGGTTGGTGTTGTTTAGCTGTTAGGAAGACACATAATCTTCTTGTGCTAGTGTTGTTACTATTTCATGTAATTCATTGGAATAGGATAGTTTGATTTTTAGTAGGAAGCCATTAAAGTTGCAGGTCTTGTTTGTCAAACAGGATAGTTTCAGCTTATGAACGTTTTTATGTTGTATGACTCGCAATAAATCCCGCTAGGAATTGCATAAGCCAAGGTCTATTCTCTTGCGCTATCCCTCTCCTACTTGCATTGTATTCAGTCTGCATCCTAAACTACCACTATCCCAATACCTACTTCTGTTGATGCTAACATCACACACTTTTCTGGATTCACGTGAGCACAAAGGAATGAAGAGATCACACTGAGGGGATAAAGCCACACAACCAGATTCACCACTTTTCTACAAAAATCCATGTTCAAGCTTTCAAATTTCTAGTTAAAACATATCAAATAGAGTAGTCAATCATTTCATTTTAGTTAATCTCACTTTTGATATTTCCAGGGAAGCTGTGGGGATTGATAGTTTCTGAGAAACTATGATTCACTCCTCACTTCCAAGGTAGGATCAAGAGTCTTTCAAATAGATTAGATCAATTATCTGGTAATTTATATATATTTACAACTGCACAAGCAAGTAGCTATACTCGGCTGATATGTTTTTTTTAATTTCGTTATTAGTTTAGTTGTGAATTTCTAGATATATTTGAAATAGTTGCTCTTTCAATTTTATTCAATAGTTTATCAAACATAAAAAATAGAAGAATATACATAGATGTATCTTGCATAGTTATTTTATTCTATCATTAGTTAGAGTTATATCATTTCCTTTTGCATGACAATCACGGGTCCTAGGGAACCCAAAGAATACGTATTCGAGCCAATCATCGCCTCAACCCAATCTTGTTACAGTAATAGCTGATATAGATCAGAATCTTAGAATCCAAGTCTTCTGAACAACAACGGACTTACAACAGATCATCTCACAGTTAAGAGGATTAAATATAGAAGAAGACCAAGCACACACGTTTTGGTCAAACCAACCAAACTACATATTACCCTAAATAAATATCCACATGACTATAGAAGGGCTTGAAAGAGAGAAAACGTTCGGTTGTGACCCTTTGGTCCAACAGCCAGATGTAGGAGACATTCTCACTGACATAGACACTAGCTTAAGAATCCAGGTTGCTAGAATGCATGTAAGGTACTCTGAGAAGATTACACAGCTGTTAGTTCTCAATATAGGGGATGAAAAGGCATACGACTATTGGATACTAGGGATTAGGGACTGATTCCGCACATGACCATTGGAGGTCCACAACAACCACGAATCTATGGTTGTGATTCCCAGATCCCACAACCCAACAGACCCACAGGTCAATCAGACATTAACGTTGGCTTACACACATTAGTATTTAGATCCACTCCACTTCCACCAACAATTATCACATAGTTATCCTTGTTAGACATAGCAACTAATGAAGTTAAAGAGTTCTAGACTAGACCAGATAATCACCCATAGAATCCACCATATCCATCATCCATCTTATGACCCTGTCTGGAGATATACACGAAACAATCCTAGATCATTTTCCTTGTATCCCATAACCTATAGATCAGATCATGCTAGAGCTTGATATTGATTGAAGCCTTTGAGCAGTCATCCTTACCAACTGATCTATCACACCAGTTAGGGTTAGGAGGGCCTTCTTTGCCTTCGATTCACAGATTCCATTAGTGCGCGTCGAAGACATAAGATTACCTAACTAGCTTGTTTGCATCCCACGTATAGTCCATCCCCACCGGTTGTCTCGGCACGACCTTGGAAGGTCGGGTGTGAGGAAGAGTTACTTGTAGATTCCCATGCTCGCTTGTCACTTTTCTATCGTAAAAAATTGGTGAACCCAACGTGAACAAAACAGTTCTTCCTCTTTTAGTTTTATTTCTTCCATCCACCTTCACTCTTTCCCATTATTCTGTGGGTATTCATATACCCCCCGAATATGTCGGGATTCGATGCATATGGCAGACCTCTCCTATGTCTTGAAGCATACTATGATCAATTGAATAGAAAGCCATCACCCTCATTCTCAGCATGGGGGGACAACTATTCAACTAACTAATTGTCAACATGAACTCCGCCTCTAAGGACTAGATATAGTTCTTCTTTCCAAATAGAGGAGTTGGACCAACTTGCTCAAACGCAACAACCAGAACCTTCGGGCTCGAACAACATGATGTTTACGGGAGAATCTGATTTGTCTTCTCAAGTATTACTTAGACCACAAATTAGTAGACAATCAGATCGATATCTATTTTTAGATGATGAACATTCATTACGTTATGCTAGGAGTGAAAAACACTCTCAGAGTATGTACCCGCCTATAGGAAGTTTACAAATACGACCCGAGGTCTTGTTTCAAGAAAACACCTCCATGCCACTACCTATAGGAAATGCCCTCAGTGAAACTTGGCAGGGCAATGATTAGTTCATAGCAGGGTACCACATGCCTACACAACCTCAGGATATACAACAAATGCCACTAAGGCAAAATACTGTGACTTCACTAAATGAAGTCATCTCAACTTTAGTAGAAAAAGTTAAAGGGTTAGAACTTGCTCAAGCGAGTCAAAATTCTCAATTCATATAGGCAGGAATTTCCAATCCTCCACGTCATCCTAGCCAAGTAGACCCTCCTCACAAGAATAGGCATGTTGGGCATGCCTCCTCAGTATTCAAAACAAACCCCAACTAGAGTCGCACTTTCTAACACCCTTACTGGTGGAAAATATGATACCCTCCCCAGTCTAGTACAAAATAATCCATTCCTGGGCAATACTCCTCCATACTTGAACATGTATTCCAAATCACCGCAGGGATATATGTTCTCTTCTCCTAGCATGTTCACTCAACCACAGGGATTGCTTATGTCCCTGCAAATGCATACGCTTCACCATATCAATAACCCATTCCACCTCCCCCCCCTCAATAGACGCCATTGATGGTCGAAACCTATGCGATAGGGACTTATTATGAATATTTGAAAGAGCCCTTAGACTTCACTATATGAAGTGTCATGCTTCCAAGACCTCTTCCCCGATTTACCCCAAATATAAAGGGGAAGGAGACCCGAATGCACACATTAAGGCCTACGCCACAGTTATTTTGAGAACTGCTTCCCTTGGGATGGGGGTTGTTGGCTAAAATATTCCCCAAAACCTTAGAGGGAATTGCCCTCGATTGGTATTACAGAATACCTGAAGCTTCCATCCATTCATTTAAACAACTCGTTTTAGAGTTCATCAAGGTGTTTGACATGAACAAACTGTTGAGAACAGGAATCAGGGAATTATTACACATTAAACAAGAACACAATGAATTTGTTGCTCACTTCATCCAAAGGTGGTGTACAGTCCTTTATTCTTCGGCAAGTGCTCCAAACATGAACCAAGTGGAACTATGTGATTTATTCCTTCATTCTCTCGAGCAGAGAGGTAATGGAAGAAGTCCAAAAGTTCCCACTAAGGACTTACGATGAAGTACTTGAGAGCACTCTCTGAATAGATCAAGTGGTAATAGATAGCGGGTCGCAAGACGTATGGAACAAATGGGAGGCTAATCACCCCCATCTAGAATACTACGACTTATCCTACTACAACAAACGTCAACCAAGGACCTAGAATCCTTAACAAAAATCGACGGTGTAACCACGGATGGAGTAACCGACCAAACATAAAAAAGAAAATGTTGTAAATGCTCCACCGCTGATTAACAATCAACGAAATAACAACTTTACCCCCAACAATCAACTCAGTGGATTTTAATCATCCAAAACAACAACAAAGGTAGACCCAGACACAGGGTCCAAGTCAAAATTCAACTGGATATCAGAACCAAAAACAAAACCAAAGACAACAAACACAAAGTCCTAATGGTCAATGGTTTAATCAGAGTTTTAGACCACAATATGCACCAAACCAACAACCTAGGAATTACAATCCTAACTCGTATTTTGGTTTCCACAAAATTCAAGGCCACGACACTAGGACTTGTCATAATTACAATAAATTCATGCAACATCTTCCAGAAGAACAAAGACAACTTTTCAAAGACATGTTCTTAGCAGATCTTGCATCACCTGCCCCAAATACCTTCACAAGAGTGGTCTCCCCTCAAAATGCACCCCTCAAGATCTTCAACTATCCGCTCCCAAATCACAATAACAACAAATTAAATCCAACTGGGACGAACAAGAGTGTAATGACAGGAAACAATGATCATGAAGCCTTGACTTCGTTAAATCCACCTATCGCACTGCAATTAGGAAATCAGTTACGACTCAAGATAGTCAGTTTGGTGGAGTTAGACACTGAGCTACCTATGGATACCATAACAAGGACATGAGATTATTCCTCTCAGCCAAGTCAAAGTTACCCTCTAGAAACAGATAACATTCAACATCCATTAGTAAAACCCGTAGGTGCCTATGATTTAATTATATTACCTAACAAAGACCTTCTCTCATATCTCCTTTCTGGACTTATTGAAGAACTCTCCTACCCATAGGGGATTCTCTTTTAGAAGCATTAGGTTTAGGTCATTTAATTAACATCACTCCACCTCCCGAAACATAGGTAAACCATATAGACTTTGATATTCACCCTCTGGGGCAGCCAGATAGGGATACTGAGTTTATATTTGACATAAACAAAATGCCAAATGATGCCAAGATTTCACGAAGAGGTGATCCGGCCTTACATTTACAAGTGTGGGTTTATAAAAATTATGTTAAACACACAATGGTTGACGATGGGGCCAGCAGTTAACATAGTTCCCTTCTCTTTCCTTCAAAAGCTAGGGTATGGAGAAATAAATTGTTCCACCGACTCAGAATATGCTAAGAGGCTATGATAGCCTTAAGGCCACTTCGATTGGAACTATTATACTACCAGTCACCTTAGGACCCAAAACAATCCTCACTGAGTTTTATATTATAGATCAGGAAACCAACTATAATATGATCCTCCGGCTGACCATGGATATACTGTATGAAGGCAATCCCTTCTACGTTATTCCAAGAAGTAAGTTTCTTGCACTTAGGAAAGGTATTTGTAGCAAAAGGTGATCAAAAACCATTCGATATACACCTAGCAGACCTGAAGAAAAGGCCAAGCATTCACTCTGAGTTTGAACTCCCAACAAAACAACTTAATAAACCCACCGACACAAAATTGGAAGAGAAGTTGATACCTACAACGGATTTAGAAGTTACGAACCTAATCAAGAATATCTCAGCCCCTCAAGGATGAGGCTAATACTGTAGAAAATAGTATCATTAGGAACTAATGCAAAAAATTGTCAAATTGCTAGAATAGGATCTACCAATTTTCCTGCCATTTGATCCTGTAGGCATGGGATATACCCTAAGTGTTGGTTCTCTTCTAGCAGAGGATCTATGCATGGTAGAAGTAACCAAAACAAATGAAATAGACGTAGCGAATGTCTCAACTTCCATCTTTCCAATTTAATATTGGACTCTCCATTTCGATGGAGCTAGATGTCCGTTATGGGGCTGGGGCATGGTGTGATCTTTACTTCACCTGAAGGAAAAATCCTACCATTCACCTTTAAATTAAATTTTGAATGTACAAATAATGGCGCTAAATATGAAGCCCTCCTCCTTGGTCTCATCATAGCTAAAAGGCTCAGTGTTAATGCCATCAAGGTGTTAGGAGACTCCCAATTAGTAGCAAACCAAGTCTCTGAGGTGTATGAGACCAGAGATGAACACTTACAGCTCTACAAAATTAGCCGTATTAGATTTAAGCAAAGAGTTTGACTTTATATCAATTGAAGTAATCCCACAAGAACAAAATCTTCTCGCAAATTCGATAGCAACCTCAGCATCACGCTTCACTCCAAATAGTGAGTTGGAGGATACCCATTTCATGGTATCCCTTCATACTGAACCATTAGTAAAGAAAATGTCAAACCCTCTTTTATACGAACATAGCTGAGTACAAATCTACTATCTTAGATCACATTGATAGTGAGAGAGCCACTCTTGATTTACTTTAAATGCCTATGCAGTGTTACATCTCACCCATCACATGGTAGATTTGTCCTTAATCCCACATTCGTCTTCTTACTTCAGAAATCTGACGATAGAGCTTCCCCCACAAAAAGGTATTCAATACATACGCGGTAGAGAATGGAGAAGACCTAGAACTACCTCCAGCTCTGCCTGAGTTTGAAGAAGGGTAACACTTCTTTAATCGAAGAAAACGATTGACATTAACATCAAAGCGGAGGATGAAATCGAATATCTTAAAACTAGGATCTTTGTTAACTCCAGAAAAGATATAAATACACACCTCAAATACTCAGAGAACATCAAAAGGCTTTTGCACTTAACTATATAAGAAATGATGGGAAATTTCACCACACATCGCAGTACACAACCTCATCACCAAATCAGATGCAAATCCAATTAAACAAAAATTGAGACCAATGAAACCCAAGGTAGTTCTCATGGTGAAGGAAGAGGTAATGAAGCTTCTCCAAGTAGGATTCATCAAACCGGTTGATTACTCTCAATGGGTATCTAATATCATTCACATTCTCAAAAAAAAATGGGAAGATACACATCTACATAGACTTCCGAGACATTAACAAAAGCGTGCCCCAAGGACGACTTCCCATTACCATCCATTGACGTCATCATTGATGCAAACGGCTGGGTTTGAGATTTTTTCTCTCATGGATGGATTCTTGGGATACAATCAAGTCAGAATATCCGAACAAGACTAAGCCAAAACCATGTTTATAACTCCTTTGGGAACCTATTGCTACGTTGTTATGCCATTCATTCTCAAGAACGTTGGCGCTACATACCAGCGGGTAATGACATATATATTTCATGATCTTATTCATAAAATCATGGAATCTTATGTAGATGACTTGTTAGATAAAGCCAGGAAGCGTTGTGATCACCTAGAAGTGCTTCGCATCATCCTTTCATGTTTGATAGAATACGGAGTCACACTAAACCCAAAAAAATGTGTATTTGGTGTGACAGGAGGGAAACTCCTGGGTTACATCATATCATCACGAGGGATCAATGTAGACCCAGCCAAAATTTGGGTTGTTCTTGAAATGATCCCAACCGTCAGATGAATCTGGAATCAGGGGTGTTTCTTGGGAAACTCGGTGTAATCTGAAGATTCATCCCATATTTAAGCTTTTCCATCCATCTAATCAACAGTCTAGTCAAGAAAGATATAGTATTGATTGGACTGATGACTGCAATGAGGCTTTCGAAGTAGTTAAGAATTTTCTTGTTGTCACCACCTATGCTAATGCCTCCTAAGCCAGACCGCCTTTTAATCTTATATTTGTGAGATACCAATGTCTCGCTAGCTTGCATGCTGGCTCAAGAAGACGATGACAAATGAAAATATGTGATCTATTTTATTAGCCAAACATTACTCGATTATGAAACATGTTATACGCAAGCAGAATGAGAATGTCTCGCCATAGTCTTCACAACCAGAAGCTTAAGACATTACATGCTCAATCAAGAAACAAGGGTCATTGTGAAAACAGACCATTTACAAACTTTCCTCACGCAAGGGTCTTTGTCTAAAAATGTTGGACACTTTATAACCTTAATGGGTGAATTCAAATTAACTTTTGTAAAATAGAAGTCCATTATAGGGACAAATCATTGCAGATTGGTTAGCTTATAACCCGTTAGATGGAGGCAATCTAGTAGATCTAGATTTTCCCCGATGAATGCATATATTACATCGAAACTAAACCTCCTATCTCTGAATGTCCTTGGTATACTGATATTATTAATTATATAATGGACCATACATATCTAGAAGGTGCTACACCACAACAAAGAAGGTGGTTATGCATTATCATAGCCAAATACGTTATTATAGAACAAGTGCTCTATCACAAGGCCTTCGATGGAATGCTTCTAAGGTGTGTTGACACAGAAGAATCTAAGAAGATTCTCTACGAATATCACAATGGAATATGTGGAGGTCACTTCAGTGGTCATGCCACTGCCCAAAAAATACATCGGATGGGCTATTTATGGCCCACTCTAGAGCATGACGTAGTAGAGTTTGTACGCAAGTGCCATAAATGTCAAGAATTTTCGCACAAGATTCACATGCCAGCAACAAGCTCTACAACCAATCGCTACTCCATGGACCTCTTCTACATGGGGCCTAGATTTGATAGGGAAATTATCTCCCTCGTCAACAGATGGCCATAACTTCATAATCACGGCCACCCAATTATTTCACCAAATGGGTAGAGGCTATGCCTCTCACCACTATACCAGGTTCCGTGATCACCAAGTTCAATTTTGAACCAGATCATTTACAGGTACGGCATCCCACAAATCATCATCTCAAATAATGGTACTTCATTTAAGAATGAAAAAGTCTGAGAGCTATGTAGTAAATTTATAAATAAACCATCATACAACTTCCCTGTATTATCCTCAAGCCAATGGATAGGCTGAAGCAATAAAAAAAACATTGAAAGCTATTCTCCTTAAAACGGTGAAAGAAAATAAATGAGATTGGCATTTAAATTTATATCCAGCCTTGTGGGCCCACTGAACCTTAATAAGAACACCAACAGGATCAACTCCTTTCTCATTGGTATTCGGAGCAGAAGCAGTTCTCCCCACTTGAGGTTGAAATACCCAGTCTCGGCATCTCACTACAAGGGATTCTGGATGAAGAAGCTTATAGAGAAGCACGTATCTCCCAACTAGAAATCCTAGATGAGGCCAAGGATAGATGTTGAACAATGGCATAGAGTCTATGTTGACCAGATGTGCCGGCAGTATAATATAAAAATGTCTACGAATGAGATATATATGAAGGAGATCTAGTTCTAAGACTAGATAGCTAGATCGATAAAAAGACCGGTGAAGGAAGGAAGTTCCAGCCCAAATGGTTGGGCCCATACTGAGTCACGAAAGACTATGGAAAATGGTGCATATCTCTTATGTACACTGGAAGGTGAGGATTTCAACGAAATAGTCAATTCCTTACATCTTAAATGATTCTATGCATAAGCAACCAGCACTACTTGTATAATTACATCTACATTGCATCTTCATGTAGTTAGGTTCATTTTGTCCACTTGTTTCATACAATTTTGTGATCAAGGAACTTATTCTCAAAGTAATTCATTACAAAATTTTAATGGTATTGGCATAATCCTTCCAATCATACTTCATTTTCATAACGTCATCACCTGTTTTCTAAATCATTTCATCCATATAAAGCTAGATATGACAAAGTCTTAAACGGTAACCATATCAAGGTTTGCATGCTTGTTCTCATTTTTGGTTTCTTCCTAGGATAGGTGTCTTGCCTATGGTCTATTCTAGAAGCTTCATAGTGTCGCATCTATCCCATACGTACATCTCTTTAGAAGAAAATACTTACATTTTTCTCAAATATATAAGTCAAATATAGATCAAATAGAAAATTTTATTTTTACACATTTCCTTGCCTTACCAACCTTCAGTGATGAGCTTATGTCTCTTACTAGTTACGTAGGGTTAGGAAAGGGTGGGAATGCCCTTACTTGCCTATACCTTGTCCATGGTGATAATCCCATGCTTCCTACTAGTAGCATGGGGCCAAGGTGTGGGGGGTCCTCTTGACAATAAACGTTGAAGGTCATAAGCAAACAATTCAAATAAACCTTTGAAATCTTGAGTCAAAAACAAATGAATCAGATGTCCAAAATTCCAAGAGAGCTCAAAACCCTGAAAACTAGATTTTGTCTACCATGTGGCCATCTATGGATCTAAGTCTAGATAAACCGCAAAGCAAGTCGCATTCTAAACTATGGAGTCACTCGAGTAGAGTAGGTTAGTAGCATCCTCATTTGGTTCCACCAAATCTTTGTCTATCTCTCATCACTACCATTCAACAAATTTCATAGATTCTTCCCTTCTTGGCTCTCAGTGGTGAGCCCTCACATCTTACCAGTTGTGTGGAGTTAAGAGTGGGGCAAGTTCATCTGCTCATCATACTAGTTTATCATATCATTTTTCCAAAACAAATATAAAGTACTGAAAAATTACTTATAGAAACTAAAGTTCAAAATCACATTGTGTCTACATTATCATATATCAGCATCATGAAATACAAAAAGAAAGAAATCATTCGTATCATTTGTTCTCCATTACATACTTTCTGAAAAGCGTATAAAAACAACATTATAGTTTACATGCAGAAACGAATCAAAAAATCATAGATACCAAGAGTCTGATTGAAAAATAATATATATATATATATATATAATCAAGTTTCCTGTATAATGTCATCATGTGCTAGGCATGGTCAAAATGCTCAAAGAGCTCGGGAAATACAAAATACATCATAAAAATAATCTAAGAGAGCCATGCGGCCTCTTAACCCCTATGAGATCCCTCTGAAGGTGCACGCCACATCTAGGACTCCGGCTACGCCGGCGCTCTGAGTGCACGGAGGGCTCACAGTCTCGAGGAGAAGCCGCAGCCTTGCCATGAGAGTGACTCCTCATCAGGCACTCTGTTGTCTTATATCCTGCTAACTCGGTATGAAGGGTAGTCACCATCCTGGCCACATGCCAGATAGGGGCAAACACATTGGTATGCCTACCAGCTGCTGAGGGATCCCATGCATCCACAGATAACTCCGCACAGGTCTTCTCCATGGGGATCATCAGGGTATCAGTACATACCAGGTGAATCAGGTCTCGCCACTCATCAATCATTTCTACAAGCAAAGGAGAAAAACAAAATTAGAAATGATCAAAAGATAAAAACAAAAGTAAACAAAAGGAGAGATAGCAACTAAGGCAATCCTAAACAAACATTAAAGAGAAGGATGATAACTCACTCAGATCTCTGGGCCTCTAATATGGATCCCTAGGGTCAGCACCTACCACAGATGCCACCACTAACTGATGCAATCCTCCTATGCCTGGGGCCACATAACATCCTACTATGGACTCATCCTCTCCACCCAAACCCTGAGAAAGCGGCTCCTTTGAAGCTAGGGTCACCCTCTCCGTACTCTACTCTGCCCTCTCCACCTGTAAGATATCCTAAGTGTCATGCCACTCAAGATTGATGTCCTCCTCTCCACCTGACTCACTGACCTCAGCCTCAATCTCCTCCTCTGTCTCTCCCCTTGTGAACTCCTCGGGCTCAGAGTCTATATCGATGGGGTCATCGCTGCTATGGGCGGGACCGGTAGTAATATGAAGTAAGGGTGCCTGAGGAGCACTAGATCTCCCTCGAGTGTGTACTACCTAGCTAGCTACAATGGGGACACTAGGAGTAACAATAGTCCAACCCCGGCCTCTAAGACCTCCTCTAGCCTCCCGAACTGATCTAAACACTGGAACCACTGGGGGAAGCATACCGATGTAAGGAAGGCCAAATTGCTGAGGCACTCGAACAAAAGGATGTGTCTCCACCTTCCCTATCCTATCCACAAGCTGCCGTGTGGTAGAGAAAGAGATCAAAGTGAGGGCCTCCTTACCCCATAACCCTACCATGGCCTGATAGGGTGTGGCCTCTATATCATCAGTAGTCAAGGAGGCAACCAGCTAGTGGGGTGCTCTATGCACCGACATATCTGTCCATCTGGCTGCCCTCATGGCTCTAGGATCTACCACCTCTATACCTCTCCCATAAGGGATGAAACGCTCATAGACCTAGCTCATAACTAGGGTCGGATGGCTCAATGACTGCCCCTATAAATGAACCACCCGATACAAATCATGATAGGTGGTCCCAAGAATGTTGGCACCCCAGGCATAAATCCGACCATGTCCCTCAATCTGTGCAATGATGGGGGACCATCAATAAAGTAAAGTGTCTCCTCCCTTGTCCCCGATACATCTCAAGGCAAGGATCCCCATAATGGCCTGGCGAATCAAGGGGATATGCAGGATAGGAATAGATTGGACCCTCACCCCCTTCTTCGAACCAGTGGAGATAATTGCATCTCCCATGTATGAAGCCCACTATGCTATCTGAGCCCATGACCCTGCTGTCTCAAGCGTGAGCCATCTCTCAATGATCAAGACCCCTAAGATACGGTAGACATCCTCCAAGGTGATAGTCCACTCACCCCTGACTCCTGGGAATTGGAAAGTGTTCCGATCAACATCCCAATATGAAAACAAGTCACAAAGTATGTGACTAGAAGGTGCAATATGCGGGACCCATGATATACGCAATATGTCGGCCCTTTGAAGAGTGTCTTGCTCATCCTAAGAAAGTGCATCCAATACTGCTGGAAGCTAGTCACACTCTCTCTCTTGGCTCCATCTGATATACTCCTCCTTCACTTGCATAAACCCAAAAACATACAAAAAGGAGTAAGCTAGTATTCAAATGACATTGGAAAAATCATGAAAGTAGGTAAGAATGCTAGAAATGCAAAAATGAATTCAAATAAGTATTATTTAGGCATTATGTGAAGGATCACCACCCTGAGCATGATGGCGGTTCCTTAATCACTTCCTTAAAGGCGGTGGTCTTGTAACCACCACCCTTATCAGGGTGGCGGTCATGTAACCACCACCCTACTCAGGGTGGCGGTCGTGTCCTGAATTTCCACGTGGGTCACGTGCCCTAAATGATGCCTAAAAACACAAACAAAGACCATTTTGACTAAAAAAATCCTACCCATTAAGCACCCCCCTAAGTGACCCTATTAAAACTAACATTTTCAAAAATAATCCCCCCATGACAAAGATTTCACCATTTTAACATTTTGGGGATAAAATGGTAAATCGAAAAAAACTAATCTGTGATCTTGCAGGTTGGTGTTTCGTTCACAGAGGCATGATCACAATCTCGTCCCGAACATTTTGACTATACTCTCATCAAAAACCGTCACCATGGGTCCCAGAGCTCAAAATCAATCAAATCGACACGTGTAAATGAATAGGAAAATGGGCCCATTTTTACATATATAGCATCTTGACTGGTTTTGAATGCCCTTTTCGCAGGTTTGGAGTGCCGACGGAGATAATTTCTTCTCCCCGCGCAAATGTTACATCCTCATTTCATATTATTTTAGTGTTTATTTTTTATTTATTTTATCTATTTGCACTTGATTCCTCTTTTCATTTTGCAAGTATAAATTCTAACTTCCCATTTCAGGACTACTATACTCAGACCCACCGTTTTATGCCTCTTCATGGCTAAAACGCTTCTCCAAGGGGGGCAATATGTACGTACCCAAAATTGTAGGGTACTACACTACCAAAACATAGTTACACGTGCCCCAACGATGATATAGGTCTCTTCGCAAGGTGTTCGAGATCTGAAAAATCTCTCCAAGTATGCGTTAACATCCCGCATGCCCCGCTTAGCCCCTGTGTGCTTTGTTTTCTCTTCTCCCCTCCTTTTCTTTGTGTTTTGGTCTTTAGTGACGAAACTACCCCGCCCTTCCTGGGCAGTGGTCCTTCACGCATTTTCCAGAATGTTCTTTTTAATGCGACTGGTGTAAAATTTCAATGTTTACCAGCTTTTTTCACCACCTTTGCTTGTATTTATGATTCTGGTTCCTTGGAATAGTGTTTTTGTATTGTTTATGGTTAAAGAGTTCAATTTGGTTTTCACCTTTGGGTAAATGGGATTTCTATAAATAGCTGGCTTGTGCTCAAGCAAATGGCCCCCTCAAATTTTCCTCTCAATTACTCATTCCAATAGCTTAGTCTTTCAATTTTGCTTAGGATTCATAGTTTTATTTGTTGCATGCATGGTTAGTGTTATTTAGCTGTTAGGAAGCCACATAATCTTCTTGTGCTATTGTTGTTACTGTTTCATGCAATTCATTGGAATAAAATAGTTTGATTTTCAGTAGGAAGCTATTAAAGTTACAGGTCTTGTTCGTCAAACAGGATAGTTTCAGGTTTTGAACGATTTATGTTGTATGACTCGCAATAAATCCCGCTAGGAATTGCATAAGCTAAGCTTTGTTCTCTTGCGCTATCCCTCTCCTACTTGCATTGTATTCAGTCTATATCCTAAACTGCCACTTTCCCAAAACCTACTTCTGTTGATGCTAACATCACACGCTTTTCTAGATTCACATGAGCATTAAGGAACAAAGAGATCACACTGAAGGGACAAAGCCTCACACAACCGGATTTGCAACTGTTCTGCAAAATCAAGGTTCAAGCTTTCAAAGTTCTAGCTAAAACATATCAAATAGAGTAGTCAATCATTCCATTTTAGTTAATCTCACTTTCGATATTGCCAGGGAAGCTGTGGGGATTGATAGTTTCTGAGAAACTATGATTCACTCCTCACTTCTGAGGTAGGATCGAGAGTCTTTCAAATAGATCAGATCAGTTATCTGGTTATTTAGAATAGATTTACAACTGCAAAGGCAAGTAGCTATACTCGGCTGCTTTGTTTTTTTTAATTTCGTTATTAGTTTAGTTGTCAATTTCTAGATATATTTGAAATAGTTTCTCTTTCTATTCTATTCAATAGTTTATCAAACATACAAAATAGAAGAATATACATAGATGTATCTTGCATAGTTAGTTTATTCTATCGTTAGTAAGAGTTATATCATTTCCTTTTGCATGACAATCACGGGACCTAGGGAGCCCAGAGAATACGTATTCGAGTCAATCATGCCTCAACCCAATTTTGTTACAGCAATAGTTGATATAGATCAGAATCTTAGAATCCAAGTCTTTCAAACAACAACAGACTTACAACAGATCAGCTCACAGTTAAGAGGGTTAAATATAGAAGACGACCAAGCACACATGTTTTGGTCAAACCAGCCAAACTATAGATTACCCTAGATAAATATCCACATGATTATAGAAGGGCTTGAAAGAGAGTAAATGTATAGCTGTGACCCTTTAGTCCCATAGCCAGACGTAGGAGACATTCTCACTGACATAGACACTAGCTTAAGAATCCAGGTTACTAGAACACCTGTAAGGTACTCTGAGAAGATTGCACAACTGTTAGTTCTCAATATAGAGGCCGAAAAGGCATGTGACTATTGGATACTAGGGATTAGGGACTGATTCCGCACATGACCATTGGAGGTCCACAACAACCACGAATCTACGGTTGTGATAAACAGATCCCACAACCCAATAGACCCACAGGTCAATTAGACGTTAATGCTAGCTTACGCACATTAGTATTTAGATCCACTTCACTTCCACCAACCATTATCACACAGTTATCCTTGTTAGACATAGCAGCTAATGAAGCTAAAGAGTTCTGGACTAGACTAGATAATCACTCGTAGAATCCACCATATCCATCATCCATCTTATCACCCTGTCTAGAGATATACACGAAATAATCCCAGGTCATTTTCCCCATATCCCACAACCTATAGATCGGATCATGCCAAAGCTCGATATTGATTGGAGCCTTCGAGCATTCATCATCACCGACTAATCTATCATGCCAGTTCAAGTTAGGAGGGCCTTCTTTACCTTAGATTCGCAGATTCCATTAGTGCGTGTCAAAGACATAAGATTTCCTAACTAGCTTGTCTACATCCCACGTATATTCCATCCCCACCAGCTGCCTTGGCACGACCTCAAGAGGTTGGGTGTGAGGAATAGTTACTTGTAGATTCCCATGCTCGCTTGTCACTTTTCCATCGTATAAGCACCTCTTGCTCTGGCACCTCCTCTTTGAGCGTCTTCTCCTTTTCTTTTTTAGGGGACTTATTCCTCCGTGCATATGAGCTTGGCCTCACGCTTGAATCCTTCGTGCCTACAGATTGTGTTGTTTGTACACTTGGTTCCTTTTTCTCAGGTGCCTCCTCTCTCTCCCTCTTCCTTGGGACAACCTTCTTCCTTAAGGTAGGGTATTTTGGGATTGAGACCTCACTTTCCACATAGGTTCCCTTATCATATTTTGGCTTTATGCATAGATATACTCTTATTGTAGTTCTTCCAGTAATGGGAAAGGTTACTAGTTTTATCATATGCACTTCATGGGGGACATACTTCTCCACATATGTGTGCTTCTTTGGGTATATCAAATTCCTTCACAGCTCACAATAATCTTGGTCCACCACACTGAGATCAAATGACATCCTCTTTTCCTCCTTGAAGGGGTTGACCCTGGCCTAGAAGTATTGTGCAGTGAAGGAGAATGGTAATTTACACCATGGGATCTAGGTGTTGTCTGCCAAAGTGAACCTTCCAATACATAAATGTTGTTACACTGCAAACTTGGCTTCTCCTTGCACTAGAGATGGAAATTCTTGGGTACTCTCCACTCAGCCCCGAATGTGTCATGTATTCACTTGTACCAATTCTCTAGGTGTACCTTTTAGGTGGCTGTCATGGTGTCACAATTATATTTATCAAATCTCTTGGCCGGGAGGGGTTCTCATTTGGGTACTCTCATACAAATTGTTATGGCCCATCGGGCACTCCAATTTCTAAAAAAACAATGGTAAGGAGGATGTTACCAAACATTATCTTCTCCTTGTCATGTGCGACACTGATGATCTCCTCTGCTATGAATGTTGAGAGGTTGTAGATGATACCTTCCGAGATATTTCAAAAAACATTCAACCATTCCTTGTTGATCTAGGTCCATCTTTCCTATCCATTTAGTTTTGTGACCAATCGCGCAACCATCCTCATTATAGGTTCTGAAATCATAGAGATGTCAAAGTCTTGAGACCCCTTCTTGTAGCATAGGCTTCCACAGTTTTCTATATGGCCTCCTTGTCATCCAAGTCATCATCAAATAAATCTACCTCATAGGTAAGACCAATATATTTAGAGATCAGCTGGGGGGTTATCCTCATCCTTCATCTTACGAAGTAAAAATTATCTTTATGTACACACGACATTATCCATTGGTACAACCACTCGGATTTTCCAAAATAGAGAAACTCATAAAGTTGTAACAACCCATCCTTCTCCATCTCCACCTTTACTTTATCATTGTAGATGGGCATTCTATTTGGTGTCCTCTTTTCTATAGGTCTAACCATCTCCAATACCATCTCTTTCTTTGTGGTGCTCCTTTGATGGTTGTAGTCACTTACATCCATCTTTCTCATGTGAGACACCCATTCTTTTCCTAGTAATACGTCATCTGGGTATTGCATTTCTACGTACCATTCCTTATTGAAGCTAGTGGAAATAGCTTGTTTCCCTTTTCCCTTTCCCTTCTTTGGTGAAATGGTGGTTACTTTCCTTGGTGACATTTTCCTTGTTGGGTTTTTTATAAATTATTTTCTTCCTTCTGATCCTAACTCTACTCAACTCTACAGCTCTACTCTTATGCGAAGATATCTTCAATCTTGTGTCCTAGCTCTAGAACCCTAATCTAGAAAAACCCTTCCTTCCACAAGACGATGTATTCACTTACAGGTTTCAAAAACTCCAATCAAATTTCATCCTCATGTATTGTTTTTTCACCCTAGTTCAATAATCAAACTCACTATGAAATCAAATCTTCACAACCTTCTTTCACATAATTTTTCTCAAGGATGCCCTATTTCGTAAGAGCTCTTCAATATCAAAAATCCAAGGTAATAACAATGTAACCTGACCTTCTACTTAGAGCTTTTGCCTCTTTTCCCACAGTAAATGCAATGCCACCTACCATCATACATTTCCAATAAAGGCATCTTTTTTTGATAAAGCTAGCCTTAAGCACTTTTACCCACACGCCCAACCCTACGTGAAAAACCCTTACAACTTTATGGCACACAAAAATCCTTAACTGACCGAATATCCTCACGTGCACACATGCAGTTTCAAAGGCACTTCTTCCATCCTTACCTTGATTTTTACCCTTTCCATGTTGTTCCAACACTTCTCATCCTTGTACATGGTCTTTGTAAAGCTCTCCTGACACCAAACTCCTTATTTCTACCTTTCTCCACATGCACTCTTCCAAACTTCATACTTTTAATTCTTCAATTCGGGCCATCAAAACATAGCTTCCACTAATAGCTTCTATTATTTTTTGCACTACTCCATACCACACTAAAATGGATGTGTGGTCCTCTGCAGATAGAAATCTTTTGAAAATAATAAGTGGCTACCAGTGCACAATGCACACATAAAAAAAGAAAGAGAAAAAGAAATGACTAGGGGAAACACACAGAAAGGAAAATTCATTAAAGGAAACCCTAGGATAATTGGAAATACTACCTTATTTATGAATACACAGAAACCTTATTTATAGTAGGGCTTCAACCTACTCCCATTAAAATGGCCTGGTAATCTCGTCCCATCTAGTGTTTGCAACTGGCATGTGCCTGAATCAAGGACATACGAGATGATATATGGCCATAACAATTAGAATTTTAGTTTCCTAAGATGGCGTATAAATTTGGAGTCATAAAGCAAGACCATCTGCCCAACCTCGAATTGTTTGTTTTTAATATGGAGATCATGTTATGTTTTTTTTCATGCCTTTTCATCCTTCTAAATCCACTTGGAAAGTGATCACCTTTCATCCAACTGCATTAATTTCTGTGTGCGCTCCTGTAGTGATTTTTCATCAACTAATCCTCCTATGCACGTAATACCCAAGGATGGTAGCATGAATTCTATTGGTAACAAAACTTCCATGCCAAACACCAATTGGAATGGTGTGGCCTTGTTCAATTTTTTGTAGGTAGTTCTATATGCTCATAGTACAACTGAAACTTTTTCATCCCAATCATGTCTTCCCACATCACAAACTTTTGTCAGCGTGTGACTCAAAATTTTGCTAAATGCCTCAGCAATTCCATTAGCTTGTGGGTGATATGGGGTAGTCTTATGGTGGGCTACCATGAATTCTACCAACAAGATCCTAACTGTCTCATTCAAGAAATGAGTACCCTTATCACTCGTTAAGCTCAGCAGACATCCATATATGTTGATTATATTTTCCCACAAGAACCTAGCTTGTGTTGTTGTTGTGCAATCCCTTATAGGTGTTGCCTTTTCCCACCTTGTTAAGTAGTTAGTACAATAATGATATAATGCAAACCAATCCTTCAGGAAGTAGGTGAAATAGGTCCTACAAAATCAATGGCCCACTTCTCAAATGGTTCTGCACTAGTTATCGGTTTCAAGGACATCTCATCCCTCCTTCCTGGTTTTTTAAGGCACTGACAATGGTCACAGACCTTGGAAAACTCAATACAATCTTGGCATATGTTTTCCCACCAAAGCCCTACCAGTATAATTTTTTGTGTGGTGGAATTCCCTTCATATTTTCCTCCTACAATCCCACCATGTGCTTCCTCCATGATTGTAACACGCTCATACTCCAACACATAGTGGCGCAAAACCTCATCACGGCCTAGCTTGTATAAGTCACAACTAATTAGTATGTAGGTTGTGATGCGTATGGCTAACTAATTTCATTCCAAAGTCTTAATCTCCTCTGGTGCCACACCCATTTTGAGGAATATGGAAATATCTTCCAAGTCAAAGGGCACGCACTGCAACCTAAATAGTTACACATCTGGCATAGTATCCTTAATGCTATGTGCATCCTCTCCTAAGTCAATCCTTGATAAATTATTAGGTCCTAAGTTACTTTTTCCTTGTTTCATAACCAATGTAAACTCAAATTCTTGACAACATGACCCACTGACATATGTTCCCTTTCAAAGTGGGCTTGTTCACTAAGTACTTCAGTCTCATGTGGTCTATGTAGACTATGAAAGGTGTTGCCGACATATATTGTTTGAATTTTTTTAGCGTGTAGACCATTGATATTGCTTCATTCTCATTAGTAGTATAGTTTTGATTATTTGGTGTCAACTTCATGTTAGCAAAACACAAGGGGTAGTCAACAATTCCTTCTCCAGGTTGTTCTAAGACTACTCCAATTTCCATCCCTAAAGCATCAACATGTACATGGAATGGCTTATCCTATGAAGGAAATCATAATATGGGCAAAGTGACAAGCTTGTTCTTCAAAGTGTCAAATTCCATCTATTATGCCTCTCCCTAGTGAAATGCACTCTTGTGTTTCAGTGATACCCCTTAATTAATTATTAGTGATACCCCGTATGTCCAAGGAATCTGTGCACTGCACTCTGGCTGGTAGGTTCCCCCAATCCCACAATAATGACAACTTTGGTAGGATCCACTAGCAAACCTTCCTTACATATAATATGCCACATTAGGGTCCCAAATAGAGTAGTAAAAACACATCTCTTAATGTTGAGGGATATCCTCAATTGTCGACATCTCTCAAAAATCAGCCTTAAATTGTCACAATGGTCTTTCATTAGTCCATATATTGTCTATTCATTAAGGTAGAATTGTAAAAACTTGTGGATGAAGTCTTGAAATGCATGCAACGAACACATTTTTACAGATCACTCATTGTAGTAGTTGAGGTGCAAATATTGCAATAGCAAGACACATTTTTCTGGAACTCTCATTGTAGTAGTGGGCACCTACTTACATCATGATCTTTGTGGAAAATCTCACAGTCCACTATCATGGTGTGTACCAATCTCCATGGGAAACTTTCCTTTGTATGCCCCTCTACCTCACAATCTATGCACCATAGGCCACTTTGAGTCTCGTGTGTTGAGTTCATAGAAACCTTCTCTAGTTGTTTCATCATTACAGCAATCTAAGCTTCATGAAAAGGGCCGACACCAGTATCCATGCTTCCAATAGCCTCAACATGTAGGGAATCTTCTAAGGCCTTTCGTGGGTCTATGAGAGTCTTGTGCGAAAGTTACCTCCTAAAATTTTTTATCAATCCTCCAACAAACCAATGAGAATGTTGAGAAGGATGAATATCATAAGATAATTTTGATAAGAGAGTCTTGAAATGTGCATCCTACTCCTGCACACTTTCTCTCATACCTTGTTAAATCTCCTTCAGCGTGCTAATGCTCTTTTTCTCAAACTCGTGGATATGAAATTAAACCAAGAAGGCATTCCGCAATGTAGTTTAATCCACCATTGTTTGATGGGGGTCATACTTTCGGTACCAACTATGTGCCTCGTTGCAAACTAACTTGCCTTCTGCTCTGGCGTAGTGATCCCCTTTACGTATAATAATAGCTCACACTTGTGTACATGATCTGCAGTATCCTTAACAAATTTTTAGTTTGGTAGATGTAAAGACATTTCAAAAAACACTTGTTGAACTAGTTCTGGCCCTTTCTTTCCTTATTGAAAACCTTGAACCACCAGATCCACCAAGTCATGTCCCTCTTGACCCACTAGATCACCCAGATTTGTCAATTCCACCTAGATCAACCTCATGTAGCCAGTAACGAACCTGAAGTGGTCGCGCATAGTGTCCACAATATCCCACTGAACTATGTGCCAACGGTTTGTGATATTGCACCACTACCAGATGTGTGTTCCACACCACTTCCAGATGTGATACCCATGCTTTTTGTACCCATAATTTTTCTAAATTTCATTCTAGACAATATTACCCCAAACACAGGAAATGATTATGTAGCCATGGACATGCCAAATGAAAAGTTATACCTCCTTGGTATTGATCGGTCACTTCCACCAATACCAACTGGGTTAGCAATACTTATCTCTAGATTTGGAAAACTAAGCACTAGGGGTTGGTCACTAGGCAGATTCAAATGTGTGCCAACATCTCTTATTTCTCTAAGTGACAAAATCTCATCAGAATATGAAGGGGTCTCTCTCCCACATTTTCCAAGATGGGGTAGCACAGAATGCTCAGGCTCCACATCCTCTGCATGAGCCTCTATTCCTTCTCGCAACGTCTGTGTCTATATATCCATCACTCTTGCAACCTCACATTATCTAGCCAACTCCATTTCCCATGCTTCACAATACTTGAGTTGTCTCTCTTCCATCTCCTTTTCAGCCACAAGGTCCTCCATCTTCCTCCACCCTAGCTTCCTCACCCAATACTTAGAAGAATCTTATTCAGCCATAGGAAATGCTTCCAAACTTAGTGTAATGATCAAGATATTTATGGCTAAGGGGATAACACACAAAAATGATCCTCTAGGCTCCTTTAGGAACTCAAACTCAGTAACCTCTAGACAAAAATACATAGAAATAGTGTATTCTAGGGTATAACTAGTCAGCACTCTTCTCCACCAATGATCAATAGCACGTGTCCAAGTTAGATTAGCATCATGTAGCCTTTGATATTCATCTTGAGTCCACATGTGAGATCTATAATACCAGCTTGATCTAGATGCATACACCGGAATCCATTCATACAACTCCACTAGAAAGAAACAAAAGACGGTGTCATTCAACTCATGATACAAGTGCTCTTCTACCCATCTACATGCATAAAACTCGGGTCCATTACCAAATCTATGAGAAAATCCATCCTCTGTGCTCTTAAACCATGATTCGATACTGTCTAGTGTCAAGCACTCTATCATCATGCATCATTCTCACAACAACTTCATAAAGAGGTCCCAATAACATAACCAATATGTAGTCATTTTTATGTACCCTTAGAACAAATCTCTAACCATGTGCATGTCTTCCTATAACTCAGTAGGTGTTAGGTGCTCACCCGAGGCACATGTGGGCGTCGAGCCCCTCCTTTATGTGAGCATTGTGAGAAGGTTCTGCCATTAATGGGGGATAGTTTTTAGAATGAGAATACATTTTCTTAGTTAAAATAAAAGTGGAAGGGAAGCTTACATATCCACATATTAATGTATTAAATGAACTAAACATCATTTTTAATAATCATGATGAATCATATTTGAGTCATGAAATTCAGACAACAAGAGTGTTCACACCCTTAAACATGATATACAAAAAAAAACCTTAGATATATATTCATTTGGAGTGATTTTGGTAGCCACATTACAATCAAAACATGTCATCACAAACCATACATATCAAAATACTAGGACTCATCTCTCGCATATCTTCCCTAGTATGATATTCTAATAATGCCTTCCCATTTCATCCCTTATTACAGCCTCTAATGCCATACAGAGGCTTATTACATCCTTCAGAACCCTTAGCACTACTATAATAATCTGCTACTCCGCATCTTACTCTCTATGCATCCTCTAGTCTTCTCCCATCTATCACTCGATGTCTTTCTTTGCTTTTGAGCATATCTCTTTATAGGTTCATCATCCACTGCCATGCCTTCTCTCCTGAACAAATCGCATGCCAAGTGTCAAATGTGGTCCTCCAATGGTGAATTCTTATCCCCTTGTGAACCCTCCACTCTCTGTAATGATGTCTTTTGGGAATATTTCCTGTGTGGAATATTATTTTCTTGACCCCCATGGTTCCAAGTTGGCACCTTATCCACTTAGCACACCTAATCGGGTCACGTTTTTCTTCAAGTTCCTTCAAAATGTTGAATATGGCTAAGTCATATGAACCCCATGTTCTTCCTTCTGCACATGCCTTGGTTTCTCCAAAACCCTTCTTAAACCTCTTTCTTTCCCGCTTCTCCCCACACACCCTTCTCTTTACTGGTCCCGCACGTGCATGCCCCTTTTGGTACTTAGCCAATAGTCAAGGCTCAATAGTGATATATCTACAATTATTTTTCCCCATGTTCTATTTGTAGCTTGTTTGTCATTAGGATAATAGTCTGGAGGCTATTAGGTTTGATTGGAGATTAAACTTGTGACATGATTCTTTGACAAAGTATATCCTAGCTTTAAGATTGCATTCAAAAAATTATTTTTGTATATGTTGAAATGTGAGTAGTATTGGTACCTAGCACCCACTATCCATTTATAATATGAGTGATTATTGTTCACCCCATTGTTCTTATGGTTCATTATTATTGTGATTACAGCCTAGTGGCCATTATGCTAAATACTATTATGCATGTATAATTAGGATAATAGTGTAACAACTACGAAAATCAATACTGCTATGCATATATCATTTTCCATGTGTTTTTTAATAGATAGCATTTATTTTTCACATACTCTTTCATTTAGTAGTTTGCATTTAGAGGTTTCATATCAAAAATCATATTATTAAACAACCAACACAATCTAATTTGTTCATGTGAATTATCATTAAATATTGGGGTTAGTTTTGAATACTTACATGTATAAATAATTTTTGTTAACATGGATAAAAATATCTACTATTAATTGTTATTTTCCATGTATTCTATCAAGTGCTTGTAATTTTTATAGTTTCCTCACAATAGATACAAATAAGGTTTGTATTTTTTACATATATATATATATATATATATATATATATATATATATATATATATATAAACAAATGTTTAAAAAATTATATGGTTTTCTAAAAAAAATAGCCTGTAATTGTCTATGGCTAACTAAATTTTTTACCATTAATATATAATTAAAATCGTAAAAAACCAATTAAGTTCAAGCTTCCTTACAAATGAAAAATAACATTTATTCTATAGATAACATTTTTATAGATAGTTTACTGAAAGTTTTCTTGGGTCATAAGTAAATATAAAAAGAAATTATAATATGTTGGTTATGTACCTATATTGAATTAAACCTAATTATTGAATGATATTGCTTTTTGTAAAATTAGAGATAATTCTTAAATGATCTTTATGATAATTTACTGGTGTTATCTATCACATATTCAACTGCAAATTGATTTCAAAAACTTATATATATATATATATATATATATATATATATATATATATATATATATATATATATATATATATATATATATATATATAGTGATACTCATTTAATACCTAAGCATAAAACTTTGATAATGGGAGCATCACATTTTGCCTTTTACATTTTGTAAAAGTAATAGTGTAGCATTATTATTTTTTTTGTAAAAGCAGTCTAGGTGATGCATTAGTGGTATAGGGAGGTGAGTAAGAATTATTATCAGTGAAAAATGGTCACAAATATTATGACAAAAAAAATCAAGTCATATGGCTAAAAAAGGATTTCAGGGAGCTTTTCATATGTAGGCGAGGTAAATAAAATTCATAGAGATAACAAGGAAAATAAGTTTTAAATTTTGAGTACATAATTTTCATAGATTAAAGAGTACATAATTTTCATAGATCATAGACTAGAAGGATGAATACATAGATTAAAGAGAAATATAACAAAGTGGGTATACATAATTTTCAATATAATGAATTTATTATTTGTGGTAAATAATTATCTGGAATTTTTCATTAAAATAATCTGTAATATCTATCAATTTTATGTTTCAAAATACAACCTTCTCTAAACTTTTTTTTCACTAACATTTTCTTATTCATTTTTCATGAATTTCATCTATATCCTTTATCAAAGTCATCTAAAATCAATGTTTTCTTAGATCACATGCTACGTTTTTCTCTATAATATCTTTTGTCCTTATAAAATAAAATATTTTTGAAACCCAAATATGTTTTCCTTAAAAATATTTAAAGCATTATTAAAGTAAGAGAATTGGAAGAATGGAATTTACCTTACAACTCATTGAAACTAACCTAGTTATTTATGATGACCAAGAAAACACCACTTCATTTTTTTTAAAGTGGGAGGAGTAATCTTGGTGGTAAGAACTTTTGAATTTTGAAATTTCCAACCATCAACTGGCCATCACACATATGAGATAAATTTGAATAGAATTAAATATTCAATGGTCAATATCATTATTTCTTATGATATTTAATAATATTATGACATGTTTCCCTACCTGCAATTTGATATCTTCCAAATCCATGCACAAATCCTATTTTATTATATATTCAATAATATATTAGTTTATTATAATTAATATCATTTCTACATTAATTGAATGTATTAAAAGGGCATATTATCTAATTATAAATGATCACATCGCTTTGAAAAATATTTTTATACCAACAAATACAAAGTTCTTAATTAAAATAGATAACAACCACTAGCTTCGACCCGACTATTAACCTATCCAATGTCTAAATTTATCTATTCATTATTCTGAATTAAAATGGCTAGATTCTACTTGCTTCGACACAGTTACTAACATATATAATGTCTCAATTTCTATATTCATGATTCCAATTTAAAATGGCTAGTGGTCATTATCTTTGACTTAACTACTAACCTATGTAATGTATAGATTTATATATTCATGATTCTTAATTAAAATGGTTAGGGATGTATATATGTATATATATATATATATATATATAGCTTCAACATTGTTAGTAACATATTCAATGTCTTAATTTCTATATTATTGAATTATGAATTAAAAGGGATTGGATCTAAGAGATTTAACTCAATTAATAACCTATGATATATATATATATTATATATATATATATATATATATATATCATGAATTAAAATGGCCAGTGGGTGCTAGCTTTGACATAATTACTAACCTACACATTGTCTTCATTTATATATTAATTATTCTAAATTAAAATGGCTACTGACTACTAGTTTTGAAAATTTTTAATAACGTATGCTTTTATTTGATTTCTATATTCACAATTTCAAATTAAGTAACTAGTGGTTGTTAGCTTCAACACAATTACTAGAATTTAAAATGTCTTAATTTCTACATTGACATTATTCCTAATTAAGATGGCTAGAAGCCACTAGCTTCGATGCTTTTACCTTCTTTTTGCAATGTCTTAATTTAAATATTATGATTATAAAATAAAATGTATAACAATGGCTAGATTCAACACATTTAATAGCCTATACATAATCTCCAATTATCTATATTCATAATTTTGATTTAATATGGCTAGAATTACGTTAGCTTGAATACTATTACTAATATATACAATGCCTTCCTTTCTATATTCACACTTTGGAATTATAGTGATTATTAGATACTAGATTTGACACAATTACTATTGCATGAAATGACTTAACTTCTATATTCTTGATTCTAAATTTAAGTGGATAGAAAATGTTAGTCTTGGCATAGTGACTACCTTATGTAATTTCCTAATTTCTATATTCGCAATTCCAAATTATAGTGGCTAGAGAATACTACATTTGACATGATTAAATAATTTATGCATTGTTTAAATTGTTATATACATGATTCCAAATTAAGATGGCTAATGTCTACTAGCTTTAACAAGATTAGTATCATTTAGAATGTCTTAACATCTATATTCATGATTTTGGTTTGTAATGGTTAGTGGCCACTAATTTCAACATGATTACTAACTTATGTAATGTCTTATTTTCTCTATTCATTATAGATAAAAAAAAAACACATGGAAAAATGATATAATCATTGTCGTATTGATAGATAAATCTAGATATCTTTGAATATTACACACCTTATGTCGATAAGACATACAAAAACTCTAGCAACATAAGATGAATTTGTTACATTAATTGTAGATATAAGTTTTAAGGTTTAAATTACATACAAAATCCTTAAAAACAATTAGGCACAAATTACAAATTCAAATCTTTGATTGGTATAGATTAAAAATATTTATGCTTTTCACAATTCTTAAAACAAATTCAAATTGACATTTGTAGAGGAGTTTATATAGATTTTTTTTTTAGTTGCAAACAATTACAAACCTTATAAAACTCACACGTGTGTTTAGCTATAGAATTTTAGCAACTGCTAGCTATTTATAATCCATGCTTACTTTTTCCACAAATATTTTTAGGACTTGAATTGTTACTACTACGCAATTCTAGAAACTACTTATCTAAATACTTGTATATGAAATAAATAAAACCCATTACCTATTTTTATTTGATCACAATTTATACACATGTTTTCCTATGATCGATATATTAAAATCCATTTCAAATTACAGTCCAATTGATGCAGTTTAATGTGTGATATGTCTCCCATTGTTATAATTCCTTTTTGATAAATTCCCTTTATTAAAGGTGATGAGTCTTGGAAGAAGTGTGATGAGGAATGGTTTTTCAAACCCTATTCTATGGAAAAAAATTCACCTTGACCTTTTGTTTCTTTTTAATAGATGGAGTATAGGATATATGAACAATTATGGCACTAAAATTAGTTTATGTTGATACTTTCTATGTTTATGTTGAATGCAATGAAAAAAAGTCATAAATGTGTAATTATCAATATGGAATTCCAAATTTCATTGTTTATGAAGCATAAAATAGAAGAAATGATGCTTAACCAAGCTACCTCTTGTCTATGTTGTGGATGTAATTTAGGATCATTAACTCGAGGGGATTAAACATGTTGTAATATTGTGCTTGAGATTAATTTTGGGATGGCTACAGTTTTTAAAATAATATAAATTAATAAATTAATATGTCTTTTTTCTATTATTAGTTGACTAGAAACAAATTATTTCCCCCTATAAAGCATGTGAGGCAATTCACTATGTTTTGGAGGAATTATTTATGAAAATTGAAAAATATATTATCTAAGACAATGTTTCTTGAATTGAAAAATTCAAATAAAGATATCACTTTAATGAAAGGGAAACAAATGTATTAAAAAAGGATGATTCTTCAAAAATCAAACAATTTGAATTATTTCTCTTCAATGGATAGTCCTTTCCAATTGATGTTACAAGGTGTCATATTGTACTTGCAAATATCAATATCACCCTTTAGGTGAGGATAATGTTGAATTTCTTATTCAATTCTAAACTAATAAATTTAATTACAACACAAAGAGAGTTAGTTTTCCTTCATTTCCTAAAATCCTCAAATGAGGCAGCGGAGTTACAAGACATAGATGACATAAACAAAGCTGATGTGAAATTATATATTTTTTATTCCCAACAGACTATTACAGCTCAAAAGAAATGTTTGGTTGATTACATGAAAAAATATTTTTTATCCCAAACTAGAATTTATAAAACATGCCTTCTTTCTCAAAAGCACCTAGTGAGGACATCATAAATATTTTTACTCAACAAAATTAAGACTAAAAAAAATATGGATTGAAACAAAATTCATTGATTTTTTATAAAAATGTGTGCTCAGTTTGGACTGCTAGAGGGTGACCACAAAGGTCTAGAGTGGGTAAATACAAGAATGAAAAATGGGAGGTAATATCTTCATTTATTTCATAGACATGTGATATTTTAAACAACACAATTACCTTATTAGTTCCTTTTTTTAGAATTTAAAAAAGTAATTTCTTCTTATATTTAATTTAAAAAAACCATATATTTTGTATGAAAAATGTACCTTTTGTTGTTATTAGATGAAGTATAAAACATGTGGATTGTAAATTTCTAACTTTATATATTATGTTCTCTAGAATTTTCACCTAGTAAATACAACCACCTAAACTTTCAACTAAATTCTATATGTTGATTCACTTTTAATTCCTTCAGAGACACTAGAGGGATGAATGAGAGTGAGCTATAGATATTAGCTAAAAAAGTACTTTCTAGAGAATTTTGGATTACAATAACTATGGACCCAAGGTTCATTGCTGAGATATTTGAATCATATTATGGGAGAATAAAGAAGGATAGGTGGATGCATATAAAGGTTTTGAAATATATTAAAATAAATTACCCTAAAAACGTAATCTTTATCACTTATATAGACTTTGACGTTGTTACAAGATATGGATTAGCATGAGTTTCATTACTATCAACTTTGTGGATTATTTGGAAAAGAAAGGAAGGGGAAAAGAAAATTAGACACAGAGGGAAGTGGTAGATGAGTAAAGAGATAAATTGATGAAGAACCATCTATCCCCATGGATGCTCAATGAATTCTAGATACTTACATGTACACATGGCAAAAGAGATGGTGGAATGAGTCTATGACATAAAATATTTCACATGTTAATGTGCCTTCCCATTCTATGTGAGGACCATATTGATTTTGATATTCCATTTAAAAATTAGTTTGAGATCATATATTTATGTAATTTGATGAATGAGATTAGATCAATTGACATAATGGAATTTCTCACTCTTGTTGGCAAGAGCATTCTTAGTTGTATAATTTTTTTTCTTTTTTTCATTAGGATATACAAAAAATTTGTATGCCATAGTGAAACAACATATGTAAAAGGTAAAGGTTTTAAAAGAATCTATTTTTTGACATTTGGTCTAAGGTGTGTAGTGAGGATGAAAATTTTCAGTGTATATTTACTCTGCACATAATTTAGGGTTTCCATATTTTTGACATAAAGGATGATGAAAGAAAAGAGGTATGTCAAGATTGGATGAAATAAATGCCACTACCTTTGGTGGATCCTTATGAAATTGTTCTTCGAGGATAGATTCATCATTTTTCATTTGAAATGACGATTAATTTTTGGGATCACATGTTCACTAAATGTTTTAAAGGTAATTCACTAGTGATAGTTATTTATGGGGGCATCTTGGCACTACATGTGATTTTCAACCCTAGACTAAGTATTGTTTTTATAATTAATACTTACAACTAGGAGATTTTTATGAAGTCTTACTATGTAATGCTAAATAAGGGTACAAGTTAGAATATTAACTATTGCATCCATACCCTCTAACTATTTATATGTATTCTATAATAAAATAAAATAAACAATGCCTAACTACTTTTGTGTAAGAAAATTGAGCAGTGAAGAAATGAGTGTGACTTCATAAGATGTTCACCCTAGGGAAAACAATGCACATGAATATGTGTTAAATATTACGTGTCAAGTCATATTAGCTGTCACTATAGCCAAAGTCATCAGAGAATTAAAAAAAATCATTAAAATATGGCTTGGAATTAGAATTATGCTTTGTATGATGATTTTTTAATTTACTTATCAATGTTTAATATTTTAACATATTACTCATTGTAATAATATCTCAATCCATCTTATCATTGGTATAATTCAAAAAACATTTGTAATGTTGATGATGTGGGTGTTTGTGGAAACAATGTGAGGAATTAAGGCTTCAGTACTTACAATTTTTGAAGGGGCCATTGAAATAAAAAACACTAGTGGAAGTGCATATTATTCCATAGTTAAATGTTTACCAAAGTTAATATACATTTTTTTATTTGTTTCAAGTTGTTTAAAACAAAAACCACATTACTTTCTGTAGTTATGATGAAAAATGTATTTGATTATTTTAGATATGAAGGGTTTAGTTTACAATAAAAACTAATCCCATAAATAAATATATTTAAAGTTTTAAAAGGGCACCATCCACATGATAGGTTGTATGGAATATTTTCTAAAGTTTGTTTATACTATATTTGTGGTGGCATTTAGGTCCAATGTACTTACATCTAGCAATGTAGAGAAAATTTAAAAACAACTGTATACAAAGTGTTATGTTGCATGGAATCCAATTTTATCATGGGGTAAGGAACATTTCCATGTACATAATTTTGTAATAAAATATCTACAATAATTATGGGGCAAGGGAAACATTATGTATATTTATCCAAACACAATAGTTGTGACTATTGATCTTAAAGGAAAACATGAGGAGATTTTTGTTGTAGGGAATAAATTTATTCATCTAGATTGTTCCTAAGATGTGTGGTTGATGCATGGTATGTACACAAAAATAGAATTGATAAGTTCTTTCAAATCGGGCGTTATACAATTTGTGAAAATATTGGAAGAAAAACTATGTCGATAATGTTTTTCTTAGCATGATTTGGGCACAAATAAATTTTTTGTTCAGTTTGTGAAAATTTATGTAACTTCCAATATTGGAAATATTCTAATGTTTGATGAATGAATGTAGATAATAGATACAATTTCCCTTATTTTTTTGACCATACTTATAATGATTTGTGTAAGCATACTTTTTCTAGAGTCTACAAATGTATTTCAATATTAAATGGTTTTCTTTCACATTTTTTTGCTTAAAACTTATTAGTAATTAGATGGATAATTATTTTCTAAACTATTTTACAGATTAAGTTTGTAGGCATATGAAATTATTGGTTTTGGGATTTTAAGGATTTCTATTTAAAGTTTGTAGAAATTGAGACACTACACCTAGGAATAGAGTACCACATTTTACTCACTTGCATTATAATTACTTTGAACAATTGTTAGTGTTGAGTTGATAACAATTACAAAAAATCATTTTGACATTTTCTTGTGGTCAACATGTTTACATTCAAAATTTATGTCATAAATTTCATAAACAAATTTGGGTGGCTACAAAATGTTCACTTCAAGTTCATTTGAGGGTGGGGAGAAAGTAAGATGTCTACAATTCTAATCCAACAAATATTAGACATGTATGAGGATGTATAAGAAAATAATATTTGTTGATAGATGAAAAAAAACATGTCTTCTATGATCGGTGAATAAATTACTCTCAAGAATTTTCCATGTTTGAAATTTGATGGAGCAAATACAACTGGTAAATTTATTTATACTCAATTATGTCCATGGTTAAAGCATGCAGTGTAGCAAGGTGACGTGTAGGTATTTGAAAATGTTCAAATGAATGATTGGTGTATAAGAAGGAAACAAAAATCATGGAATAAATGTTTAAAATTATTTCTTTTGGATAAATAACATAATGGTGTGATTCATAATTTTATGTTTATTTATTGTTGTGTGTATTAATCATAAATAAATGGATTTGAAAATAACATTATTTTAATAACATTTGAGATTTCGTTTTTCTATTTTACCATCCATGCACAAAAAAATCATTTATTTTTTACATTTGTAGATACCAATGTGTGTAAAAAAAAATTGATAATATTCAATATAGATGGTGTCCTAGATCATACAAAGGATAAAGCAAATGCATCACAAAAGATGTTAAAACCCCGTGGAGGTTTTTTTCTTGAAAAGAATATATTTTTCTCATACCAGATATAAATTAATTTTTGTAGCATTTTTTTACTTGCTTGAAGATTTCCCTTTATACATTTGTGAGGAATTCAAATGTAGATGACATGATACAAACATTTGACCAAATGACTCAATTGCATATTGAGAACTTCAAATTTGTATACACACAAGAAGATTATCTAGATTCCAAGCGTGTGGATTATAATAGCTTAAGGAATCCAAACATCTTTTACAAAGTGTTAGGTAATACATGGGATCGGTGTAATGGGGTTTAAAATTGTAATCATATAGTTCTTATGGATGATTCCATAGTTAAAAATATGTACAATGAAATGGGGAACTATATAATTACAAATAAATTTTAATAATTGTTAGGGAGAAATATGAAAAATGTTACAACCCTCACAATACTTGGACGATGTTTGAGATATACTTAAATCAATGAAATTAAATTAAAAAATTGTATTTTTCATATCTTAGTTTTAAGAAATTTTTTATGTTGACTTTGTGCATATATGTGTTGATCATTTTATACGCGAGCATATCTTCCAAAATTAATACCTTTTAGAGCTAACAGACGCTAGTTCAAAATTTATTATTTTTGTAGGATTAGTTGTTTCTATTGCAGATTTTTATTTACTTAACATTTTTTTCTAAAAGAGAGTATCTATTGTTATTATCCAGTTTACAAGTAACTAGTTTCTTCACATTGCACACATATGCCTAGCGACCTCTAGTTAAATTTGTATAGTTTTTGAAGTACATGCTATAATGAGATCCCATAGTGAATGTAGTTTATTTTGATTTCAAATAAATTATATACTGAACAATACATCTATAAAAGAGTTTCTATTATTTTCATTTCAATTGAAAGTAATTATTTTTAAGTTGTTTGTTTGTATAGTTTTTGGCGTACATACTAGTATGAGATCCCACGATGAATGCAATTTATGTCAATTTCAAATAAATTATATATATATTGAATAATACATCTGCAAAGTAGTTTCTATTTTTTTATTTCAGTTGAAAATAATTGTTTTTAGTTGTTTGTTTGTATGAGTGTTTCATCTTTTTTTCCACCATCTCTTCCAAATTTAATAATTATTGGATATTACATTTGCTAGATGTACATATTTTGCATAAATTCAATTTAACCATGTACTTTTAAAGAGAAACTTATGGACATTTATGTTCTAAAGAACTATTTTTAAATTATCCTCACCTAGAATCTTGGATCATACAACTTGTATTGATTGTTGTATTTTTCTAGTGTGTTATGCATGTCTCAATTCACTTTGTAATCAACTGCCATGTATTGGATTCCAATATATCACAAAATAGAATCCAATTTATGGTAAATTGGATTCTAGAATTGTTTGAAATAGATTTTAATATTCCATATATTGGATTCCAAAAACTACAGTTACATATTCCAATATCTACATTATTTTTTTATTATTGGTAAATAGTTTTGAAGGGACTATATCCTGTTTACATCGATGGCCTAAAAGCTAGATAATATACTAAGAAGCTCCACAAAACAAAAGGATCAGAATCTAGAATAGGCATTGAATCCACAGGTAACCAAAAAAGAGTTACATCATAACAGCAAAACAGAGCGAACGCTGCAACAAAGCAGCCAAAAAATAGCAACAAAACATCAAAAAACACAATGGAAGTTAGCATTTGCAATGAAGAACATTTTTACTTCTTGGCGGCTCTGTTGATTCTGGATTTGACATTTTGCAAAGAGGTAAACAAGGTCAACGCCGTCATGTGAGTGGGTTCCTTAGCATCCAACTTTTTAATGGTCTGACTTCTTTCTTTATCTGTACCCCACAGAGTTTCCAGGATCTCACTAACAACAAAGACACTGCGTACATGTTGTTTAAGGAAGTCACCAATAGCATTAAAAATTGCCATGTTGTGATCATGGTGATCCTTAGCTTTCCCTAGACAATTGTCTAGGGAGTTTAACTTTTTATAGATATCCTCAATTTGTGTATTGTCAAGATCAAAATCCTCCTCCCTCTTCCTTTTGCCTTTTTGCTTAGTCAAGTTATGTACTTCTTCTTTCAGACTGAACATATATTTTTCTAAGGCTTCCAACCTTTGGGTAATACTCTCTGTGTGTGAAGCCACTTGATGGCCTATTCTACTAATATGAAGGAGGTTTTGAAAATCCTCCAATTCCTGAGTGTTGCGAAGAATTCTTCCCAAAACAAGGTTATCCAGCTTGGGTGTCTTTTGAGACCTAGTTTTCGGTTTGGCCATGGTAGAGGTGATGGGGGTGGGAGCCGTGATGGAAGGGATGGGAGTGGGGGTGGGATCCGTGATGGAAGGGATGGGGGTGTGAGTGGGGGTATTGGTGGTGGGATGCAATGGAGCAGAGCTGGGGGAAGAAGGGAGGCTGGGAAACTTTGAGACACAAAGCTTGTGCAACAAGAAAATTAGACCTTGATGCAAGGGGACCGCACGGGTATGTTTCTGAAACTCTAGAATGGAGCATTCGAGAGAGCTTAGAAGGTAATGTGGGAAACATACCATGATATTCCTACTGGAAATGGTTGAGGAACACCAGATGTTTTGCGAGCACTGTGACATATCTCCCCTCTAGAGAGATGTAACGAACCATCATGCGGGTGATTTCATCAAATGGTGAGGGTATGGAGCTTACCTTCAAACCCACAGTAACAAAGATCAACTCCTCATTATCAGCAACACAATTCTTTTCCTTAGACACTTTATCGATCCTCTTGTTGAAAAAATGGAATCCATCCATCCCAAGGCCTAAAGCTTCAGCAATGAGTTCTTCATTAACAGAGATTTTTTGCCCACCATATTCTAATTTCTGATCCTTCCACTCCATCGTAAACCGAATAGATATGTTCTAATTGTGCCCCTGGATCCTATCAATAAAGTTTGTGATTCCTCCCTGCTTAAGCAGATTCCAAAGCACCTTGTTTCTCTTCCATTTTGGGTCTCTGCTGGACTCAATCTGACAAGGCGCTCCTCCCATTTTATCCTTTCTAGAATGCTTGAAACTACTTTCTTCGAAACCCTTTTGTGAACTACTAGATGAAATGCAGTTAACAATCTGTCTTTCTCTGTTTTTAAGAAGTCCTCTCACATGTTGGGAGTAATGATAATTAATGCATCTATAACTTACATGGGAGTTCCCACAAGTGACTGCATGAATGTTGCTTTGTATCTGTGATTTCCCACATGTGTGAACTTTTAACTCCTCAAAAGCCCACTTTAAGTCATCATTTTCCTTACTGCGTACTTGAGTGCCCTCAAAGATCTGCTTAAGAGCTTCTTTATATATGAGATGCCCCGCATGTGTGAATTTAATCTCCACAAAAGCCCATTCCAAAATATCAGTATCCTTACTCCGTACTTGAGTGTCTATAATTATCCACATGAACGTTGTTTTGAACCTACTCAGGGATGTAATTACCATTATCCCAAATATTAAAATTAATATTTATGCCATAATTAGCCAATGCATCGGCCACTTTGTTTCCCTCCCTGTATGTATGCTTGATCCGGATATTGTTGAAGGTTTGGTAGATACTTATGGATTCCATGATGAAATCCTTAATGTTTCCAGCTTGGTGGCGAAGATTGATTTAGATGGTTGATAATATTCAATGATTCTCCTTCCAAAATAAGATTTTAAACATTATGAGTCTAAGAAATTCTAAGACCCCATAGAGCGGCCAATGCTTCAGTATAATGATTCGTTTGTATCCCCATTTTACCAGCATAAGAAACTATAAGACTACCTCTGTGATCCCGAATCACTCCTCCCCCAGCAACTATCCCAGGATTGCCCTTAGAGGCCCCATCAAACTTTAGCTTATGCCAATTAAGATCAGGAGGGTTCCAATATATCAAAGACCTATCAATGTTACTACAGGTGCTATTCTGAATACTGTCAACTCCAATCTTCCATTGGGACAAGATATGCTCTTCATTTTCAGGGTAACTCTTGTTCTTAAGAGGTTTAAATCTTATAATGTTCTCTTTAACAGCATTAGAGATTTTAACAATGCTGAGCTTGCACTGCTGTTTACTATTTCTAAAGATGATATCATTTCTATCTTTCCATATCCTCCAAATAGTATGAGGCATTACCAACTTCTAGAGTCTTCTCACAACACAGTGTTTAAAGGGAGGACTCCATTGGGTCCAAAATTGAATGAATCTTTCAGTACAGTCCAGGAAACTTTGAAATTAGAAAAGACAAAACTCCATATTTTGATGGCATACGCACAATGGATAAACAAATGTTTGATATCCTCAGATTATTTTTTACACAGATGACATATATTTGGCATTATAAAACCTTTTCTTATCAGGTTATCAGTGGTGAGAATTCAGCCCCTGAGAGCAAGCCAAAAGAAAAAATTTATTTTGGGAGTGAGCTCAGTCATCCAAATCCTGCTCCAGTTGAACTCACTTTGAATAGTTTCAAAGAAGGAATTATAACCAGTTTTAACAGAATACTCGCCATCAATAGAATTGTTCCAGACCAATTCATCCTTAACATCCAATTGACTTAAGGGGATAAGGTCCAACTGATCTTGCAAAGAGGAAATAATTTGATTCAGATCATCTCTATCTACAGAAAGCTTTTTCCATTTCTTCTTGTTGTCATCTCTTTCAAAGTAATCCATGATTCTTTTGCCATACTTATTTTCAAGGCTGTCCTTAGCTACACCAAATATATCAATAAGACTGTAGTTGAACCAGTTATCCCCCCAAAATTTTATATCTCTACCATTCCCCCACTTTCCATTTGCTTTCTTGTTTGATGAAATTTTTGATCTAAACTAAATTATTCCAAAAAATGGAACCATAAGGAAGATGCTCATCCTGAAGAAAAGAAATGACTGCTTGTTGATTTAGATATTTATCCTTAATTAGCTCAATCCAGGGTTGTTTCTCAGAGAGCATTCTCCATCCCATTTTCCCAATAAGAGCCTCATTCATTTTCTTTATGTCTTTTATACCCAAGCCCCCAATTTTTTGGGAAGTGCAAACTTGATCCCAAGCAACCAAGTGATATTTAAATTTATCCTCCATGCCCTACCATAAGAATTTTTTCTATATCCTCTCAATTTTTTCTCTGAAAGAAGAAGGTATTTTATAGAGAGACATAATATAAATAGGCAGATTTTGAAGAGTGCTTTTTATGAGCAGACACTTACCAACACTAGACAAAATGGCTCCTTTCCAGCTAGCCATTTTCTTTTGGAATCTCTCCAACAGGTCATTCCAAACATTTGATTGAAACTTTTTTAGTACCAAGGGGGAGCCCTAGATAAGTAGCAGGAAGTGAACTGATTTTATGGCCTAAAATTTTTGCAATTTTAATTTGTCTTTCATCAGGGGTGTTAAAAAAGAAAATTGAGCTTTTATCATAATTAATCTCTTGCCCAGAAGAAAATTCATAAAGTTTTAGAATAGACTTTGTTGCTTTAGCTTCAAGGATGGAATCCATTAAAAGAAGGATTTTATCATCCACAAATTGTTGATGAGATGTTGTTTGGCTAGTGGAAGTGGGCTTAGAGCCTTTCAAAAGACCATCTATAACTGCTTTATCAATTATTCTGCTAAGACTGGCTGCCATAAGAATGAATAGCAAAGGGGATATTGGGTCCCCTTGCCTTAGCCCTCTACTGCTTGTGAAAAATCCCACTGGCTCTCCATGACCACCACTAAGAATCTGATTGTAGTGATGCATGCCTTAATAATTTTTCTGAATTTAGCTAGAAAACCAAATTTTGCCAAAACTTTGTCCAGAAAGACCCAGGAGACTTTATCAAAGGCTTTGTTCATATCAAGTTTAAGAACCATATTTGATTTTTTGTTATTGTCCATAGAGTGTATGGTCTCATGAACCATAATCACACCATCTTGAATAATCATGCCTTTAATGAAACCACTCTGCTGCTTGAAATTAAATCATTCATAATGAATTGTAATCTGGTAGCAATGATCTTGGTGAAAATTTTATAGATAACATTCACTAGACTGATGGGTCTGAAGTCTTTGAAATCCTTAGCATCCATTTTTTTTGGAGCAAGCACAATGTGGGTGTTGTTCAACTCTTTCAAAAGATCCCCAGTTCTATAAAATTCATTCACCACCCTGAGAAGATCATCCGAACGGATTTCCCAAAATTTCTGAAAAAAGTTAACTAAAAAACCATCTAAGCCTAGTGCCTTATCCCCTTCAAGAGTAAACACAACTTTTTGAAGTTCTTCTAATGTGACTAATTTAGTGATATCTTTAAATCTATGCTCTTCAATTTTATCTTGGGGGATAGCCTCCAACATAAAAGAAGCTGCCTCATCAGTGATGTTAGTCTTCTCATTGAGAAGTTTTTCATAAAATTTAAGAGCCTCCTCTTTGATGCTTTTTGGGTCTTTTATAACAGTGCCATTTCCAATAGCAACTTCCATTATCCTATTGCATGCTCTATGTTTAAGTGTGGTCATATGAAATAACTTCATATTTCTGTCTCCTCCTTTCAGCCAAATAGCCCTAGATTTGAGTCTCCATAGGGATTCTTCTCTTCTACAAATCAGTATGCAGTTCTAAAAGAATATTCTTTTCCATAGTTTGGTCTTCAAGAGATCTCCCCATTATATTCATCTTGGTTTCCAGATCTTGGAGCTTTTGTTTTAAATCCTTCTTCTTTTCAAACACATTTCCAAAAGCTCTTTTATTCCAAATTTTCACCTGTTTTTTAACATTTTTGAGTTTCTGAATAAGTCTAAATTGAGCAGTGCCCTCACCATCCCCAATCCACCATTCTTTAATTTTTTCATGTATGTCATCATGTTCCATCCACATCTTTTCAAATTTAAAGGAACTTCTGGTGGGCTTAGTCCAATTGAAGAGTTTTAAAGCAATCGGATTGTGGTCTGACCCAATTCTGGGCAGAGAAGAAAGATGAAAGTCCTGATTAAGAATCCAACTTACAGATATTAGTGCTCTATCAAGTCTAACTTGGATTAGATATTTCCCCATCCTTCATGTTAGTCCAGGTGAATTGATTGCCATGAAGATCCACATCCAAAAGATTAAGATCAACAACAAAATCAGTAAATTCATCCATGCCTGTGGAAAAACTAGAGTTTCCTCCTTGTTTTTCACCTGGGTTTAGAGGAGAATTAAAGTCACCCATGATAAGCCAGTTGGTAGTTGTATGCTAACTTCTAAAAGTCTTGAGATCCGACCAAAGTTTACGTCTCCCAATAACCGTATTAGGGGCATAGATATTAGAAATAATCCACTCACAATTGTTCTCAATAGCATGAAATTTAATAGCAAGATGGTTAGTACTAATAGTAAGAATCATACCAGTAAACTACCTTTTATCCCAAAATGTAGCCAAACCACCTGAAGCTCCTTGAGAATCCACCATAGCCATGTCAGAATTATCCCAGAAATTCTTTTTGTTTATTTCAAGAACCTTAGCGTTCATCTTAGTTTCCTGCAGAATCAAAATACTAGGTCTACTAGACTCCCATAACTCCTTGATTATTCTTTGTTTGGAGTTTCCATTTAGCCCTCAGATGTTCCAAGATATGATCTTCATTTAATAGAATTAGGTGTTGGGATTGCTTGATGGTTTAGCTACCGTTGAGTGCCATCTGCAATGTCTATCTCTATTCTCTTAGTTCTAAGAGCCATTTTTGAGGGTCTTCCTCTTTTAGAGCTACTTCCAAAATCTACTATTCTTCTAGTAGACGATCTAGTGGTTCTAGATGTTGAAGTTCCCCAGTTGTCAATTTTCTTTTTCTTTTCATTGTAGAGTGAATCTGGGATCTTTTCAAATCCTTTCATTCTCTTTTTTTTTTAGAAATGACCTCTATGAATCTAGTAGTTAGCTCCGAGTCTTCCTCATAAAAATTGTTTTCTCTGAGTGGCGTTACTTCTCCCTCCTCTTTCTCTCCCTGTTTATTGTCAACAGGTTGTAGATTTGCTGATTTGTTGCTAGAAAGTGGGTTCCCACTTTTGGGTGTTTTTTTATTGTTTACCCACGGAGAGCTTTTCTGCAATGCTTCCACTGGTTCCATGGTATCCTTCTCCTCACCCACCATTTCCTCAATGATGCATAAAGGATTCGGGTTATCTATCACAGTTTCCTTAGTGATATTTTGAGTTTCCACAATCTGGGCAAGATCCTTAGAAATAATATTTACTTTCACTGTTCCCTCTTGCTCGTCAACCTCCAGAGTCACCTTTACTGGATTTTGCATTTCTGAATCTTCTTTGTTGCTTATGATTGCTCCATGTAAAGCTGTCGCTGGGGTTTTTGGATGCCATAACTTTCTACAGACCAGGGGTTTCCTGATAGGAGTTCTGAACCCCTTTTTTTTTCTTTTTTCTTGTAGTTCAACACAGGTTGGTTAAGGGATTTTTCTTCCCTTTGGCTTTCCTTGTCTATCATCCTAGCTTCTTGTGCCTGAGTACCATCTCCTTCGAGTTGTTCTTTCTTACTTTGTTTATCCTCTTGGGAGATCTCCTTATTAGGGAATTTTCTGGTGAAATGTCCTATACGATGACATTGCTTACATCTCAAATGAAAGGTTTCATAATCGATATTTTGGTGCCAAATGACATACTTGGATTTCAGAGTGATATGATCCAGTAACTCTTGCTCCATTTCAGAAGACTTGCAAAATCTAGCAAAAGCTAGTCTGGATCTGTTCCTCGTGGGCCAATCAAGCCCAATCGGAGCACCAAGGGATTTAACAATATTTAACAGAATCTCATCATCCCAATATTGCAAAGGTAACCTTGGGAGTCTACACTAGATTGGAATGGTGTTTATATTCTCAATGTTTGGATCAAACCCAGGATACCATTTTTTCCGAAAAAGGCCCATATTGCCCAGCCACCACGGGCCTCCCAGAAGCACCGATTCCAAATCTGTTTGTTGATTAAATTTATCCAGAAAAAAACCTCATGACATAATGGTAATACTCAGATCCCCTTTTGGTTTCCACTTTCTAAAAGCCCATTTTCTAATGACATCAATATTAGGTCTGAAGCCTAGAAACTTACCAACTAGAGAAAGATTCACTTTGTCCAAATCCCTATGCAAGCAACCATCTGGCACCTTTAGATAGGTAACCCCTTAATTGTCCTCCCACATGAACTACCCTTTTTCTGGAGATTATGACCCCACATTTCTGATGGGGTTTTGAAGAATCTTATTCTAGGCCAAAGGTGTGGATCCCAGCATGCCCACTTTCTCTACTTACAACTTAACGGTCTGATTCAAGTAAAAAAGCAGCCCTTTCTTAGCCATGTCCGGCCTAGATCGTAGATATTCTATAGCCAGTACAGTAGAGATAGCACTGACTATCCCTCCATCACTTCCTCCATCGCTAGCTCCCTACATTATTGGATTCCAATAACAACCATATTTTTTAAGCGCTTAACTTGTACGAGTTATTTGAGATAGTTACACTCAAAATTTAAAGGGATGTTATAAGAACATGAATTGTAGAATTTCGAGTCTAAGTTTCTAAACTACTATTTTTTTTGAAAACTGGTTAAGTATAAGTGGGTTAAATATAAACATGTCAATAGGTGCTCCTTTTTTTTGTAAAAAAAGGTCATAGTAGACAGTTGGTCGTGCCCCCCCATTTTTTGAGCACTATTTAGTATTTTTGAAAACCCTTTGGTAGAAAGATAGATAGGAGCATCTAGTTTGGGATAAAGGATTTTTTTAGATTTTTTTAGTGAGTATTTATTTTTTTATGATTTTTCAAGTACAAAATTTTGAAAATTAAAAAATAATGGATAGCCAACCATGCCCCCCCCTTAACTACCTAAAAAAATATCAAAAATTAGAATTTTTTTTAATATGTATAGAATTAGGCCTAGTTTGGGACTACATAATTTTTTTCAATTTGGAGAAGTGAAAAAAAGATACATGACAAAAGATAAGCATTTACAATCACTAAAAATAGAGGTATAAAAGACATAGTTTGAAATAAATATAAATGGAAACCTTAGAATAGTCAGAAAAATATAAAAAGTACATATTTAGAAAGAGGATAGTTTTCTTGACGTTGTAGGATTTTTTTAAAGAAAGATAGAAAATTTTTTGTAGGATTTAGCATGGTGGAAGGTGAGTTTTGCATATTTTTCAAAAACATGTAGGTTGTTGTGTTGTTACAGGTCCAAGGTGCATGTTTGGGAAACCAAAACAATTCCAATCCTTAAATTCTTAATTTGGGGGAATAATAAAGGAAATGCATATGCGTTATAACGTGCATGAATAGGAAAGGTATTTTTGGCATGCTTCTATTTACAAAAATAAATGTTTAAGTATCATTTTTTCATTTATTATTATTTATATTTTATTATTTCTTATACTTTAAATTTATTTTAGTAAATATAAGAAATTAGGGTCACTCTGCACCTTATAGAACTAGTCTCACAGCTCCATGAGTCACGGTTTAGGAGATAGTTTTTTATAATCTAATTTGGTCAGTACATAGGTAATTTTTAGGATTTCAGCATTCAGCCTAAATCTTTTAGCATTTAAATTCTACAATCGATGTCTATTTTGGTAATGAATATAGTCATTGTTTAGGTTTTGGGGCCTTTTGGATTGTTTACTGACATTTGTAGGAGTGTTAGATGTGTCAAAATTAGATTTTACAAACCTCACAACTCTCAAAGGAAACAAAATCTGCTCAAATATATGCACTCATGAAATGCCTTATAATATATAACAAATCAAAACACATGTGTTGGACATAGTGTCATTGGTGTTGTCATTGATGTCAAGTTGCATTGATGGAAAATGGTGTCTAGGTGGCATAGGAGTCAACATGAGGTGTTAATCATCAAGAAGCATGAAGGTTGATTAGTAGTGCCCTTTTTTTGGTGTCATGAAGTGTTGCATTGGTGAAGTGTTGGTTTGGAACCAAAATGGGTAGCTTCACTATTTTGAAATTATTCATGACACCTTCAATCCTTAGAGAAAAATGGATGTCTCTAACATGTAGAGGATTTACGTAGCTTTCCAATGCCTATTTTTTTCCTTCTAACTCCTTACAGATCTCCTTGAATCTTCTAGAGAAGTTAAGTTTCACCATTAGAGTGTTTGTTCCTTGCACCTAGAAAACCCGATGTTGAGCAGATAGTCCTTGAATGATAAAACATTTCCTAAATCTTCCTAAATTACCTTCAACACTTCCAAGATTCCCAACATCACCTCTGGATGCTTAAGATATTTCCTAAACTCTCTAAGAGGGTGTTTTAATAGCTCTAGAATGGCCAAAATAACTAGCATGGAAATTGAAAATTTTGAAGCATGACAACTAAGCCCTTAATTGAAAATAAGGCTTCTCAGTCACTGTGCATCCTTCCTTTGGTGATGCAGGAACATCTTGTTAATAATCAATTTTGGATTTCTTAGGTGACTAGGGGTATCTTGGGTCCACTTGAGATGGTCATAGCTTGTACTAGTCCATTTGGACTCCATAGGAAAGAATAGGGAGTTTCCCTCCAAATGTATAATTTGAATATTTGAACTATCTCTAGGTATGTTATAGGATTAGGTGTTAAGTGACACAATCCTCTCAGAATGAGATATCAGATTTGGAGGTTAGAGACTATTTTGTCAAAGAATTTTCACATGTAAAATATCTTGTTTTGGATTGTCTTCTTATCTATAATGGTGTTCAAGGCTTTCATGGAACCCTCACAGTGTCTAAGGAATGGAAAATAGATAGAAATACTTACTCAGACTAGACTATACCCTAATTTAGAAGTTTAGTAGTATGTAGCATGAACATAATGATTCAATGGAATCCTTGAGTCTATTTCAGGGCATTGATCACAAGGACTTGGTGTTGTAAAAGTCAAGAAAAGGTAATAAGCCATCTAAAGGAGGATTTCTTAAATTAAATTTGTGTTCACAATCCTAACTATGTGTGCCCAGTCTTAAGGGCCTAGAGTAGAACATTCATTGTAAAATTAATACTTATGACTAGGTAGAGTCCTTGATAAGTGTGGAGGAAGGTAATAAGAAGACCAAGAGTTTCAAAATACCTAGTACAGGTTGGAATAAGAATAAAAGAAAAGGAATGTGCAAATACAGTCTAGCAGTGTTAATGCCTAGTTTGAGGGCTAAGAAAGATGTACTTTTAGAAAAATAGTCTTTATTCCATGTGTTTGAAGTTGGTGGAGCCTCTGACAAGTTGGAGGAAGGCCTAAGGGCATTAAGGACTCATAAAATCAGGGCATAAGGATAGAGTATTGAGTGGTTAGTAGGTAAAGGAAGTAATGTACAATCATGCTTATTTCTTGTGACTGTCAAGACCAACCTTGAGAAATAGTTTGTCTTAGGAAAGAAAATCATAAGGAAGTTGTATCTATCATTGAGGGAGTGGTGTTAGAATGTTTTGAATCCTTGAGGAACAGGGGAAAATCCTTATACAAATTTAATCAAGAAGACCTATTGACTGTCCTGCACAGTTCCATAAAGAAGCCTAGAGAGAGTAAGGGTTTGTATGAAAAGCCTTAAGTGAAAGAGGAAGAGTTGAGTGATTTGCATTAGTGATTAGGAGAGGGGTAAGCATAATGAGATGAGTGAAAATAATATTGAGTAAAATTCAAGGTGAAGGTGAAAAATAAAGTTGAGAAGATTGTTTAGAGCTTGAGCAAACAAGGAGTCTTAAAAAGCCAAAAGTTGAAAATCTAGCAAGATGATGGATAAATGAGTAATGGAGCATTGAGGTGTGCTTGAGTAAGGTGTATGGGTGTGTTGAAAGGTGGATGTAAGGATGAAATAGGTGGTAATCCATTAAACCCTTAATTTTTCTTTCAAACCCTAACTAGACCTACTTGAAACAAGGGAAAAGGAGAAAGTTGAATTGGGGAAGTTGTATTTTGAGTTGAAGTTATATAAAGAGGATTGCAGGGTACTCTGCATCATCTGGATAACCTATCATTAGTTCAACCTTTACCTTGGCTCAAAGGAAATTCCTAATAAGATCATTCAATGTGTTTTAGTGTGTAGGGAATAGTGTCTAAGGTGATTGATCAACTCATTTAGTTTTGATGAGAGACTACTTCCTCTGAAGGCCTAAAAAGGCCATTTTTGGCCATTGTGTAGCTAATTGAACACCCTTCTGGAAGTTTTTAGAGAAAATATAAATCATCTGAGGGTGATTTCAGAGAGAATTGAAGATGTCTAAGTAAATTTAGGAAATTTTAGGAAATAAAATCTCATTCAGGAGCAATCTATTTAAGACTGGGTTTTTCAGGTGTAGGGAATGAAAGATAAAACGGTGAAAGCTGACTTCTCTGGATGATTCCAAGAGTTATTGAAAGAGTTAGGATGAAAAAAATAGGCATTGGAAGGATATTAGAATACTCTACAAGGTGAAATAATCAACATTGATTCAAGGCTTAAATATTTCTTGAGGTACTTCAAAACTCTTCAGCTGCCCCTCCCAAGTTCAAAATGAAATAGGACCTAAATTTTGAGTTACATGCAGAATTAAATTTTTAGAATAGTTTCATTGATTGTAAAATGTGATTTTTAGTGTTTCAGTGAAGTATGGAGGTCAAGAACATGTAACTCATCCTCAAATTTCATTCAAGGATTCATCCCCTATCTGGAGGAGGAAACCCATTTCCATGAGGAGTAACTTGAGAAAAAAGGTGTCCATGTACCATAAGCATGCTTCCACCCAGGTGTCATCTTGGTCAATAAATTTAATTGTGAAGGATTCATCATGTTCAAAGGTGAAATTTGGAGCTCAAGGAGTGACTTGATGATCATCATATCCTGACTCTGTCATTGTACCCAAATCTCTCCAAAGAACAAGCTAAAATGAGCTAGTCATGCCATCGAGGTATCCAGGACCATCATGTGTGAAGTATTAAGGCATATTCTATCTCCATGAGAGACATATGAGAAAATAAATGTATGATAATCATGAATTTGATTCCATGAAAGGATGATTTTAGAGCCAGGAAAGGTGAGGGGATGATCTTCATATGGAGCACCTGTTTCTAAGAATGAGAAATCATCTGAGTTCACTTGATGCAATTCACTTGGTACTATTTGTAAAAAATCATTCAACACCTAGTAGTGTGATCACACCTTAAGGAGGAGGCACATTACAATCACCTCATTTTGGCCATAGGACAAGAATCCCATTCAGGGAGCAATCCTCTATCTACAAAGTGAGGATCTCATTTTAGTAAGAAGCAAACAAGAATCATAGAGTTGATTTGTGGTCACTAAAGTGAATTATGGACCAAATTTTAAAATTGGCACCAATTCAAGTAGTGGTAGGGCCAAAATCCAATCCATAGAAGGTCAAAAAACCTACAAAATGACTATATGTTTTCCCAAAACAAAGACCGACTACAATATATATGCCCTGAAAGTTTTAGGTCCTTGTTGAAATCCTAAAAATGAGTAAGTACTAACTAGATTAGATTTTGAAAAACTATCTTCTAGATTATAACTATTGGAGCTACGGGACCACTTCCATTAGGTGCAGAGTGACCCTAATTTCTTATATTTACTAAAATAAATTAAAGTACAAGATTTATTTTATTATTTTTCTTTATACTTTTATTATTTAATTATACTTAACATTTATTTTAGTAAATATGCCTCCTTCCCCCTTCCAAAAATCATATAACTCAAAATGTGTATGCATTCCATAACAATATAAATGTGTACACATTATAATGCGTACACATTTATAACACTAGAAATGCATACACGTTATTAAATATACGTGTACGTGTTTTGGCTAATTTTGGGTTTTTTTCCACTTTTTGGCCCCCCAGATTGGTACACCTGTTACAAATAGTAATAATTGATTATTTGTTTTTCTTTGATATATTCAGTTGGTTATATATAAATGTTTCCAAGATAGAGCCTAAGTTATTAAGATTATTTAGATTGATTAATGTTTAGTTACATTGTATCTTGACATTTCCTTACATATATATGTGTGTGGATGAGTATGTATCCACACATAATTAAAACACCATAATATATTATTAATTGAAACGTTAAATATATTTAATTAAATTAACAAATACGTTTGATAAAAAATAAAGAAAAGATTGACTCTATAAAAAAATATAACACTCATTAAAAATTTAGGTTGGTCATAACACCAAATCTATGTGACAAGAAAACCTTACTCAATATTTGGCCCAAACCTTAACATCTTAAGCCATTTAAATGTAAGAAAAGCGTAGTCTTTTCACATACCTAAAATGTTAGGTGCTGAGTTGGGCCCAAAAGTAAGAGAGAGTGAGAGGTGGAGCCGGTCACATGGGAGTGTCCACGAGAATCCTTTGGTAGTTACAGCCCTCCCCTCCCGTCAATCGTTGTAATGAAATCATGCATATGACCCGTACTGTTAGGACAAGATTCCCTAGCACGTTATATCCAACCTTGAACGTATGGGCTTTGTTAACAAACAAATGAATGGAGTTTTTTGAGTGCGGATACATACATGCATTAGGTATGCTTTTCGCTTTCTCCTTTTTAAAAGAGCTGGGGCCGGGTTCCATACACACAAGAAAGATTGTCCAATTTTCTCATTGGTCGAACATTTATTAGGCAAATTTGTATGGAGAACTATGGTGTTGGAATTATAATGCTTAATTATTATTATTTCATATGGTGATATGGGCAAGATATTGCATAAGTGGACATGGATAAAGTGCTACATATGGTCCCATGTACTTAAATTGAAAGTCATGCAATGTTGGATGTCTACATTGACCCTAGAAAGGGAATAAGCAGAAGATATTTCAAGTCAATTGATAGGAGACTAGAAAGAGTAGTTGAGATACCTTGAAATTATAGAGTTTTTGGGCAAACATGTTTCCACCTACCATTCTAGAGTTTTCCTCATGTCCTAAATGCAAATCTCTCAACATTTGGTCAAATTTTGCTTAATAAAAAGGACATGTTTCCATTGCTTGTTGAAGTAATGTTCATGTTATTTATCTTAATTTAACCCCTTTCAAGTTGATGAAGATAACTTACGAGTTACATTTTCATCAATATTTCGTAATTTGTTGAATTGGGTTTCGTATTGTAGATAATTTTGTTCTAGTGTTAAGTGTATTTATGTGTTTATCGATTATTTGTCTATAATACATTCTTGTCAGTGTATAGTTTTTGTGTTTATTACACTTTCAATATAGTTTGATATTATTTTCTTGTCATTTCTCTTTTTGTCTCTATCTCCTCATGTCTTTTCTTTTCATCTTATTTTCTACCTCTTTCTTGATTTTCTTTTTCTCCTCCCCAAATTTCTCTATGGTTTCCTATTTTTCTAGTTTTTTTACCAATATCATAACAATATAGTTTTGATTTGCTAGAGCCACATTGAGATACTATTATGGTCACTTTTTGTGAGCCCTTCGTAGCTTTATTTTGGGCTTCTTGAGAACTTTGGATTTTCTCTGAAAATTTTTGTGTGTCAACATGCATGTCAATATGGTCCTAATTTGAATTGAAGAAATCTATAAATAGATTATTGCATTAGTGCACTTAATACAATCATATACAAAACAAGAAGAATACAATACAAGGAATAAAGTATTGATTTTAGTGATAAATAAAACATGCTCGCACCAAAGCATATTTCAAGTAGTTAGATAAAAGCATCTAGCATATTCTTGTTGCGTTAATTAGAGAGTTGAAAGTGATAAACTTCCAAACACTTTAGATTGGACTGTGTATTAGATGGTATTATACTAGGCGCATTGTTTACCAAACTATTCAAAAACCTAAGGGTCCAATAATAATAGAGGTATAACACGGACCCTTTTTAACTCCCTCTAGTTTGTTATGGTGTTGTAATGTTTTACAAACATATTAGGGTTCTAGGGAAGATGAGTAATTTCATAGTAAATTGTAGTGAATTTCAAAAAGAAACCACCGTTTTCAAAGATTAAGCAGAAAAACAAGGTTGTCAAATTCAATTCATACTATTTTATAGTTTCCATAATTATACGGTTGTAGTTCTAGTCTTTCCACCAAAGAAGTGGCATAGTTTTAGTCAAGGTTGTCTATTTACATACATATTTATAAGTCTTATTTTCCTTAGAGTGTGGACTTGTTTTTTGTTGTCTATTTCTCACATGTCTCCAGCAACATTATTCATAGGTGTTTGTGGAAGGCTTATAAGAACAAGTTTATTGGAATTGTCAAATAAATGAATTTATATAATATTCACCATTTTAACTTACAAGTTTGAGAATATGTTTAAAGACAATTGCTAATAACTAATGTCTTGTTTTTCTTCACAAATATGAAGATTTGTGTATTATTAACAAGAGTAGATATTACATATATGTTCTTTGGATCTTGAGGCATTTTTCAAAATAAATTACATGTTGTTAATAGGCATCCTTATTTTGCATACATGTTTATAAGGGTATTTTCGTCAACAAAGTCTAAAAAAATTGATTATTCTTTTATGGATAGCCAAATCCTATTTTAGAGTTTCCAAATTGACATGTCATGAGAGCATGTTGGAAAAGGTTACAAAGACTGAATTTACACCTTCCAATCGAATATTCATACAAATATTTAAGACCTTAAATTTAATTTTCCCATTTTTATATCAATCATAACAATGTAGGAGACCACATTTCTTTGAAAAAAATTAGAGCCTTTTCATGAACGTCATTTTTTGCATGTCTTACAAAAATCACATTTCATGCCCCCTTCTCTTAGAGGAATTTTGTTATATAGTTTACATGACACAATATGTATGTTTGAAAACATTGTAATAAAATATCACAAAAAGAATACTTAACAAAAGGCACACAAGAGGTCCGCGCGGGAAAATAGGGCATGTTCAAAGGTGCGAATGGATAAGGGAAACACGCGCGCAAAGGATAAGTTCATATTTTGGGACTTAGCCATTTTTGCACATGAGGATATATTTTTAGAGATGGCATGCAGAGCACATAAACAAAGCAGAGACGTGCACGCCACACATTGGCTATTTTTGGAGGATTGACTACAAAGCACTTTGCATGGATGCAGGCTAAGAATAGGTTTATCACTATCAGTTAACTAAAGGAAGTCTATTATTAGCACACTTGCATGTGGGCTATGACTGTAAAAAGTGCATAGCTAATAATAGCATGTAACCTATTTCAGGGATTGGATAAGTGGTGAAGGGCTAGTCCCCACCCTTATAAATATGTAGTGAACTGTGTAGAATAGAGGATGATATATACATGGATGAGTATAGAGATATAGATATATGTATGAACTATATATATATATATGTATGTATGTATGTATGTATATGCAAGACTGGACTACTGTATCAGATCTGTGCACATAGAATGCCATTACTGTAAGAAGCTTCTGTGTAATTGTCATATTTAATATAATGGAGGATATTGGCTGAATCTAAGTGTTAGTTCTATGTGTGTTTGGATCTAGTATGTTCTTGATTTCATCATGGTTAGTACTTAATTTTGTTCTCCCTTAGTTATAGATCTGGCATGCTCTGTAGAATGATGTATTAATAATGGAATTACATGTATTAAGTCTTCATCATGCTAACATCCTACAAAAACAACCCTAAAGAGGGACCTGGTACCTTTGCACACTTCGGGTGAGTGCTCAGTCTGTGTTGAAGTGATGTGCCAGCGCGCCTAGGGTCTTACTGGTGAATTCTAGGCTACATCATTGGTTCCATTTACTGGGACCTCTTTTTCAGTTGTTTTCAGGATGGTTCATGATGAAGACATATTGGTTGACCTTAGCAAGTGTTGAGGAGTGGATACACGATCTGGAAGAAGAATACGCACAATGGTTCAACACTAGATCTGAGTTTAACACACACATGTGGGTGGAACAAAATATGTATGACAGTTTATATGAGATATTTTTTGCTATCTTTCCAGTAGAATTGTACGAGTGGCTGATTACTTATGCATCTAAGTGGAATTGGAGGTATCGCACACTTGTCTAGACGTAGGAAGAATTTCAGGCCCTTTATGATGTTGATCTGATTTGGACTCGAGCTATGGATACATGGTTCTGTGGTGTTTTGAACAGTTATATTTTGGAGTACTCAATTTCCACTTATTCATGTCTAGAGGTAGTTGAATTCCAGTTTTTATGATATCCAAGGGGAACTTACCTGCAAGGAATTCCACTGAAAATCAAGATCCTGATGGTAACTTTGAATCTAGAGAGTAAACCTGATGGCTAACTAAACCCCACCACACATGGGGGTAGGAGTAGGTTTGGTAAAAGATGGCAGACCTAGCAGTGGAAAGGCAGAGAGAGGAAAGGTGGCTTAAGTATAATGAGGCATGAGAGGGAGATCGAGAAGTAGTGGGAGGTTGCAGAACAAATGGCGTTGTGGAGAAAGATAGTTTGAAGGAGTTGAAATTCACGTAGAAGACATGGAACTCGAGCCTCAGGAACTCCCCCATTTGGGAAAACATGATAGGGAACCCTCCTTGGCCTCACGTAGAAGCACGCCAGTAGAGACGACCTAGGCCACAGGGCACATCTGAATCCACCTGGTAACCTTTCCCTTGCACTTGGTTTTCCAGCATCTAGTATAACAAGCAGTCAACAAACTAATTCAAGCAGTGGAAGAGTAGGAGTGAGTCTTATAAAAGGTACAATAATGGTAGCACAAATGGCTTCATTGTTATATGGGAGTACTTTTTCAGGTGTATCAACAGCACAGAATACAAGCGTGCGCCAATTTTTGGACTAACTTCTGGGAGTGGTAACGCTTCACAGACTATCGGGGTACAGTTCAGTTCTACTATTGGGACACAAGGAAGTACATCTTCTGGTCCAACCCCAGCCATAGGTTCAAGATCAGGAGGCATAGGTAGCTCAAGTTCTGGTGGATCTGGTGGTTCTGGAGGCAGGGGAAACATAGGAGGTTCTGGATCAGGTGGGCAAGGTCTGCACACCAACCCTAGAATATTTACATGGAGATGTCTCTTCATCTTCCAGAGTATAGGGGCATAGAAGATGTTGCTGAACATGTGCATATGTGTGAAATATTGTGGCACGCAAAAGGAATCATGGCTTCTGAGTGTAGGGAAAGCCAATTTTCCACTACATTACAAGGGCACACACATAGCTGGTATAGAAAATTTGACCCTGATTAGACCTGCGTGGACTATACAACTTTAAAATATGCATTCCTTAAAGAGTTTCACATCCCTGAGTTTGAGTAGAAGAGTATAAGTGCACTCAAGGATATTAAGCAAGGCACTACTGAAAGTGTTAGAGAGTATGATGCATAGTTTAAAACACTGTTATCTAAGCTTTCTTATGACATACACGCAAGCCAACATGCACAATGGTTCGTTGGGGGTTTGATTACACCTTTTAGGAGGGCATTATCACATAAGACATACACTGATCTGCATGAAGCACTTGAAGTAGCCTTACATGCTGAAGCAGTTGGAAGCATAGACACTGGAGTGAGCCCATTTTTAGAAGCACAGATCGCAGCTATGGAAAAATAGTTGGAGAAACTATCAGAAAATTCAGCACATGAGACACACACAGGGATTTGGTGCACAGATTGTGAAGTAGAAGGTCACACCAAGGATAGTTTCCTCATAGATCAGTGTGATCATTGTTGATGGATTGTGAAATATGCCATTTAAACCATGATGCTAGCCATTACCCATTATTACAATGTGCGATAAGGAAGAACATTTCAAGCTACTGTAAAATATGCAGGTCCATGACTCATGACACAGAAGACTATTAGGTTAATTGGTCAGATCCATGATGCTATAGATATTGGTGTATGATAGACAAGAGTTTCAGATAACTCTAAGGGAAAGAATGAGCATCAGGACTAGGGATCACAATTAGGCACGCTATGATCAGAATGAAGGGAATTTTGAAGGCAGGTCATGGCAGAGGTCGAGGATACCATGGTGGATTTGGAGGACAAGGCCATGGTAGTGGAAGAAGTGAGTTCCCCCATGCAGAACATGTTATACATGTGGATCTCCTGACCACTACAGGCATGAATGTCCTCAGAATATTACATGTTCTTTTTGTGGAAAGAACCATAGCTATGAGGAGTGCCTAGACTTGTATGAACATCTTAGTAAGCAACATAAACAAGAAAACAAAGGCATAGGGATGGTTAGGATACAACGCTGTGTTGAAAATCAATGGATGCCTAAGTTGGTGGTAGAGTCCAAAGAGTTGCAAGTGAAGATTATGACCCATGCTTGAGGTGGCACGTGCCAGAGAAGCATTACAGTAGAAGCCTACCATCACCAAGGAGGAGGTTCTACATGCACGATACCCAGATCCTGCCTATCAAAAGGAGGTTTATCAGGAAACCATGGAAGTTCTCAGGAATCTTCAGGGTGAGATATAGTACTTAAAAGAGAAATCATGGAAGATGGAGCAAAAGAAAGTATCAGAGATGGTCCAAACTGATATAGATGACATAAGGGAAGTGTGTAAAATGTTGCACCAGGAAAATATCATTCCACTGTTAGGGAGTTGGTTAAAAGGAAACATTCTGCATGCAAGTGTTGAGACTAGACGGAAAATCCTGCATGTGAATCTTCCCCCCCCATAGCCTAGATTATGACAAGGAAATCACTCTGAATGTTGTTGTGGATGGGTGGTTATTGAGTAATATATTGATTGATACAGGCACGGAAGTCAATGTTCTTACTTTAGATGCATGGGTACAAATGGGAAGACCCCCATTGCAGCCATCCTCTAATGTATTATTCATGGCTAATTGGACTAAGGCCACTCCCATCGGAGTCTTGAAAGATGCATCCATTACCATACAAGGAGCCAAGTTCACTGGAGACTTTGAAGTTTTAGCACTGGTAGAGTCAGAAAACTTCCCAGCTCTATTGGGGCATCCTGTGGTGCTATGCAAATAATGTTGATCTTTGGTTCAACAAGGGCTATATCAGTTTTGAAAACAAGGAGGAAAGAGTTATTATCCCTTTAACAGATGGAAAATATGTGCCCTATGTTGAGCCCTTAAGTGAAGAAGATCTGAATAGGATTTATGTACGTGCAGCATCCGAGATCTAGAGATACTTGAGCCAACCAAAGAAGGACTAATTCAGTGGGAGGATGCATAGTCTATTAGTGATACTACAAGTGTTTCTTGTGATAATTGGGCTCATAACACTTATGAGTTGGTAGGGCATGAAGTAAAGAGCATATTTCCTAGAGGCAGTAAACCACGTTATGTCAGGTGGATAGGTAACAACTCTGGTACCTTGTTACACCGAGAAGGAGATCCTATGGTATTCCTGTGTGCCATGGAAGAACAGTGGATAGACCCATTGGAAAGAAGAAATATGCTAGCATATACACTACGTGGAACAACAACACACTGGTGGGTGGCCCACAAGGATAATCTTGTAGGATGGAATGAAATTAGGATTGCTCTTGTTACTAGGTTCTTCAGGAGAAATGCACCTACTCAAATCTGTACTTATCATGGTAATCAACCTATTCAGCACCACATTTAGAAGTGTGAGAGACTCTGGATAGAAGGGTAGGAAGCTTTACCACCTTCGTTATGGGTGCACAAGTTTTATTCCACTTTACAAGGATGCACATGTGCTTGGTATGTATATGCAGAACTCCATAGAGAGATTGGAAATTGGAAGGATTTAATTGCAGGAATGACCCAGATGTTTGAATTCTTCTCTACAAAGCCTCCAGTGGAAGAAGCATTGAAAGTCATAAAGCACTTAACTATGGGAGATAGTGCCAAGGCTGAAGAACTACTTCAGGAGTTATTAGATGAAGGAAACTCAGGAGCACGTCTTGTTGAAGAAATAGAGGCTGATGCCATACTACTTCAACGCATTTTCCTTGAGAAAGAAAAAGGAAAAATGGTCTACTTAGTGGATGATGAAGAATTAGAAAATTTGGATGTAAACTATTCAATAGGTGGGTGTGAGGTGTTGGACAAAGCAGATAAGACCACACTACACCTATCATGAACCTATGAAGACAAAGTGGGTGAATATTGGAATAGATACTGAGCCTAAGGAAGCCATAATTGGAGACTATTGGTCAGACTCTGAAGTGGAAAAAATCATAGAGTTACTAAGGGATTATCAGGATTTATTCCCTAGGGGGTACCATGAACTTAAAGGCATGCATGAATCATTGGGGGAGATGAAGATAAAGCTTAAAGAGGGTGTGTGCCTAGTTAGAAAGAGACCTTATAGAATGAACCCTAACTTACGTGAAAAGGTAAAAGAAGAGATTGATAAAATGTTGAAGTCTGGGATCATCAAACCCCTTGATGAGTCAGAATGGGTTAGTCCAATGGTGATCAGTATCAAGAAGGATGGATGGATTAGAATATGCATGGACTACAGGGAGCTAAATGTTGCATCTATAACTGATCCATTTCCTATGCCATTCACTGAGGAAATACTAGAAGGTGTTGTAGGGCATGAAATCTATTCATTTACAGATGGGTTCTCTGGGTATCATCAGGTTAGGATTGCCTAGGTGGATCAGGAAAAGACTACGTTTACTACTGAATGGGGTAGCTTTGCCTATACTATAATGCCTTTTGGTCTAAAAAATGTGCCTGCTGTATTTTCACGCATAGTTGTCCAAGCGTTCAAGGAATTTATTCACAACTTCTTACAGGTCTATTTAGATGATTGGACGGTGTATGGATTAGTTAAGGATCATTGTGACAATCTGCGCTTAATGTTTGAAAGATGTAGACAATTGAGTATCTCCTTAAACATCAAGAAGTGCATATTTGCTACACCATTTGGGATACTTTTAGGACACATAATCTGCAAGGAAGGTTTGTTGGTTGATCCAACCAAGGTTGCAGTCATTATAGGCCTAAGGGAGCCTACCAATCAGAGTGAGGTGCATGGATTTTTGGGTCATACAGGATATTACAGAAATTTTATCAAAGGATATGCCAAAGTTTCCACACCATTAGAAGAGTTACTGAAAGGGAAAGGTACGTTCTACTGGGGAGAACTGCAACAACGCGCATTTGAGACATTGAAGGAAAAACTTACTACCACACCTATTCTACATTTTCCTTCATGGGATCAACCATTTCATGTACATGTGGATGCCTCTAGCATGAAATTGGTGTGGTGTTAGCTCAACCTAGAGAAGGTATTATAGATCATCCTATTTGTTTTGCTAGTAGAAAGCTGACTCCTGCAGAACAAAATTACACAACTACAGAGCGCAAAGCTTTGTCGATGATCTATGCATTACACAAGTTCTGACAGTATTTGCTAGCTACACCATTTGTATTCTATACAGATCACATGGCATTGAAGTATTTGGTAAACAAGCTCATTTTACAGGGGTACATATGTAGATGGGTACTATTATTTCAAGAATTTGATTTCATAGTTGTGGTAAAACTAGGGAAAAGTAATTCTGGACTAGACCATCTATCAAGAATACAATTCAGGAGAAGAAGCACATGTAATTGAGGATACCATGCCAGATGCATAATTATATAGGTTACAATGCGTGCCATCAGAATTAGAGGACATTGCTATCTTTCTACAGACTGGTGTGGCACCAGAAGGAATGAAGGCCTTAGAAAAGAAACAACTTGCTATATGTGCGACACCTTTTATGTTGATCAGTGGTGACCTGTACAAGTTAGGAAGAGATGAGGTATTACATCGTTGTGTATTGGAGCATGAGCATGTAGATATTATGGAGGAGGCTCATGGTGGTATTGCAGGTGGCCACTATGCAGGTGATGCTACTGTGCATGGAAGATCCTACTCACTGGATTATGGTGGGAGACCCTATATAAATATTGTAAGGCATATTGTAAGGCATGTGATCATTGTCAACATCTAGGAAAACTAGGGAAAAGAGATGAGATGCCTTTAAGACCTATTTCTAGTGCAAAACCATTCAAGAAATGGGCTATTGACTTTTGTAGGACCTATTTCACCAGCCACGCGTAGGACTGGATCATGCTACATCATTACTTGCACAGATTATCTCACAAGGTGGGAAGAAGCAACACCTACAAAGGATTGTACATAGCTACAACAACTAGGTTTCTATGGGAAAATGTTCTTACATAGTATGGATGTCCTCTAAGTTTGACAAGTGATAGGGGCACACATTTTTTGAATGAGACAATAAAGATATTATTAGATGAGTTTATGGTTGCGCACCATAAGACTACACCTTACCATCCTCAGGAAAATGGAACTACTGAGGCTTTCAACAAGATTTTGAGCCAGACCTTGACAAAAATTTGTGATGTTGGAAGAAAGGATTGGGATGATAAAGTGTCTGTTATACTTTGGGCATATAGAACAACTTATAAGAGGTTGAAAAAGCCACACCATTTCAGTTAGTGTTTGGCATAGAAGCCATTCTTCCTATGGAATTCATGTTACCTTCTTTGCGTATCACACACGCTGGAGGTCTAGTTGATGAGAAAGCTTTAGAAGAATGGATGGAAAAGATAATCAAGCTGGATGAGCGACGAGCCATAGCATGTTGGAGTCAGAAGCAAGAAAAGGCCAGGCAGAAAGCATGGCATGACAGAAACATAAGGGATAAGAAGTTTGAGATTGGAAAAATGGTGCTTCTCTATGACTCTAAGTTTTTGCGCCATCCAGGAAAACTTAAGGTACATTGGTTGGGGTTGTATGTTATCACTCACATACTCGAAATAGGCACTTTCCAATTAGAAGCACTTGATGGAACACGACTACCCAGTTACTTTAACGGGAGTAGGCTGAAGCCCTACTATAAATAAGTCTTCTTGGTGTTTGTAATAAGGCAGTGTTGCCATTTAGATTAGGTTTTCAATTCTGAATTTCCTTATGTGTTTCCATCTTTGTCGCTATGCTTTGTCAATTTAGTTGGTGTGTTTGTGTAATAAGCGTGTTTGCGTGCATGAAGCTAATTACTATCTGAAGCATGTTTATGCACAGAGGACTGCACATACTTTTAGTGTGGGGTGGTTGTTGATATCCAGGTACAAGACTGCTGGAATTGAAAGGTGAAAAGAATAAACTGCTACGGGTGCCATTCAGGTGCTATTCAAGTTAAAATATTGCTTCTAAAAAGTGACCAAAGATGGAGATGAATGAAGGGAAAATATAACACAGGTAAGCGGAGGCCATAACAACTACCAGTGGAAGGTGTAGTGACAAGGTACTCGGGCACAAGGAAGTGCACGCTGAAGAGAAGTCTGTGACCAGAGGGTAGGAAGGCATGCTAGAAGGTTATAGCTGGGGTGCGAAGATGTACCACACAGAATGAATGAAATTGGTCAATAAATGAGAGGACATTGGGTAGGTGAAGGAGCAATAAATGCATCAAAAGTGTGAAAATATATATAAGGATGGGATGCGAGTTCATTCTTACCATTGTGATTAAGAGAATTTGAAAAGAGCTAAGTGCAAAGAGCCAAGAAATCATGTTGAGGTGCGAAGAGTGTGAAACTAGACATGGAAAGGAGGTTTGTGCAAAGGAGAAGCTTGCATTCCCACAAGAGAAGGGTTTGAGCGAAGCAGACATGTTACAAACAAGCTAGGGCACAATTTCCACTAGGGCACACAGGTTTGAGCTAGGGTTTGAGTTGCACATTGTAGAAGTCAAAAGGATGAGTATTTTTAAGAGGATTGCAAGGTAGAAATGGCACCAAAGAAGGCAGGTGCAACAGGAGTTAAGGGAAAGAAGAAGGTGGTCGTGGAGGAAGAAGAAATGACCCTTGAGAGTAATTTTTCAGAGATGCAATATCCAGAGGGGGTTATAGTAGGCCAGGAATGGGATTCCCACATTCAGAGAAGCAAGATAAGTGAGTACAACCATCGTACCATAGAAAACAAGAAGGAGTTGGATGCACTGTTGAACACGAAGACAAATAAGTGCACGGTGGAGGACATGTCAGTCTATGACGATGTTGGGGAGAATTTATTGAAAAATATTGGAGTATATCAGTTATACGAGCTCCCCTACTTCAGAAAATATGAGCCCTTGTACCAATGGCTCATGAGCAGAGTACACAAAGACTTCTTCTATTTTGCAGGATGCAGAGTAAGGATTTCAGCCACGCTGATCTCCACAGTGACAGGGTTGAAGGCTACAGGTGAAGACCTCAAAGAGGACTTAACAGACAAGGCTGCAATTCTGGAGACTAGGAGGGAGATGGGGTACACCAAGGGTCCATGCAGCATGGACATAGACAAGCTGAAAAAGTACCCAGTTGTGCAGGCAGCCGCGCACCTTGTAACAAAACTAAATGACCAAGAGAGGTGGTCACAAGTGAACACCATGTGGCTGCACATTGCAAAGAAGATGTCTGAAGGGGTAGTATACAACATTTCAAAGTACATTATGGAAACTATCATAGAAGAAGTGAGTTCAGGAGGAAAGATTAGTTTTGGGGATATTCTGTTGTCTCTGGTATTCATGGAGATCGGGGTGCTCGATGGACCAAAGGAGAAGATCTGGGAGTATCCCATGGAGAACAAGTCACCTGCAGAATGATTCAGTAAGTACTTGTGTGAAGGATCGATGACTGAATCAGTCAAGAAGAGGGCTGAGAAGTGGTATGATAGGCTTGCATGGTGTTTGAAGAGGAATGGCACATCCCCAAAGAATTTCCTTCGGTGGTGGGTAAGGTAGTACAGTTTGCAGTATACCAACATTTTTGCATCACACAATTTGTGATGAAGGATGGGGCTTGGAGCCCATGGTGCAAACTTCCATATGCCTTCACAGCGAGGTATTTTCAGGCATCAGTTCACAGGTTCTTAGATGTGTGTTGCCTAACATTCAATGCAGACAAGGTAGACTGTGAATACCACACACTAAGGAAGAAGTATGGATATCCAGGACGTAATGCATATATTGAAAGGCTCATCTCATATGTGTTGAGCATAAAGCTAGTAAGTTTGGTTGTTGGAGACATTGGAGCAACACTTGTGTACCTCCAACTGAAGCCCAAGCTGGAAAATAACAAGTATGTGGAAGATGAGTTCGCGCTCCCAGGGCCGCCAAAGGGTAAGCATACCATGGAGAACATTCTAGTGCCTAAGCCCAAAGAGACAATCAAAGTAGAGGATGAGGAGGATGAGCATGCGAGGATAGTGGTGGTTTGGAACATAAGAGGAGGCAACCATCAGATAAAAGGGAATCAGAGTGCACAACTACGCCAACTCATGGGCAGGAAGAAGAAGAGGATCCAGAAGTAGTTCAAGGAGAGTGTTGCTTTAAAAGAGTATTCAGGTGAACAAGGACTCAAGGTGCTACTCCACAATCAGTGCGTAGGTCACCTCGACTATCTCCACAGAAGGAGACAACTGAGAAAAGAAGAAGGAAGTTGAAATTGGTGAAGAGGTGAGGAATCCAAGGAAAGCATGCAAGGTCTCCTACACCACCTGAATATGAGGAGGAACCACAGAGCGGGGAGGAGCAACAAGAGGAATCAAAGGATGAAGGAATGAAGGATGGGGAGGAAGGAGAAAAGGAGACAGTAGAAGCCACGCATGAGACTGCTCAGGGTATGTCAGAACAAACTCCAAATCTTAAAGCCCCAGTTCCTAAGGGGCCTAGAACAAAGAGAATGAGTGGAGAACACAGTGCACCAATCATGGGCTACATTGAGGACATAGGTAAAATTTCATGCCCATTTTCAGAGCACTATGACACAAAAGGAGTTATTTGGCTGGGAGTTGATGGATGAAGATATGGCGACCGTGTGCACAAGGAAGAAACTTTCATGGTCGATGCACACACATATGGATGAACCAGAATTCGATGTGTGTGAGGAGTCATGCATGTCGAGGAGGTTGAAAAAGACTCCCCAAGCTAGACACATAACAGTAAATCCTACTGTTATGTCTGATGAGCAAGTAAGTAATGCATTGGTAAAGGTCTCCACAGAGGTGGCTCGCAGGAACATGGATAAGGCCACAACCATTAGGGCGTTGTGAGGGGAAATTAAAACAAAAGATGCAGAAATAGTGCCTGATCCAAGAAAAGGATTTGGAACAGAAGAAGAACCATGCCTTTATCAGCATGGTAGAGACTATTGGGGACCATGTACTGAAAGCATGCCCACATCTGGAGTCAAAGGTACCAGAAAAATTTCCTTCAGCAATGCACTATGTCAAGACTTTGGTGGATTTGGTACTTGAAGATGAAACCATGTGAATGCCAACACCAAAGAATCCTGAGCAAGAGGAAGAAAGGGCAAGGGCTGCAGTGAAGAGAAATATTTCATCTTACGAAGGACTGCTGCAAGTGTTACGGGAAGAACTAAAGAAGGCAGACCAAGCCTTGAACATATGTATAGCTCCAGAGGTGCTCATCAAAATAAAAACACCCTAGAGGAGGACAATGAGGTCCAGAAAGTGATGAAGGATGACACATTGGGCCACACAGAAAGACTAGCACTGGTTAAACAGAAGCATGAGGCCCTTGCAGTAGCATAAGAACCACACAAGGGATGGCTAAATGAGCTTGGGAAACTCATCGCGCAGAAGATGGATTTTCTAGAGGGAAGGATGACTGCAATGTCCAACATTGTATTGGTCTTGTAGAATGAGAAAGGAGAGATTGCGCAAGATGAACTGGAGTCCATTGCTGTGGACATTCTAGAAAAAGTAGAGGAAGCACTCATTGAGTGGTAGACCTTGGAGGCCGAAATAAAGGAGGAATATCCCAAATTAATTTTTCAGGTTGAAGCGGATGAAGCTGCAGGGTAACATCATTCTTTTGTGCATATAGATTCATTCTTATTCTTTCCATTCAGATTCTTTAATTCATTTTTGAGACAACCATTGCCATGGTAGCAATACAATTAGTGTGGGGTAATGTTGAGTAGAGAATACTTAACAAAAGGCACACAAGAGGTCCACGTGGGAAAATAGGGCATGTTCAAAGGCGTGAACGGATAAGGGAAACATGTGCGAAAGGATAAGTTCATATTTTGGGACTTAGCCATTTTTGCACATGAGGATCTATTTTTAGAGATGGCGTGTAGAGCACACAAACAAAGCAGAGATGTGTGCACCATGCATTGGCTATTTTTGGAGGATTAACTACAAAGCACTTTGCATGGATGCAGGGCTAAGAATAGGTTTATCACTATCAGTTAACTAAAAGAAGTCTATTATTAGCACACTTGCATGTGGGGCTATGACTGTAAAAAGTGCATAGCTAATAATAGCATGTGACCTATTTTAGGATTAGATAAGCGGTGAAGGGAAAGTCCCCACCCTTATAAATATGTAGTGAACTGTGTAGTAGGAGATGTGTGATATGATAGGCATGTGAGAGAGAGAGAGAGAGCATACAGATGTGTGATGTACTGAGATATAGTGATATTATGACTATAAATCTTGTTATGCATGAGCGCATACCACTTTATTGTAATCAAGCTTCTGTGTAATTTTCATATTTAATATAATGGAGGATATTGGTTGAATCTAAGTGTTAGTTTTGGTGTATGTTTGGATCTAGTATGTTCTTGATTTCATCATGGTTAATACTTAATTGTGTCTCCCCTTTAGTTATAGATCTGGCATGCTCTGTAGAATGATGTATTAATAATGGAACTGCATGTATTAAGTCTTCATCATGCTAACATCCTGCAATAACAACCCTAAAGAGGGACCTGGTACCTTTGTGCTTTGGGTGAGTGCTTAGTCTATGTTGAGTGATGTGCCAGCGTGCACCTGGGGTCTTACTGGTGAATTCTAGGCTACACCAACAATATTGTATTATGAATGTTCAAACTAAACTTTTTTATATCACCCATATCCATTGTTGTTTTGGCTAAAATATAATTTTAGGGATTGTGTGTTATAGTGAACAATGCATATTCAAAAATTGGATCAAAGAGTACTAAGTCCTACATATGACACACCATTTTAGAACATACAACTACATAAACATTGATATTAATAGGCCTCCTCCATGTACTTTGTAAATGACACACCATATATATATATATATATATATATAGTATATATATAATATATATATATATATATGTATGTATGTATGTATGTATGTATGTATGTATGTATGTATGTATGTATGTATGTATGTATGTATGTATGTATGAGAGAGAGAGAGAGAAATAGGGGTATAAGAGATGATATCTTTATATCCTACCTTTAGTCAAAATGACTAAATCCTTGATTAAACTCATCTTGTAGTTTGGGGGTTTTATTAGAATACCCCAGTCTTTATTTGAATCACCTCTATATATAGAAAAAATGCCATATCTCTTAGGGACAATCAAAATTTTCAAAAAAAATCTTTCAATCCTGAAAATGAGGATCATGTTGTATTTATATGTTCTTGTTATATTGTTAAATCAATGGATAATTAGTTTTCCTCTTTAGAGAATCGTATAACTTTCTCAATAACTTCATGGATTATATGGACCATATAGGCTTTTGTATTTTCTTTTAAAGGATGCTTGATCCCCATCATAATTTTTCTATAGACTTCAATTTTGTAATGTTTTTCATAGGCACATAATTTCTTCCTTTGTTCACTTGATTTATTCTTCAAGATTGAGTAGGAAGGGGACCTCCTGATAGGACTATAAATCTAGTGAGTTTAACGAGACATTGAAGAACATGATTTATGTTCTAATATTTTCTTGGATGATAATATTATTTGGTTTTTTTGGTTCGCTAGGGTTACTTTTGCACTCATAATTTTTAAAATCCCATAAGCTAATTTGGACTTTTATAGACTTCAACCCTTTTATATTATTTCATTGTTTCAAATGAAAGTAAGTAAAAATAAACCATTATGAACATGACAATGAAAGATACTCCGCATACCAATTTTTTCATCAAATAAAAAATTAGCTAGGGAAAGATAAACATCAACCTATAAGAAATTTTAAACTTACATTGATTTCTTATGTTCATACACCATGGAAATAGTCAAGTAAATAAAAATAAAGTTCAATTAAAACCATGAGTTGGAAAAGTTCATTCCAATATAAATACGAAAAATCAAATGGACAAGGATTCTAATTGTATTAAAATTTTGAGAAAATAAATTACGTATTTGAATATGTGTTTTTAATGTGACTTGAAAATATTAAAGTAATCTTGATATAAAAAAAATGTAAAAGCTAAAATTAGAGATTGTATATTTATGAGGCTATTCTCCCTTAGCTTCGTCTAAAAACTATCAAAATTTGAAAAAATATTATATTTTACAGTAAAGGTTAGATACATAGTAATTCATTTCAAATAATTTTTTTCTCAAATAATAAAGAAAAAAATGCTAAAGAACATAATCAATTTTCACTTAAATATCAATAGAAAATTTTTGTGAACATCAAAATATTTAACCTATATTTCCACATTAAGATCATGTGCCTCTTACATTGATGTGATAACATTTTATTCACTAGGATTAGTATTCCTAAGAAGAGTGAGTGATTGGATTTAAATTCTCTAAATATCAATATTCTTTGTAAAGCCCATATCTACCTCATATTGTTAAAAATTAATTAAAAAAAAATCATGTGAAATCTTCATATGTATTTACATTTATAGAATTCTTGCAACATTATTTCCTTTACACATTGTCTAATTAGTAAGATAGGTTCTCTTATCCAAATAAATCCCCTAGTTATTTGGATAACCTACATTTACGTTATAGCTCTGAGGTTCTTACATTGCATGGTTGTGTACCACTTCAATCGTTTCCTTGGCACATATCCTTGGTTGTAGCTCCTTGTGTGCCTTACGTGCTCCACTTTTGCACCTTCATTCCTTCCAATTTTCCTTTTCCTCTTTGTTCCACTCTTCCCTTTCACACACCCTCTGTGCATCTGCACTTTCTTCCTAGCAGTTATTCACCCTTTGTGTGTGCCTTGGCCTTACTCAAAATCAACTAAGCCCTTGGACCTCTTGCACTCCCTCTCGTCATGCATAATAGATTATTTTGAAATAATTGTGCCTCGACCATACGTTCCTTCCATAGGTATTTATCCCATTTTCTCCCATGTGCATTCCTTTGTACCCTCTTTTGCACCCTTGTGTACCACGTGGTATGTGTCAAACTTTGACTGTGCTACACACAACCAATCAAAGTGTGCCAATAGGGTGTCAAATCCTTACAAAAAACCACTGAGTGAAATGTGGCAAAGCCAAAAAAATAAGCATTTACAGTCGACCAATCTTTTAGCAATCAGAGTGCATGCCACGTGTCTTGCATGCCTAGTTTGCACTACGGATCTTCTGGCACAGTCATAACTTTTTGTGTCAGTTCTTAAATCCTCGTGCACTTAGAATTTTTGGAAAGCTATTGATGTGGGCTACACATGCAAGATCCATTGAAATTCAAATTTCAATAGGATCTAGTCGGCCGAAAACGATGGGAAACATCTTTTATGCCATTAATGAGAAAATATGATTGGTCCAAGCACATGATTTGATGTGAATCTTGCCTCCTTTTCTTCTCCAACACGCCAAATAGACATTGAGAAGAATATTTTACACAGTGTGCAATCAGATTTATAGGAACTTATTGATTACTATTGGTGGTTGTGATTTCAAATTAACAGTTTTCTCTCATTCTTCTCTTCTTCTCTCAATTGATCTCATCTATAAATGTAAGAGCTTGGGCTCATTATAAAGGGTTGGACATTTTTGGATCTTTTCTATCATTTTCTAAGGACTCCATATCTCTACATTGTGAGTTGCAGACCTCTAGATCTGGTTCGTGCATGTGAATATTGGCCTTCATTTACAATTATAATTCGCTGTGCATACCTTGAAGTAATAGATGTATTGTTTTGTGGCTATTCTATCCTTAATGTGTTCTTTCTTCTTTCTTTCCTACATTGTTGCATTGCTTGTTACTGTGTCAACTTTAAGTTCCTTACAACTCCATTTTTTGTTGCGTTTCATGAAATCGATGGTGTAAATGCTTGTTGGTCTATGTTACATATGCCTAACCTTACCTCGTGCTTTATCCTTCATTTTTATTCAGAAAATATAGTGTTCATCCCTCTTTTTCTGGTGTTCTCACCTCCTTTTTAGTTTATTTTTCCTTTATGTTATCCTTCTATCCCTAGTCCATTGAGTTTTTAGCTTAGATTTCCATTTCTAGCATTAGGAGTAGTAGTAGTAGTAGAAATAGATAGAGGAAACAACCTTATCCAGAGATCTATCTCAAGTGTGTAAGGTCCCACAACTTGGAGACAGTTCCATTTTTGTCTCAAACAACTTAGTTCTTCCAGATCTGAGACACGGGTGCACAGTTTGACAACCAATAGTTTTTGGCATGCACCCAGTGGGACCAACATTGAATTCTTAAATTTCAAATATTGCTAAGTTTGGTGTGTGATTTAGTGATTTCTAGCCTTTGGAGGCTTATTTCAACACATCTGGTGACTCCCAACACTGAGATCTAATGTTTTAGTAGTTAAAGTACATTTTTATGAGAAGAGTGCATACTAGAAAAAGTGTTGTAACTGAAGGATCTTTTGAATATCTCCATCTTTCACCAAGAAGCACATGGAATAGAGCTCCAACATGTGTATCCCCATCTCCGGACGTGCCACACACACTTCCACTCCTCCTCATACTAACAGATCTATGTGCCCTGCCATGTGGTCTCTAGCCACCTCCTCCTCCTTGAGGAACTTTGTTAGCTTCATTGGTGGAAGCCCACTCAATCTCAATGCACAACATGATATGCCGACAGGATGCTCAAGAGTATCCTATACTTCATAGGAGAAAATCAAGTTACCCCTGTCAATTACATTCAAGATGTTGCAAACATGTGTTCTATATACCTAATCATGCATGATGATGTTGTTGTCAGGTTACTTGTAGCCTCATTTCAAAGGTAAAGCTACTCCAATGGTACCAAGGTCTGAGACCTGCATCTATTGCCACCTGGGATGAGCTTGGAACAACTCTATGCAACTACTTTGAAGACAAGTTAGATCACATGTCTTTGGTGGAGCAACTGACTACAACCAAGAGGGTGCCCAATGAACAAATGACTAATTTCAACATCAGATTCTAGAAGACTTGGGATAAAATTCCTCAAGTGGTAAGGCCTAATCCCAACATGCTTTCTTGTATTATCTAAGGATTTGAATAGTGACATTTCTTAGTCATGATTCAATCCATGGGAGGAAGAACTTTACCTACTGCATATAATATTGCAATAAGGGAAAAAAATAGTCTCATCCAGGTGGGAAAGTTAGCTCCTAGACCTATCTGCACCCTTTTTTCCAAAGATGTCTCCAGTGCCCCAACCTTCCTTTGCTTCTGTTCCACTGCAGAGCATGAAACCAGTTACATCTACATCCTACTCTCTAGTACAATAGAAAAAATATGAAGAATTGAAGACCTTAATTAGGAACTTTTCTAATAAGGTCATATCATTGGAGAAGCAACAAGTGCACAAGCCTACAAAGTAGTTCTAATCAAGGCACATAGCCAAAACAATCAACCTTGGCAGAATCAATATGGAAACCAGAGATATGGGTAGAACCAGTAGAATGATAGATGACATAGCCAACACACATCTTACCTTACAAGTAATTCCTCCAACACAACCTCTTCCAGCGCCCAACACAAGTCAAGCACTTGTTCCATTTTAGAACAACATGGTGAAAGAGTCTAAATAGTGTTTTCCTTGCAATATGCCCCATAGTCAATATCACTGACACTAATGTTGCATGCGTGCAAGATTACATGATCTAGAATGCTTCTAGTGTTGAGATTTCCATCAGCGCGAGTGATCCTGAGAACCAAGAAAGGCCATAAGTTTCCTGCTAAATCCAACTTGATATTATTTGGCACTAAGGATTTCTATGCAATCAATCAAGCCATAGATGATACAAATAGATCACGTGCCCAAGTTGCTGATAACACAAGATACAAGAAGAGGTAATGCTTGAATCTGTGCATAAGTCACAATTCTAACAACACAGGTCTGATCCTTCAAAATCAGAAAGGATGCAGCTAAGGCATCCAGTGGTAAAAGTATGCAAGTTCCTACACGCGAGCCTCCATGTAAATGCTCCTCTTAAAGTAGCGTGTGCCCCTCCTTTGGTAGGTCAAGCCTATGTGCCAGCTAAGGCTCCTTCCTCTGCATACCTGAACAAGTAAGAAAAGATGTTTTTGTACCTCAAATGCATAAGTCAGTGGGTCTTCCATTCAACATTGTGGACCAAATGAAGAAGAAAAACATAAATGTCACAATGTGGGATTCCTTGACCATTCCATCATCAGTGTGACTTGTTGCATGAAGCTCTAGCTCAACTTCCACGCTGACCCAGTTGTTCAGAAGCCATGCACCTCTATCAATATATTCCAAGAAGAGGAGAATAAAGTAAAGGTTGTTAAAACCCCACCCTTTTATATGTCCTTGATCATAGGAAAACATCTTGTCTATAATTGCATGATTGACTCAGGTGCTAGCACCTCTGCCATGCCTAAGAAAATTGTTGATGTCTTAGGTCTTAAGTATAGCCCCTTGACAAAAGGAGTCCTAAAATTCATGGTTCAAACATCACCACTCTAGAGAATCATCAAGGATCTTGAGTTAACCCTTTATGCATGTCTAACCCTCACAATAACTCAAGATGTGGAAGTCATTGACCTACCTCCTTTGTTTTCCTTATGTTTATCAAGAGAATTTTACTGCTAAAGTAGGTGATTACTTGTCTTCTGATTAGTCCCATATGTTACTCAAGACAAGGTATGGTACCCATTTTACCATACAAGCTGAGCCAATATTTTCCTATCATGTTGAGTCATATGACCCATCCCCCTTCCTAAGCCAACTACCTAATCACAAGAAGAACAAGTTTCAGTTTCTGAAGAGCAACCTCTTCCACCTCCTATTCCTGACTTAGTTCTGGATGAATGGGTGAAAAGGCACCATAAATTTGATCCATATGTTGAAGAGATAGAATCTTATGAAACAAGGCTTGGAACTTATTGCATCCTTGAAGAAGAAGTTATGTCCATTGCGCTTGAAACAAAATGAAGAAAACATAGGTCTGTGGAAATTATACTTTGATGGATCTAGAAGTAGAAACAAAGAAGACATAGGAGTTGTTCTCATTTCTCCTACAGGATGATAAGTTATTCTTCAAACATAGGTTTTTAGTTTGCATGTTCCAACAATGTGGCAAAATATGAGGTGTTAGTACATGGTTTGCTCATTGCAAAGAATAAAAGGATCAAGGCACGTTGTAAATCTTTAGGGAAACTGAATTGGTTATCCACCAGGTCACAAACAAGTGTGCAGGACAAATAATAAGCTTCTCAAAGCTTATAAACACATAGTTTGGGACCTTCTTGAGAGATTTGATGCTCTAAATCTATAGGTGGTGCCACACAAGATGAACAAAGAAGTCATCAGATGGCTATGCGCTTGGTTCACAGTTCTCTCATGCTGAGGAATTTTCCAAAGGAAACACCCAACACATCAAGATGGTAATCAGGCCATCCATTCTAAACAACAACACCTAGCTAGAAAGTGTTTGATAGTGACACATAGATCATCCTGTTCATCCAAAATGAAGCTAAGTTTTCATCAAGCATGCAAGCTGACTTGCATGACAGTTATGGTGACCAAGTGATACAACTGAAAGACAAAAAAAATTCCTAAAGGATTGGTCACCTTAGAGAAAATATTTAGCCTTGATGATGAGTTCAAGGGTGAAAGAAAATAATATGCATGCAATGCAAGAATATTGTTCCCCAGTCACTATTACGAGTGGAAAGGAGTTGTTTCTCAGTAAGGATGGTTTGCATGAAGAAAAGAAGGGCTTCATCTCCCTCTGTCAGAAATAAAGTGATATATTTTCATGGGAGTATGAATACCTCAAAGGTTTTGATCCAAGTGTTTCTCAGCACTCTATTGATCTTGATCCTAGTATCAAGCCCATAAGAAAAAATCAGTGGCCAGTCAATTTAAAGATAGAGCTCCTCATGAGAAAAGAGTCATCTAAACTCATTGAGGTGAAGATAATATTTCTCATAAAGTACTCTACTTGGGTTGCGAATCTTGTTCCAATATGCAAAAAGAATGGTGAAATCAGACTTTGTGTTGATTTCAAAGACTTGAACAAGGCATCTTTGAAGGATCACTATCCTTTGCCTTTGATGGAGTATATTTTACATACTATGGCTGACACACAGATATTTTCAATGTTGGATGGGTATTCTGGCTTCAATCAGATCCTAGTCAAGGAAGAGGATCAATACAAAACAGAATTTACAACCAAGTGGGGGAATGTATGCCTATTAGAAAATGCCCTTTGGTCTATCAAATGTAGGCACAACATTTCAATGCACCATGGATATTACCTTCAAAGGTTACATCAATGAGTTCATCTTGGTTTACCTTGATGACATTACATTCTTCTCAAAGTAGAGTGTAGATCATATGAAACATCTAGAGAAAGTCTTTGAAATATACAAGAAGTTTGGGGTGTCTCTCAACCCCAAGAAGTGTAATTTTGGGGTGGTGCAGGGAAATCTTATGGGCCATGTGGTTTCAAAGGATGGTATCACAATTGATCCTGAGAACATTTCATTCATCCTGGCTCTCTGCTTGTTGGTGCGTAAGAAATCCTTGCAGTCCTTTCTCAGAAAAATCAACTTTGTTAGGTGCTTTATTCCTAATTTTGCAGGACTGGTAAGGCCCATCACCCTCATGCTCAAGAAGGAAACAACCTTCAAATGGATAGCCGAAGGAAGAGAGATATTCAACAAGATCAAGAAATAATTTTTCTTGTGCGCTAACACTCATAAACAAGGATTTTTTAAAGGATTTCATTATTTATACTTATGGAACTGATGCAAGTGTTGTTGATGTCCTAACACAAGAAAATGAACAAAGGACTAGAAAAACTAGTTTCTTTCTTCAGTCAGAAATTGAAGGAATATGAATTAAGATATATTCACATGGAGAAACATGTCTACACCATCATGTGCACACTCAAGAAGTTCAAAATCATGCTTTCCATAAATCACATCAAGGTGTTAGTTTCACACACAGTGTTAGGGACTTCATCATGGAAGCAAAAATCAGTGAGAAGAGAGTGCAATGGGTGACCAAAATTATGGAGTATGATGTGACTATAAAATCCATAAATATGGTTAGAGGTAGCACACTCTACAAGTAACTTCATTGAGGATGCTCATGATGAACACAAGACTTCATTATTTCTGGATGAAGTACTCCTGAGCAAGGAACCTGAAAAAATGAAAACCCTAACACATATGACTGGATGAAGGACATGATCACATTCCTTTCTGATGGCACATACCCTCCCAGTTAAACAAATAAAAGAGGATACATATGAGGTTGCAATCTATCCCAAATGTGCTCATTGATGGCCTTCTCTTTAAGAGGAATCTCGATGGTGTGTTGCTAAGGTGTATCGACAACACGTGTAGACTCAAAAAGTGGTAGAAGAATTTCATGATGGATTCTCTGGTGGACACTTCTCTGTCAAGACTACAACAATGAATATCATAATGACAAGACTCTTTTGAGCCTACCATGTTTGCAAATTTGAACATGTGGGTTTTGAATATGCAAAGAATGCACTATTCTTTACAGGAAAGAAGAAATTTTTAGTGCTTCCCCTCCAACCAATCCAAGTGGATCATCCATTTGCGCAATGAGGTCTTGACTTCATAGGCATGATCAATCCTCCTTCAAGCACTGGCTATAAGTGGGTGTTAATAGCTACATATTACTTTACAAGATGGACATAATCTATCAAACTCAAGGAATCAATAGAGACAGTCATTCTGGACTTCCTCAAAGGAATTGTAACAAGGTTTGGCGTTCCTCAAACCATTATCTCTAATAATGAAAAATCCTTCCTTGGTACCAAAATCATTGATTTGGTGCTTAGCCTTTGAATATATTTAAATATTTCTTCCAACTATTACCCTTAAGGAAATGGTCTAGTGGAGTCAATAAACAATAACCTGATTAGGATTATGAAGTGCACAATGAACATCAACCAAAGATAGTGGCAGAAAAAGGTCTTACACACACTTTGGGAAGACATAATCATAGTGAAGAAAGCAATAGGAAATTCTCCTAAAAGTTTGTCTATGACAAGGAGGCTACACTTCCTTTGATAATTGAGTTAAATTAGTTTTCACTTGACTACCATCTAGAATTTGAAGGTGAGGACCAAAGAGAAATCAAAATGGCAGAGCTAGTTCAACTTGAAGAATCAAGAAACTCTATCATGATCAAGCTAGAACAACATCAACAATTGATGAAGAAGTGGTTTGATAGAATGGTTTGGCCTCAAGCTTTCAAATTTGGGGACTTGGTCTAAAAATGGGATGTTGACAGAGCTAAACTAGGGTGCCATTCAAATCTTGATGCACATTGGAGTGGCGCATACATTATCAGTTCATTCAAGGAGGCTAACTCTTTGGAGTTGACTCACCTTGATGGAGGCATGCTACAAATCCCAGTCAATTGGATCTATCTCAAACCCTTCTATTAAGCTTGATGCATAATTTTATATATATTAGAGTAGTTTCCATTCCTCCAAGTGCATTACATACACATTTTTTTGTTTGTACATATTTCCCTCTTCTCGAGTGCTTATTGCACACACTCTTCTTTTGCTTCGAGGGTTCTATTCAAAATTTCAGCAGTTCCAATAGTTTTTTCAGGGATTCATAATAGAGTTAGGAAATCATTCATCAAGTGACTACAAGGGATAGCTCTTCAAATATTCCCAGATCAAAATTTCATAAGCACATAGCAGACTCAATGCCCAATGGATGCTGCTAGACTACTAGATCTCCTTCATCTAGAAGACAGATGGCCCTCGAAAGTCACCAAAATTGTTATCCAAATAAATCCCATAGCTATTTGGAAAACATACATTCACATTCTAGCTCTGAGTTTCTACATTGTAGGGTTGTGTACACTTCAATCATTTCCTGAGCACATATCCTTGGTTGTAATTCCTTGCATGCCTTGCGCGCTCTGCTTCTGTGTCTTCCTTCCTTTCATTTTTCCTTTTTCTCTTTGTTCCACTCTTCCCTTGTATGCACCCTTTGCACATTTATTCAATTCTTAGAAAAATTTATTCACCCTTCTGTGCCATGTGATTCCTTTGTAATAATGTCATACTTTGAGTTTTCTACACACAACTTATCAAAGCGCGCCAATAGGGTTTCAAATCCTTACAAACAACCGCTGAGTGACAGATGCCAGAACCGAAAAAACAAGATCTACATGTGATCCAGAGGATCCTCATGGAGAAACACTGATCTAATATCTTCTCATAATCAGTTTCAGTTAGTTCCATGGAATGGATAAAAATTAGACGATTCCGTCGATATCTCGTTTGCAGGAAACAAAGCTTGTATGCAAAAGTTATGGCTCGCTGAAATTTTTGGGTAACTGGAAAATTTTGGGGATTGTGCACAAGTTGAACACGTGCACGCTTGTCAAGTGGACCAATGAAAATGTGACACATGGCAATATGGAAAATAAATAAATAATAATATTAAAAATTTAGCCACACCCATTTATTACTACACATTGGCCACATTATTTAATTTCCAATTAAATTTGCCAACTATTATCCTTATATTTCAACGCACATTTTACAAACAGCCATTTATTAAAATATTCATGCAAAAATACCTACCATGTCACCCCCCTTATCTCTCCAATCACCCACATTGAGCACCCCATCCTTGGGGATAAGATATCTCTTAAGCTAATAAGTACACTAGGCCACCTATATTAAATGCCTTCCTATTTTCACGCCCAACAAATGTGGGATCTTATCCCTATGAAAAATGCACCCCACATGGAATGGGATTTGAACCTGGGCCACTTGGGTAAAATATAGGCGCCTTGAGCCATTTCACCTGGAGCTATGAAATGTTATAAAAGGAGCTATGTTTTACTAGTATAGACACGGGAAAGTGACTGTGTTATTGTTTTGCTCATAACTTGAGCTAGAGATGGAATTTTGAGATGAAGTAAAAAGTGACTCCTATTATTTTTGGCAGAGGAATGTGATGAGAAGATCATATTCTTGTAGAAATATTTGTAAATATTTATTTTCAATATTTTAATAGATCGGTCCCATTCAACCGGACCCGGAGACGTAGGCCACAAGTGCCGAACTCCGTTATCAATTCTTGTGTCAAATTGTTGGTGATTCATCTCTTTATTTTCTATTTTTACACAGTAATTTCATTTTTAATTCTTTTATTAAAAATACAAAAGGATATAATAGTCAATTTTTATATCAAAAATCAATACAAAGCAAAGTTAAGTGTGTGCACAATTGCTAGTTAAAATTGATTTTTAGATCACTGGTATCAGAGCTGGTTTTTTACTGATTTTTGGTTCAGATTAAACAGGTTTTGGATTGCAAGTTGTGTGTTGGATGTTAACAAGGTCTCGATCTAAGAAGGGTGAAGGAGAGTACTAATAGAAGGAGATCCCAAAATTGGTACCAGACGATCTCAAAGTCCTACAATGGCAGATCGAGAGGAAGAAAACTTTCGTCAATCATTCCTACAGATGAAGGAAATGGTGGAAGAAATGTACCAAGATAGACAAAGGGAAAAGGGAACTAGAGAAGGTAAGAAAGAAGAAAGCTCTAGTTCTGATAATCCTAAAAGAGACCCTTTGAAATCTAATTTTCCTTCATTAAAGTTAGATATCAAGTTTGAATTGCCTATGTATACTGGAGAGCTAAATGCAGAGAAGTTGGATAACTGGGTCAAGCAGATAGAAGTATATTGCAGGGTTCAGAGAATTGTTGATGATGAAGCAAAGATTCATTTGGCAACTCTTCGGATGGGTGGCACAACACTCATTTGGTGGGAGAGTAAGCTTTAGGAAGTGGAAGAAACCAAAGGTATAGAAATCACTTCTTGGTCTGAATTTGTTTCAAATCTTAGGCAAAAAATTTATCCTCTTGGTTATAAGCAACAAGCTATGATGGATTGGAAAACATTAAGACAAAGTAAGGGACAAAGTGTTCAAGAATACACACAGGAATTTAGGAAAAGGGCTCTAATTCTGGGAATTTCCCTAAACACAGAAGAAACACTGCTTAAATATATTGGTGGATTGCATAGTTATCTAAGGCATATGATACTTGTTTTAGGTCCTACTAATCTTGATGCAGTATGTGTTCAAGCAACCCATTTGGAAGCACATGAGGGAAAATGACAAAGGATTCCTCTTTCTCTTCTTTTAAACAAAAGAACAAGCAATCTGAAGAAAAAGGTTTAAAAGAACAAGGAAAAGGAAAGGGTAAGCATAAGACAAACTCTACTGTTAAGAAGGAAGATGAAAAACCATTTTGTAATCATTGTAAAAAGAACCATGATGAGTCTAAATGTTGGAAATTACATCCTGAATTGAAACCTAAATGGATGGTTAAGAAAGGAAAGGAAAAGAAAACAAACACTGCAGTTCATGATCTTGGGTCAGATTCAGGTGATGAAACCAAGATCACAGCTATGAGTTTTCAAGGTAAATCAAAACTTTCAATTTCCAAAAATAGTACTACAAATGTTGCATCTTCTTCTAGTAAACAAACTATACATGATGATAAGAAAAGGAATGAGATTTTCCACATTAGAGTGATTTCAAAACATACAAAAATTGATACTCTTTTTGATAGTGGATCTCAAGCTAATCTGATTTCTGAGGAGGTTGTAAAGAAATTAGGACTCAAAACTAATCCACATCCTAAGCCTTATCCTTTGGGTTGGGTTTGTGATGATGCAAAACTGCAGGTAACTAAAACTTGTACTTTCAAATTTGCCATTACAGACAAGTTTATAGATGAGGTTGAATTGGATGTAGTTCCTTTGGATATTTGTGGGGTGGTTTTGGGAAGTCCTTATTTGTATGATCGTAAAGAAATATTCTATAGGGAAGAAAATAAATATTTCCTTGTAAAGGATGGAATTGAGTTTATTGTTAGAGCTCACCGTGAAAAGAATAATCTATCCTTGGTAACTGCAGGTCAAATGAAAAGGTTGGTAAATTCAAGAAAAATTTTTGTGCTCATGGTGGTCAAAGCTAAAGAGAAAGAACATGAGATGGCTTTTGAAACTTGTGATCTGAAACATAAGGATGAATTGGTAAAAATTGTTTCTGATTTTGATGATGTTTTTCAGGATCCACAAGGTCTACCTCCCAAAAGAGGGGTTCAACATGAGATACAGTTGCTTCAGGATGCACCTCTTCCCAATATCAGAATGTACAGGTTGTCAGTAGTAGAGAATGAGGAAATCAAGAGACAGGTAATGGAACTTTTGGCTCAAGGTATAATTCATCCAAGTACATCCCCATGTGGTTCGCCAATTATTTTGGTTCCTAAGAAGGATGGACACTTGGAGAATGTGTGTTGATTTATCGTGCTTTAAACAAGATTACTATAAAGAATCATTACCCTCTTCCTAGAATAGATGATTTACTGGATCAATTAAAGAGTGCAATTTATTTCACTAAGTTAGACTTAAGAAGTGGTTATCACCAAGTAAGAATTGTAGAAGGTGATGTTTGGAAAATTGCTTTTAAAACGAAATAGGGATTGTTTGAATGGTTAGTGATGCCTTTTGGTTTGTGCAATGCACTGACAACATTCATGAGAGTTATGAATGATATCTTTAGGCCATTCATTGATAATTTCGTTATTGTCTACTTAGATGATATTGTTATTTTCAGTAAGTCATGGGATGAACATGTTAAACACATCCAGAAAGTCTTAGATGCACTAAGGAAAGAGAAATTGTATTTGAAGATGTCAAAATGTGAATTTGGAAAAACATATTTAATTTACTTGGGTTATATTGTAGGAAATGGTGAATTGAGAATTGATCCTGCAAAAATAGAGGTTATTGTGAAATGGCCTAGACCCACTAATGTGACGGAAGTTAGGAGTTTTCTAGGTGCAATTTAGTACTGGAGAAAATTTATTGCTAACTTCTCATATATTGCATCTCCCTTGCATGCTTTGACAAGTATTAAATAGGTCTTTCAGTGGGGAGGAAAGCAACAGACAACCTTTGATACACTGAAAGAGAAGATAAGTACCACTCTGATCTTGGCACTTCTAGATTTGCAGCATTCATTTGAGATTGAGATAGATGCTAGTGACTATGCAATGGGGGCAGTTTTGATGCTAGAACAAATGACCAGTGTGTTACCATTCAGAAACCTTTACAAGTGCGGTAAGAAACTATCCAACTTATGATAAAGAGTTGTATGCTTTGGTTCAAAGTGTTAAAAAGTGGAAGCATTATTTAATGGGAAAAAAAACAATTATACATACTGACCATCAACCACTTCAGTACTTACAAACACAAACCAAATTGCAGCAGTCTAGACATTTCAGGTGGATGGGATTTTTGCAACAATTTCATCTTGTAATCAGGTATAAAAAAGGTATTCAAAACAAGGTTGCCGACATGTTATCTAGACCACCAGTGGTAGTAGCATCTATTATTTTGCAACATAGTTCTTTGGCTCATATTAGTTACAAGGAACAATATGTTAATGATGTTGATTTTAGAGAAGTGTATGAGGATCTAGTAAGTGGGAAACAAGTAGGAGAAAAATATTATCATTTGCATGAAGGATTGTTATATCATTCTGGTAAACTTTGTATTCCAGAAAATGAACATGTGCATATGATTAGGGAAGCACATACTTCTCTTATTTGAGGGAATTTTGGTGTTAGTAAGACAGTTGCACATTTACATAAATATTGTTATTGGCCTAGAATGCATGAACAAGTAAACAAGTATATTAAGGGATGTGTTATGTGTGTCAAAAGAAAGCCAAGTAATAGAAAATTAGGACTTTACACTCATCTTCCTATTCTAACAAGGCCTTGGGAAAGTGTTTCCATGGACTTTGTAGGAGGCTTGCCCATGACATGGAAGAAACATGATTACTTATATTTGGTAGTGGACATATTTAGCAAAATGTGTGTGTTGGTTCCATGTACTAAACAAATAATTGGTGAAGGAATTGCACTTTTATTTTTTCAGTTTGTTGGGGTTCATTTTGGATTACCTACTTCAATTATATCTTATCGGGATTCTAGATTTCTTCGGGAATTTTCGTCAACATTGTGGGGGTTAATGGACACAAAACTGAAAAATAGCACTACTTTTCATCCACAAATTGATGGTAAAACAGAGGTCGTAAACCGCACAGTAGTACATTTTCTTAGGGGCTATTGTGGCAAACATCCTAAGTTATGGGATGAACATCTATATTATGTGTAACATGCGTATAATTGTGCCTTGCATTCTTCTACTTTGAAGTCTCCATTTGAGACTTGTTATGGATATCTATCTAATTCTCCTTTAGATGTATATTATGGACATGAAACTGTTGTTAATGGTTCAAGTGATTCTGACAGGGCTAAAAGATTTGTTCAGATAATTCAATAGGTTCATTAGTATGTCTATGAACAATTAGAGAAAATTCAGGCCAAGTACAAAGCCAGGCATGATAAACATAGAACTGATCACAAGTTCAAAGTTGGTGATTCAGTTTGGCTTCACATCAGCAGGGAAAGACTGACATGTGAAGGTAAAAAATTGAAACCTATAAGATATGGTCTATTCTAAATATTGGAAAAAATATCTAACAACACTTTTTGGTTGGATTTACCTCCATATATGCAAATCCACTCAATTGTAAATGTTGAGAATTTAAGATTTTATGAACCACCTATGATTGTTGATCATGATGATGCTAACATAATGCCTTCCATTGATGATTTTGCTCATGAGTATCTTGATGAGTTGCAGGAAGGCATCATTTTGGATAGGAAGGTCAAAAATTCTTGAAGGGGTGATATCGAGTATCTTCATGTTGGGTTCAAATGCATTCATCCAAACAAGGCTAAATGGATGGAAATAGGAAAGGTAAGGGAGAAATACCCTCACCTATTCACCAATTAAGTTGACTTTTGGGGTCCAAAATTTTCTCAATGGGGAAGAATGATCCAGAGGATTCTCATGGAGAAATACTGATCTAATATCTTCTCAGAATTAGTTGCAGTCAGCTCCATAGCATGGAAAAAAATTATACGATTCCGTCGATATCTCGTTTGCAGGAAAACAAAGCTTATATGCAAAAGTTATGGCTCGCTGAAATTTTCGGGTAACTGGCAAATTTTGGGGATTGTGCATAGGTTGAACACGTGCACACTCATCAAGTGGACCAATGAACATGTGACACATGGAAATATGGAATATAAATAAATAATAATATTAAAAATTTAGCCACACTCATTTGTTACTACACATTGGCCACATTATTTAATTTCTAATTAAATTTGCCAACTATTATCCATATATTTCAATGCACATTTTCCAAACAGCCATTTATTAAAATATTCATACAAAAATACCTACCATGTCACACCCCTTATCTCTCCAATCACCCACATTGAGCGCCCCATCCTTGGGTATAAGATATCTCTTAAGCTAATAACAACATACATTAGCCACCTATATAAATGCCTTCCTATTTTCACACCCAACAAATGTGGGATCTTATCCCTATGAAAAATGTGCCCCACATGGAGTGGGATTTGAACCTGGGCTGATTGGGTAAAAATATAGGCACCCAGCCATTGCACCTGGAGCTATGAAATGTTATAAAAGGAGCTATGTTTTACTAGTATAGACACGAGAAAGTGACTATGTTATTGTTTTGCTCATAACTTGAGCTAGAGATGGAATTTTGAGATGAAGTAAAAAGTGACTCCTATTATTTTTGGTAGAGGAACGTGATGAGAAGATCAGATTCTTTTATAAATTTTTGTAAAGATTTATTTTCAATATTTTAATAGATCGGTCCCATTCAACCGAACCCAGAGACGTAGGCCACAAGTGTCAAACTCCGTTATCAATTCTTGTGTCAAATTATTGGTGATTCATCTCTTTATTTTCTATTTTTACACAGTACTTTCAATTTTAATTATTTTATTAAAAATACAAAAGGATATAATAGTCAATTTTTAAATAAAAAATAAATACAAAGCAAAGTTAAGTGTGTGCAAAATTGCTAGTTAAAATTGATTTTTAGATCAACATGCAACCAATATTTCAGCAATCAGCATGTGCCACATGTCTTATGTGCCTAGTTTACACTGCAGATATTATGAAAGTCATAACTTTTGTGTCATTTCTTAGATCCTTGCACACCTAGACTTTTGGAAAGTTGTTGATGTGGGTTACAAGCTTGTCCATTTAAATTCAAATTTTAGTAGGATCTGTTAGTTGAGGAATTGGAAAATGTCTTTCACGCCATTAATGAGAAGATGTGATTGCTTCAACCACCTAATTTGATCTGGCTTGCCTTCTTATCTTCTCTAACACACCAAATAAACACGGAGAAGCATATTTTGCATATTTGCAGGTGGATCTCCAAGAATTAATTGCTGGTGGTTGGGTTTTCAAATCAAATTTTCCCTATTTCTCCTCTTTTCTCTCATCAATCTATCTATAAATGTAAGAGTTAGGCTCATTGTAAAAGGGTTGGAAATTTTTTCTCCTCTAGCATTTGCTAAGGACTTCATATATTTGTATTTTGAGTTAGAGACCTCAAGATCCTTCTCGTGCATGTGGATATTGGCCTCTTGCGTCATTGTAACAAACTGTGCATTCTTGGAAGTAATATAATCCTCATTTTGTGGCTATTATCTACCTTAGTGTGTTTATATTCTTCTTTCTTTCCTCTCTCTTGCATTGCATTCTTTTTGAGTCAATTTAAATTCCTTGCATCGCCATTTTCTGGTTGTGTTTCATGAAATCAATGGTGTAAATGTTTGTTGGTGTGTGTTATGCATGCCTTGCATTCCCTCATGCTTTCTCTTTCATTTTTAACTCAGATAAAATATTGTTCATCCCTCTTTTACTTGGAGCTAACACCTCCCTTACTTTAGTTTTCCATTCTATTATTCTTGTATCCCTGATCTCTTAGCATTGTTAGCTTAGTTTCCCATTCTAGAATTAGGAGTAGCAGTAGTATTAGAAATTAGTAGAGGAACTAGCATTCTCTAGAGATCCGTCTCAACTATGCAAGGTCCCACAACTTAGAGACAGTTCCATTGTTGTTTCAAAAAACTTGGTTCTTCCATGTCTGAGACATGGGTGTAAGTTTGAACACCAATAGGTTTCATCTAACCTTTTCATAAAGTGGATAGGAATTTATTTGTGTACGTGAACATAAATTGTTAATGGTGGATTTTCATAAGCTCTTCTAAGCTTTAAACACCATATCTACTTCCATATTTAGAGGATGGTTTTTTTATTTTGTATTTCCCTTCTTCTTTAATAAAAAATCTTCATTATTTTCTTACTCATTATTTGTAAGATTTTCTAGACCCCTATAATGATATCTAACATAAAATAGTGCATGTAAGATCTCCACAGTAACTATGCCTGCTAAAATACCAATAAAATAATAATACATAGGGGTAATGATTGGAGTAATATAGGTATCTCAAATGAAATGGGGCAAAACAAAATGAAAATATGAATTATTAAGCCTTCAAAAATAAAAAATGAAAATAATTGTGCCATGGTATGTGTTATATATATATAGACACACACACATGCACTCTTCTTAAGAATATATAATTAATTCAATTAAAAAAAAAGTTTTGGTCAATTACAAAGTAAATGGATTGCTCAATATTTGGCTGATAGGATTTTATTAAGTGCATTTTATAGAAAATAATAATCTTCATCATATTTTAATATATCACTAATTATTTTTATTGGTATACTAATTTTTTTTTATAAGAACGTGATCTTATAATTATAGCCTTAATGCTCTTCACCACAAACACAATCACATATGTGTGGTGAAAAGTATTGAAACTATGTGGACTTGCTCTTCCTTGTGCTCCAAAAACTGTTCTCTTCCTTCTCCACATGTATAATATGTGGCTTCCTTTCTCCACCCAAGCCTTCTCCTATCCCTTGGGATTCTTTATCATACCCTTCTCATCCTAGTCTGGTCATGCATACAGTTTCACTTGGACTCACAGGAGATGTTCTAGGAGGGGTGCATGTAAGTATTTATTTTTGTGTTCACCTCCTCTTCCTTTTGTTATGGTACTCATTCCCCTCAGTCTCATCTCCTTCATCTTCTTCCTCTTATTGTTGTACTGGATCGGGCTTGCACTTCTTCATCCTTACGGTAGGGTAGATTTTAAGACCCCCCTAAAAAATAACCATAGATATTACTTGGAAAAAATTTATAATTGACTTTCAAAATCTTGGAGAATGTCACGAATTGAAAGTAAATGTTTTCATCTAGTATCGACTATCGGCTGGTAGTATTAGGACTATTCGATTGGTAGCAAATTTTTTCTATTTTACATTTAGTAAAGATGCTTTGAATATAAAAATCTAGCTATTAATGTAAACGCTAGGAAAATCAACTTAAAAAATTAAATTATACACAGAAAAATGTTAGGAAAAATAGTAAGTGACCTAAGCCCTCAAAATTAGCCAAATCCAAATTTCAAAAACCCAAATATTTGTGAATTAACGATGATCAGCCACTAAAATTTACATTACCTTACGAACACCTTTCCTGAAGATGGTGGTGTAATATTTTTGTCATGCACATCGACCACCTTACCATCTTATAAATTTTGTCATAAATGGATATATAATTTTTCATGTTTCCTTTTTGATCACCAAATTTACTATGAGATTCAAGTCCATCCCATGTGACTCCATGGTTTCTACATATGGTATCTTGGACGTGTAGCCATAGGTCTTGTGTAGAGTTTGGTGCTCTACGTCTACCTTGTCATCATTAAAATTCATGGGATATGTGTCCTTAATTATATTTACTACACTCCTAAAATACCTAGCCATGAAGGAAAAAGCTAACTTACACCATGACTACATCTCTATACTCGTCTACAACAATTACTCTAGAAAAAAAAATTACATCATAGTAAACTTAGCTTATCCCTCCAACTCAGTGGGAGACTCCCTATGTATGTGTCATTCATGTTCGAAGGTGTCACGCATCCTCTTATACCATATGTCCAAGTGCACCTTGTATACATTTATTATTTCCCCATCACAAGTGTATTTCTCAAATCTCTTGACCAATGATCACTTATCCACAAGTTGCTCCCATTCTTTCCATGTTGTTCCATCTGAAACTCCAATTTCCTAAAATATGATCAATAAAAAAATTGACCCCATGTGATCTTCTCACCTTTTTCATAGTGGGTCATGCCTTCCTCTACAACATTATTTGCAATGTACATAGCAATATTGTATTTGGTGTCATGGGCCATCTTATGTGTAATATGTAAAAAACTTCTTATTTACATGGGTCCATCTTTCTGAAGCACCCAATTTGTAACTTACCAAGTTTGTGGCCACTATGGTACCAGGGTTATCGATGTTTGTAACATTGAAGGTGTGGCTTCCCCTTTGATAATGAAATGAAGTGGTTGTCTCTTCCACTGCCTCCTCATTGTGCATGTCTAATATGATTTCTTTTCCCCTATTATGTAATCATGTTACTTTTCTTATTAGTTGTGCGGTGATGCACATTCTCCTACCCAAAAAGTAGAAATAGTCTTCATGGAATACTCAACATTAACCACTGATACAGATGTGTGTGCTTGTAAAATAAATGTAATTCATATAGTTGCAACATGCCACCACTTTCCAAGGTCTTTCACACTTGATTGTCTAAAACAATTTGTCCTTCTTCAATGCACTGGCCTGTTCCTACCAAGGTGTTGGCCCTTATATCTCATTTGTTTCCTAAGGCGTGGTGGATGTATTCAATAATTTTGCACCTCCATATATGTGATGCCCAGGATTTTCTAATAATGACCTCCTAGGGATATTGCATCTCTCAAAACCAATTGTCATGGGAGTATTCCATTATCTTCTTTCCTTTAGGTGATTTATTCACTGGTGCCATTATTGTAACTTGGACTGAAACTCTATAAGTCACAAAATTTAAACCCTAAAATTTGTGTGCTTTGAAAACACATGCCCTAAATCCCAAACCTTGTCTACTCACATCCATAATCCATTCTATGATATCTCTGGTGTTTTCCCTATATTCAAACTATCAACCATACTCTGCATGGTTTTTTTTATGACCAACTTATGCTCTAACACTATAACCATACTTCGCAATTGACCTTGCAACCCTAGCTTCACACTTTCCAACACAACACCCCAATTCCATATTCTACTTCAAATTTGCCACCTAGATCCCAATTATTCCAAGTGCAAGGAGAACATGTCTATTGGTCTTTAGTTTAATGGTTTCCATATCTCATCACTACTTCATTCACAAAAGCCACACATAATAAAAAAAAAATAGCAAGAGATTCAATTCTTAAGGTAAATTACAACTATCACTCACACCAATTTATAGGTTTCTAATTTTTTGAGAATTTAATATAGTAGGTGGTGGTAGGTGTGACTTGTTGGTGTAGGATAGTTACCATGCACATATTTTAAGTACATGGGATTCCTCCACATAGTTGCAATTCACCATGATAATGTGTCCTAGGGTGTCATTATGGCCTTACACGTATCATAGAGTGTCATAGGATTTACATTTGACTAGCTATTCTGGGAATGTAACTCCCACCTCTAGATGGATACATTTGTGGGGGAGTTACACACCCCACTACTATATGTACACCCTTCATCTTAAGCAATGGAATGGAATGGAGTATGGGATTTGAGCCAATTTTCCCTTAATGCATGTACATTGCTCTCATGGGTGATTTTTTGCTTCGATCTTGAAGCTACATCATTTTGTGGTTGAGTGCAACGTTTTGATGCTCACGAATTCCCTCCAGATCTTCTGTCATTCCTCCGACATGGTAGCAAGAGCACAGGGATTGGAATCGTGTTGCTCACAATAGTTTCTTACTACTCTTTGTCTCGTAGTTTCTTGTGCAAGTTCTCCTTTACATGTGCTCTACTTGCATTTTTAAAAGGGTATTTGGTCAATTTGTACTATCAGTTGCTGAGCCCATGATTGCTTCTATACTGGCTTGAATTTATTGCTCAGTCGTTGTCATTCACTGTATTCACCAACTCATGCATAGTCTCCCACATGCACTCCATTCATCCAACTTGGATCATTCAGATACTTCTATTTGACATGGTGGTTTGGTCATTTGGCTCTCATTCATAGTTTTTTCCTTGGCTCGAGGATCTATTTCTGGTTTGAACATGTGTGATTTGGCATCCAGTTTGGGGTTTTTTTGTCTGTCGGCTAGAGACTTCCTTCTACATGGACGTATTGACATCTGCATCAGTGTTTCATGTATATTCTTTGCATTGCTCATGCCTTGTTCACCACTCAGCATTGGTCTCGATACTCTCAACATGTTTTTCACTAACCCACGTTACTCTGGCACCTTGACTCCTGCATTGTTCGTGATTCAGTCTTCCGTGACTCAGGCTACTTGCTACTTCATCAACTTTTCGCTTGCATTGACCAACTAATACCATTGCATTTTCCACGAGCTATGCATTCAACTTGGGCTCAACTCACACTTTTCCTATGTTAAACCCCCTAGCTCATGGTTCTGTTTTGCTTGTTGCCATTTTGTAACTAGCTTCCCAAGCTCCTGGCTAATTTTCCACTACATTATTAACATTAGTTTTTCCTTGGTCTGCTACATGCTCACTGTGCTTTGCTTCCTTTGACTCGTTGTTGACTTGTCTTCCTCCCCACTAGTGCTTCATCCTTTCTCATCATTGTTTGGGTTGGATTCGTCAGTTTGAATGTCATTATCCTCTACTCTGCACATGCATTACCACGTACCTGTAGCAAGAATCTAACCTGCATCGATGTTTCTCCCTATGCACACATAGCCTTTGACTGTTACAAACTTTGCCACATCCCTATGATTTTTGGTTAATCACGTGGAGCTTCCTTCCCCAACATGTGGCCTTAGCTCATCTTGTTTTCTCGGACTGTTTCACAGGTTACACTTCTGCAGCCTTGGACGGTTCTTCCACCACATGGCTTGACAACGTGGGCCCCCATCCATCCCCTTTGCACATTGTTTAGCGATCAAAATAATCCCTTGTTTTTAATGTTTTGTGTAAAAGCATTCATTATGGCATTGTAATCATTTTAAGGCTCAAATTTTCTTGTAATTAATGTCATTCATATGCATGTCAAAGAGGGAGGGCAAGGTCCCGGGGTTGGCAGGAGGCTAATCACCCCTCACAAGAAAAATAAACCCTACCTGAAATTTGATGTCATTTCCAATGAGTACCCACACGACAACCTTTGCACACATTTCGGGCACTTTTTTAATCAGTTTGCAAAGTTCATTGGCATTTTCCATCAGTTGCGATAATTGTATTTTTGCTATACCTTCTGACTTGCTGCTCATTTTTTAGCACTTATTTAGTCAAAGTTGCATGATTTTTAGCACATTATGTGATGAAATTATCATTTTTGTAAACACAATACTTTATAAAGTGCCACATTCTGCGGGGGGTTCACTAGTCCTCCTGGGTTTTTACATGCAAACGCATTATCGGCCGAGTCCGACGTCTTGCTTTTGTGCACCTTGCACTTCTTTCTTTCTGCATCATGGAGGGTTCTCTTTCTAAACTTGAGCATCATAGGATCACTTTACAACCTCCACAACTTTTCACTAGGACAGGTAACTATTCAGTTTGGCATGATTTCATGGAACGTTAGTTCACTCATGAGGGTCTTCACTCTTCTTACTTGGGCCAGTTTCTACACCCACTGATCATCATTGTCTTGAGGAATTTCTTGACACTTGTGACCATGGTTTTGGTCACATGATGATGCATGTCTCGAGATCTGTTTGGTTTCACGTGGCAGACTCACATCCTCCCCACCATGTCTAGAGAATTCTTTAGTCCCTCTATGGAGACCCTTCACATACTGTCACCATTATCATTGTTGCTTATTTTAGTTGTCTCCTCTATTTCTTCGGGTGATGATAGTTCCAATGACACAGACTTGCTTCCTTCTACTTCTGATGACGAGGATTGTGCACCTAGTTCTGATGTCGAGAGTACTATAGAGGACTCTTCTCCTCCCTCTCTCACTATTCCAAAGAGTGTTGACACATCCCACATCTCATTAGATATCGAGTAGTCTCCTATTCATTCTCATACAATCATCACACCCACCTCTTTTCCACCTTTAGTGTGTGATGCCCCTTTCAATATTTTACCTTCATTAGATGACCCATACCTATCTAACATCGCTTTTCTATTTGTTGAGCCCCCTCATTGGGACGAGTATCTACCTGACCTTAGTCATCTTTTCGTAGAGTACACTTGTGATATAATACTAGGTTCCTTATTCATCTATAGGTATTTCAGAGGATTTCATCCTCTCTGTTGTTAGGAGTGCCCCTTCTAGGAATCTTACCACTTCCACTTTTCCAGAGACCTTCATTGATCCACCCTTTCTTGTGGATCTATTTTCTATTATGGGGGATGTTTTTTTTGCCTTCACATCCATTGGACATTCCTTTCTATAGGTTTTCACCCTTCATACTCTGATAGTTATGCACTCGTGACATTACCTTCAGTTCCTTCGTGCACTCATTTTCTAGACCTATGTCACACTTTCATGGACTAGACTCAAAGTTCTTTGTGTTGCTGCCTTTGGTTTCCTTCACAGAGTGGGCAAACTTCTAGCACATCATTTATGTCCTTCCTAAGGGTAGGCACATAGTTCGGTGTGGGTGGCTCTTCTTTAGTCCAAAGGCAGAGGATCTCGTGATCAACATTCTTCTAGGGAGACTTCTTAGAGTTACAGAGTTCATATTTTTTCATGGCATCTTCTACATCCGTCTCATCTCCCTCTTCTTCTTTCTTCATCTTTCCGAGAGATTTCCCTTTTTTACATGGGTACCTTTACAGGCTCGTCTATGGTTGGGACCCATCTTTGGCATCTTTCTTAGATTAGAGAGTGGACTTGTCTCTCTTTTGGGGGGGGAGTTTTTCCCACTAGGTTTTCTCCTTTTACTCCAATTTTTTAGAGCTTCTTGTATGTGGGTACCTCGTCAGGCTTGTTATTCGGGGCCCACTTCTCCTTGTTTTCATCTATGTGTCCACCTAAGCTATACTTCAGGGGGGTGGTTGGTGTAGGATACTTACCATGCACATATTTTAAGTATATGCGATTCCTCCACATAGGTGATTCACCATGCTTAGGTGTCCTAGGAGTGTCATTATGGCTGTTACATGCATCATAGAGTGTCATAGGAGTTACATTTGACCGGCTATTCTGGGAATGTAACTCCCACCTCTTGATGACTACATTTTTGGGGGAGTTACACACCCCACTACTATATGTACACCCTTCATCTTAAGAAATGGAATTGAATGGAGTATGGGATTTGAGCCATTTTTTTCCTTAATGCATGCACATTGCTCTCATGGGTGATTTCTTGCTTCGATCTTGAAGCTACATCATTTTGCGGTTGAGTGCAATGTTTTGATGCTCATCAAATTCCCTCCAAATCTTCTTTATTCCTCCGAAATGAATTTCTCACTTTTTACTTTTATTTTATGCTATTTTCCACCAATTTTGGGCCTTCTAAGTTTTCTTTCCGTACACAACATGCATAACCTTCTAGCGTACAACTACTTTCCTTGGCTTAGAACCTTTTGTGTGTGCCTTCCTGCACCTACTTAACCACTATCCCAAGATACATATCCTTTTTTTACATGCCTTCCCATGCCACATACCAAGTATTTGTATTCCTGTGCTACCTACATCGTGTTATCTTTCCTATTATTCTACATGTTTTTCATCCTACCAAGTTTCCTTATAAACCATTGAGAAACATAATCCATATATCAATTTTCCTTATACACCACTATTTCATTCACCTAAAAAGAGTCTATCATTTCTTTTACCTTTCTACCTCACTCTATAATGTATTGTGTGGTCCTTTGCACATTTGTCCTTAATAAATAAATCAGCTCCTACGTGTGAATGTGCTTATTACAAAAAAATGAAGAATGCAAAAATTTAAAATCTAATCAAAATAACAATATTGCTTTATTACAACATGATGTAAAATAATCTTATGTATAGTAGGGATTTAGTCTACTCCCATTTAAGTAACTAATACAAGTAGTCCCATCAAGCACCTATAACTGACATGTGCATCTCTTCAAAATATTGGTTACTTATGTGCTCCCCCTACTGCTTGCTTAATGACAAGTCCTCCTCCATGTGAAATACATAGGGATGGTAACACTAAATCCACATGCAATATTTCTTCTACGTTAAACACCAAATAAAAGGGTGTGGATCTGTTCAATCTCTTATAGGTAGTCATGTAAGCCTAAAGTACAACTAAAATTTTAACATCCCAGTCCTTCTATCCAACATCATGAATTTTGGTTAAGGTCTAGCTCAATATTTTTTTAAATGCACTTTGTCCCATGCCATTAGCCTGTGGGTGATAGTGAGTTATCTTGTGATGATCTACCATGATTTTTTTCTAACAATATTTTGATTATTTCATTAAGAAAATGAGTTATCCTATCACTTGTAAGGCTCAATGGGCATTCATACCTACTAATAATATTCTCCCATAGAAAATATGTAGTTGTAGTGGTTGTACAATCCTTAGTGGGTGTAACTTCTTCCCATTGCGTCAAGTAATTTTTACAAGTAATAATGTACCTCATGCATATTTGTCTCGCAACTAGCATAATTGGTCTAACAAAATATATAGCCCAATTTTTAAAAGGTTTTACATATGAAATTGGGCGTAAAGGCATTTCATCCCTTTTTCCTAGATTTCCAATCCTTTGGCAATGGTCACAAGTCTTGAAAAAATCCTTAATATCTTTATAAAGTGTTTTCCACCATAGTCTTGGGAGGAATATCTTGTGTGTGATGGCTTCTCTACCATAATGTCCTCTAGAAATGTCACCATTATGCACTTCTTCTATAATTTTTTGGTGCTCATGCTCCAAGAATGCATCTTCAAAGTACTTCATCGTGGCCCATTTTGCAAAGATCTAACCCAATCAACTAATAAGGAATAACACGTATAACTAACTACTTCTTATCCATAGTTTTCATTCCATGTAGTGTAATACCTATGCGCAAAAACATGGTTATATCCTCTAAATCTATTGGTGTGCATTGCAACCTCACAAATTGAGCATATGACATTGTATCTTCTATACTCATTGCATCCTCACCCATATTAATGTGGGAATATGGTTGGGTCCCATATTACTGTTTCCTAGCTTCACTATTACTGAAAATTCAAATTCTTGGAATAAGAGAATCCATCTACATGTGTAACCTTATAATACTAGCTTATTGACCAAATACTTGAGAGTCATATGATCAATATAAAATATAAATGGATTTTCCAAGAGATATTTTCTAAATTTATGAAGCGCGTACACCATATACAATGCTTTACATTCCTTAGTTGTATAATTTTGTTATGTATGTGTTAAATTCCTGCTCACATAGAAAATGGGATGGTCAATGTTTCATTATTCCAACTGGATTCTAGAAATACTCCAATTGTATTTCCATGATGCATCCACATGAACATAGAATGGAAAATTCCATGTTAGGGAGGATATGCATAGTAGTTAACCTATCTTCTGATGTTTTAAAATCTTGTTGCTGCTCATCCTTCCAATAAAATTTTCCCCTTACCTTAAATAGTTCTTTTAGTGGCACAACTATCTTGGCATATCCCTTGATGAATTTCTATTTAATATCATAGTGTGCCTAAGAAATATATGTGTTTAACTCTTCTTATTTGGATCTTCCATCCTCAATATAACTGCTAGCTTTGTCTAGATTAACTAGAATACCTTATTTGCATATGATATGCCCCAACAATGTGTTGAATTGTATCACAAAGATGCATTTTTTTATATTCAAGGATATATTGAGCTACTGTGCATCATCTCAATAATTAGCCTCAATCAGTCACGTAGTGGTACTTTACCAACCCATACACTATCCAATCATACAAGATGCACTTAGAGAAAGTTATGAATGAAGTCTTGAAAAGCTTACACAATAATGCATGAAAAATATTGTTGACACATTCTTTAGAACAAAGGGCATGAATGTATATGAAAATTAACCCCATTCTATGGAAAACTTGTTTTTTATCTTGATCATCGCGAGTAATTATAACTTGATGATATTTGAAGAAATCATATTTGAAATAATATATCTCACTCCCTACTACACCCTTGAGGAATATCCTTAGTGAACAGTGAATGGAATGGATCAATTACACAAGAGGAATTTAAAAATTCTGTAATTCACTTATATCCTTTTCCTTCCATTTTCTTTATACTTATGACCATGGAGCTAATCCATTCTGTTTCTTCAATTGGCTCAATGATACCTTCCTTTAACATGTTTTCAATCTCATCCCTTACTTTGACGCGTAAATTTTGATTCATTTTGTAAGGTCTTTTATGACACTAGTGGCACACCTTCTTTGAGATTTATCTTCATCTCCATTAGTTATGGATGGAAATCATTCAACTCAAGGTATCCCCTAAGAAATAGATCCTAGAAGTTACACAATAATTCAAATATCTTTTTAACTTCTGCTTCTGTCCAATAGTCACTAATGATCACATATTTAGTCGCTTCATCTCATCCCAATATTCACCTTATTCATCTTAAGTGGTAAAGTGGCATGCGTGTTCATGCTCATCTTCCATATCTAAGACCTTACTCTCACCCTCTATTTGATATATATTTAAATATTCAACCTCTTCATCATCAATCAGGTACAATGAGATTTCTTTTTTCCTTCTCTTTCCCCCATGGATGCTCTAAAAGAGTCTCATCACACTCCAATTATGTGCATTCTTTGGCACACCCATCTAGAAAATATCCTCATACAACTAAGCCATCATATCTTCCACATTTATGGTATCCACCAGATTTATATGGTTCATTAACTATAATGCCTCATGTACTAGAGGGTGAGATGAAAAATAATTAAAAGTGTGCACCATAACTGATGTTATCTGTTATAAAATTAGTAATCTCCTCCTTCAAATCTGCATGTATGTACCATGCACGTGCACACCCACATACAAAGTATAATAGAACTTGTGGACCCAAATGGATGGCAATAGCACGTTTGGTCCTTCCAACCAAGGCTATTCTCATAAGCTTGTATGTGAGTCTTGGGAGGCATTTTTCCAGTTATATGTTGATATCGTTAAAGGAAATGTTGTTTCTTGTTAGAGATCACAGACACTGAACAAGGAAGGTGAATTAGTGTAGATTAAAAAAAATTTCTTAATGCCAATTTTGAACCCTTTAATGATGTGTGGCTTTAAACTATGAGAAGTCAATCAAACATATTTCATGCACAATAACACTGAACACAAAGATTACCATGTGGAAACCCTTTCGAGAGAAAAACCCAGCAAAACCATTGCTTATATTACACAAAGCAAGGACTTGCAAGAATATTACACATCCTACAATATTTTTTTATTGAAGCACCAATGCCATGAGGAGAACCAACCCCTTATACCTTTGTTGATATTATGCACAACAATGAACTCAAGTGAATATTATGCATCAAAAGAGATTTATTTAGTGAGGAACCAACCCCACAAGGAGTACTAACCCTAAAATATGCTAAGCTACAACTTAGACTTAATTTACATATACATTTTGATCATCTAGTTACAACAATTTCTTTTACAATAGATTATGATCACCTTTCTGTATCTGTTTGTGTTCTTCTTTTCACTCTCTTCTACTCATCTGATTTGATCCTTCTGCTCAATCAATCTTCCGCCCTTATGCTCTTTTCATCTGATAAATCTTTTCTTCATCAATTTTCTCTTCTCTTTCATCTCTCTATTCTTTTGTCACTCTTTCTTAGCTTGATTGCATCGTATTCTCTCTTCTGTGGCTCTTCCTTAGCTCAAATGCTTCTTTTCTTACTTGAGAACTACAACTCAAAATAGCTCCAAGTTCAAACTATATTCACAATCGACCCAATTCTTCACTTTGAGTTGTGTGTCATGTACCTTCCTGCTCTGTCGCCTGAAGAATTTGGACTATTAAATGCATAAAACTAACTCCATATTTTGTTTCTTCTATCTTCAGCTTGATTACACCTATTTTCCATGCATGTGCAAGAGCAATTTATTAGTTGTGCCTAAAAATATATTTTCCCATCTTTTTAGAATTTGCAACGTGACCCAGATGAGCGAGCCATTTTCTTCTTCAATATTTTATTTCTCCCTTGAAACTCGGGATTCTCATAGAAAATGTAAATGCATTTCCATAAAGTCAATAAGCATTAAATGTTGATAGCTGGAACAGTAGTTTTGTTTGATTCTTCATGGAGATCAATTTGTGCATTTAGCCGTAATCACCTAACAATCGAATCACCATTGATTTTGGAGAACCAACTCTCACTTGTTCATGTTTGAATCAAATTGATTGTCTTCAACCCTTTTCTAGTCCAAATTCTATTTTTTCACGGCTTTCCTTAGCTTCTCTGACTTTCTTCTTTGTATCGCGATACTTTTCTTTACTCAGTGGATTTTTATTTATCCACCCACTCTTTTTTTCTTTTCACGGCTTCTATAATGTCACTCGGTGCTCCTCCTTGTCTGGTGCCTTCCCACGGCTTTGTTCCAAGTCTGCAACTTTATCCTATTTTACTTGCAAATTTTTTAGTATACCACGGCTATCTTCTGTTCTTAGCGGCTTTTCTCTTTATTTTGCTCTTTACATCCACGACTTTTCTTCTGACTTCCTTACTTTCACAGCTTTTCCTTCACTTCCATAGCTCTTCCTTCACATCTGCGACTTCACCTATGGCTCCATTTTTCTTTGCAACTTCATTCATTTACTCACGACACTCACTTACCTTCCACGGCTACTCCAAATTGTCAGTGGCTATCTTCTAGGATTCGACGGATATCTCCTCTTGTTCTGCAAATTACACAAGACTGATCTAAGTCCCTTTAAAACTTATCCTTAATCATCTTGAAGCCTCTATGAGATGACACTACCAATCAACCTTCATCTTTTCAGCTTGCTCACTTTACCAATTTGACTCCTTTTTCCATCAATGTAACTTGACATCAACTAGTCCATCTTACATCAATGACAACACACATGACACATGACAAAGGTCCAACAATCTCCCCCTTTTTCATTGATGGCAACATTCCAACCTTCATGGAAACCTTTTTTATGTTTTCAGCTTTACTCCTCTATGTATATGACTTGGTTGGTTCCATCATCTCTCCCCTTATATATCACATAATTTCTCCCCCTTTGAATGTAACAGGTTGGTTTCTCATATCATCTTTTCTCTCCTATAGTTATATTGCTACGGCACTTCAATTTCTCTCTCACCCTTTTTTACTTTATTCATTTGGTTTTTGACTTTCATTAGCTTCTCTCCTCCTTTGACAATAATGAGAGAGAGCCAACTAGGCCACATATAGCTAGATACAACATGTTCTTACCTCAACAAGCTCCCCACTCAGGGTTATGCTTCTAATCCATCTATGTCCTGGTGTGTCCACAAGTAATGTTCCTCCTTGAGTTAATGCATACTTTGATAAAAATGAGCTTGAAGACTAGCTCCCCCTCACTTTGGCACTGTTTAAGAGCTGATAATTCATGAGAATGTACTCTCTTTCCTTTTCTACACACCTTCTAATTAATTGTGGGATCATGAATGACCCTCCAATTCATTCCTTAAGTGCTTAGATGTTGCTTGTTGATAGCGGTTTGGTCATTATATCTACAATTTCCTCTTTAGAGCTCACATGTTCTAGACTGGTTTTCCTTGTCATTTACACTTTTTCCCTCAAGAAGTGATATCTGATAGGGATATGTGCTTAGTCCTTTGAGTGGAACACTGGGTTCTTAGAGACACTTATTACACTTGTGCTATCACTTAACAAAGGAATTGGACTTTCATATTTTACCTTGTAGTCTTCTAATGTATTGCTTCAACCAGAGAGCTTGAGTGAAACACATTGCGATAGCCGTTATATACTCAACTTCACATGTTGAGAGTGCCACTGATAACTTTTTCTTACTCAGCCAGGATACGAAGAAAATTTCCAACAAAGAATACTCCTGTCATTTGTGCTCTTCCTGTCATCAACACTGTCTGCCCAATCAACATTTGTATATTCTTTGATGTTGAAGTCATTTATTCTTGAAGTACCATAATCCATATTCAATTGTGCCCATTAGATATCTCGGGATTATCTTGACCGCTTTGAGGTTTCTTTCCCTTAGATCTTCTTAAAATCTTCCAACCAGTCCTACCACCTACATGATATCAGGTCTTGATGTTGATGGAGGAGATTAAACTGCCTAACATGGATCTAAACATACATTTTTTTCTAATTTTGATGAGGCATCATCTCTTCTCAGCTTACACCCTACTCCCAATGGTGTCCCAATGGGTTTACAGTATTCCATCCTAAACTTCTTAAACATTTATTTGATGTAATTAGTTTGGGATATAAATACGTCATTATGTGATCGATTGATATGTAATCTCAGAAAGAATGACAGATATCCCAGCATTGGCATCTCAAACTTTTCTTTCATCAAGTCTGACAAATTCATATGTCATCTTATCATGATCTCCGTTGAATATGATTTCATCTATATAGACTATGACAATGAGAATATATTCTCCTTCTTCCTTGATATAAATATTGTTGTATTTCACAACACCTTTTCTGGATCCTTTCTCAATGAGGTATGAATCCAATATGTTGTACCAAGCTCTGGGAGATTTTTTTATTCTATATAAAACCTTTCTTCAACCTGCACACATAATCTTTATCTTTAGTTAATGAAAATCCATCAGGTTGTTTAATATATACCTTTTCATTCAGGGAACCATTTAGGAAGACTGATTTCACATCCATCTGAAATCATTTAATCTTCTCGTATATTGTTTAATCCAGGAACAATCTTATTGCTTCCATTCTTGCCACTGGTGCAAATTTCTCACCAAAATTTATTCCTTCTAGTTGTGCATGCATCCTTTGCATACTTGCCTTGCCTTGTTTCTTGTCACTTCTCCTTTTTCATTCAGTTTGTTTCTGAATACCTATTTGGTTCCAATTACATTCTTGTCCCACGGTCTGGGTACCAGTTCCCATGCCTCATTCTTTTCAATATGATCAAGTTCTTCATTCATTGCATCTACCCAATGTTGATATTTACTGGCTTCTGCAACATTCTTGGGTTCTATCATGGACAAGAGTACTGTCTTCATGGTTTTGCTGCTCTCTTAGCCTTCTTCTTGTGAGAATGCCGCCATTTTTGTTTCCAATGATCTAATTTTTAGGACGGTCCTTCTTGACTTTCCTGGAAGGTGCCTTAGTGTCTAGTCTTTCTTCCTCTTCATCTGCTTCTTCATGCGGACTATCCATTTCATCATCATCTTCTTGTTCCTCTTTATTGTCTCTGTACTAGGTGTTGAATTTGGTGTATTTTATTTCCTCCACCTTCACATTGGTTATTTCAATAATATTATGCAACCATTTATTGTAACACCTGTAAGCCATGTTGACCGTTGAGTAACCTAAGAATATCCCTTCATCACATCTTTAGTCAGATTTTCCCAAATTGTCTTCATATCTTTTGATATAGCATTTTCTTCCAAATACTCTTATGTGTTTTACACTGGCTGACCTCTTCTTCCACAGTTCATAAGGATTCTTGTCACTATTTATTCTTAGTTGAGTTCTATTCAAAAGATATACCGTGATGTAAACTACTTCACTCCAATACTTGTTTGAGAGTTTGGATTCATTTAACATTGTTCTTACCATCTCCTGCATAGTTCTATTTTTCCTTTCAACAATACTATTTTTATGACGTGTCTTTACGGCTGAGAATTGTCTCTTGATTCCATTTTCTTCACATAATTCATCAAACCCATTTGAAAAAAATTCTTTGCCTCTATTTGATCTTAGGAATTTGATCTTTTTATTCTTCTCATTTTCTACTAGTGCCTTGATTTTCTTGAATCTATCTAAAGATTCTGAATTTTTCTTCAAACATGTTACCCATGTCATTCTAGTGTAATCATCTATTAGAAGAATGAATTATACTTCACCATTTATACCTTCATTTTTGGTGGGTCCACAAATTTCTGTATGAATCAACTCCAATGGTTTGGTTGTAGATTACTCTTTTGTCTTGAATGATCTCCTTTTTGTTTTCCATGTAAACAAGCCTTACATAGCATATCTATGGGTTTCACAATGCTTGACATATGTATGATGAAACCTTTTGCACTTATCTTTACAATATTTTCAAAACTCACATGCCCGAATATTTTGTGCCACAACCAGTTGTAATCTATCTTACTTGTGAATAATTTATCTTTATTTATCACATTTAGAACATACATGTTATTCTTTGTCCGCTTGGCCTTTGCTACTTTATTTCTTGTTTTTCCATTTATAATTTCATAACCTTTATCATGGAATATTACATTGTATCCCCTCTTGCACATTTGACTCACACTCAGTAGATAATGTTTGAGACCTTCAACATATAAAACATTTTGAGTTATATTATTTCCATTATCTAGACTCAAGGTTCCTTTTCCAACTATGTTTATTGAGTTTTTATTACCAAATCTCATAGCACCTGATGCATTATTAGACAAAGTAATGAATTTAATTTTATCACTTGTCATATGGATGAAACATCCACTTTCCAATTACAAGATTTTATCTTCATTTTTCACATGAAATGTAGTCTGTACTATTGAGCAGGAATCTTCTCTCTTGTTCTTATCTTCCTTTACAACATACATCCATTTCCCTTATTTGGGTGGTTCTTTTTTTTTATTGAACCCACATTAATCTTCTTGTGATAATTATGTTGGACACCATTCTAGTTTGATATGGTGTAATATGGGCCAAATCTTCTCCTAAAGCCTCTAGAGAATTTTCTACACTTGGAAGCTTTATGTCCAAACTTATTACATGAATAACAATAACTGTAAAAATAGTGTGTGTACCTCATAACTTAGGTAATTCTGGGAGCAGAAGTTCTTATTTTCACAGAATTGATAACCTTCTTGTTTGTGGTAGATGAGGTAATAGCAGTTGATACAGTCTTGTTTTATTTATTTTTTGCTAGCTCCTTTTCATTACTTTCTCCCTTGAAGCTGATTCCAAATTTATCACTTATGTCTTGTTGATTGTTGAGCATGTCAGTTAGAATAGTTTAACGTTTCTCTAGCCTTTCATACATTGACATATTCATGGTTAGTTGTTTCATCTCATATTTTAGTTTCTCCATTTCTGAGTTCAATTTTGTGCATTCTTCTTCTTTTGATTTGTTAGAACTTGAAATATTTTCAAGATGGGTTTCCAGGTCCTTTAGCTCATTGGCTTATTCTTATTCTCTTTGAGGTTGTCTTCTTTCAAGGATGCAGATTTTTTCTTTATAATATTTTAATGTTCATCTCAACTTTTGATTCTTCTTTCTGCACAATTTTAGTTCTTCAAGGGCACATAAAAATTCTGCTTCAAGATTCATTTTAGCTTCTTCTTCATCAAAGTCTTCAAAATCAACTGTTTTCTTCCCTTTGGAGCCACTTTCTTTAGTTACATCCATTTCCATAAACAAACATTTTGATTGATCTTCATCTTTTTCATTTTCAAAGATACTAGGATTGCTTAACTACGAGTCACTTGATTCTTCCTTTGAATAGAAATTCCTTTTGTTCTTGAAGAACCTTTTCTTTTTATTTTTATTTGTATATCCAATCTCTTTCTAGTTATGTTTATGAATTTCCCCTTCATGTTCAAACTGATTATATTTTTTCTTATTTGGACACTTTCTAGAAAAATGACCTACTTTTCCACACATGAAACACTTAAAGGGGAGTTTTTCTTTATACTTACCTAAGCCTCTTTTTAGTATTATCACAAACATTGCTTTAATATTATCATAATCCAACTCATCTCCTAATCTGATTCTTCTTCTTATTCTTGTTTAGAGTAGGTTTCTTTCTTGACGTTGAATGCTACTTGTTTCTTAGAAATTTTGGCTCCAATAGTCCTCATCTCATTTTTTTGTAGTCATATTTTACACCCTTAGACCAATAGTCTAAACCCATGCGCTCCAACCTATCACCCAGCAGGCACTAGGCACTCACCCAAGGCACGCGTGGGCGCCAAGTCTCTTCTTTATGTGAATATTATGAGAATACATTATCTTATAACAAATATTCAAATGGAAATAAGTAGAAAAAACCATGCCATATTCTAGAACGAGTTGTTATCCTATTGCATCTATAAAAGAGAAATAATCAAGCAGCATAAGGAAATACATTAGTATACTTCCAAACACATAGATGATTTATAACAGAGCATGGTATACATATTAACAGATTCAATAACCACATTACAATACCTTGAGGTCATGACAAATCCTCATCTAACTGTGAAAAGAAAAGTCATGCATCAGATCTATATTAAGCTCATCATATTACAAAGATGAATAAAAACCCATCCCCTAAATGTCACATATTTATTCTTATCACTAACTCATAACATCCTCCATTATGTTTCTACAGGGCTTCACCTCTCTTTTCTCTCCTCTGCACTCTCCACACTCTATTTACTCTTCTTCTTCCCCCTCTTATTCTATCAAGCGCTTGTATTTATAACCTTAGCACCCACCGCCATGCGTTTTGAAAGTTACAGATCGGTTTCCAAGTGTCGAGGTGGTCCTCCATGGAAGAAGGTCTTCTCGAATCCGAGCTCTCCACTCCTTGTAATGATGTATTTTGGAACCTTCCATCGCATGCCTAGAATATTCCCTTTTTGATCCCACAGTCGTCAACATGGCACCTTATCCACAAGGGTCATGCTTTTCTCATGTGTTGTCCGGGATATCGAATGCGGCTAAGTACAAAACATGTTTTACCTTGCGCATGCGCTCTCGCCGTATGGTCTGTAAAACCCTGTCATAACCCTTCCTTGCATGCCTTCAACCCACGCACCCTTCTTCAACTAGGTCCCACACACCCACGCACCTTCTTGTATTTAGCTGATATTTTTGGGGCCCAACATCACCCCACACTACGCCTGTTCTCCGTCCTCTGGAAATACTCTTCAATACAGAAATAAAGAATGGTGGATCATTACAAATGGTTAGAATGGAAGAATAAAGGGATGAAGGAATGGGGAAAAGAATGAAAGAATGGGGAAATTTATTTTTTGAGGAGGAGAGGGAAATCCTTCCCTAATTCCACTTCTAATTTTCCCCAAGCATCGAGCTTGTTCTGAGCTTGCTGACAGAGGTCACCCACCAGGGAACTCACTTCTTCAAAACTTGGTTCCTCTCCCTTAGCGTTCATTATCTCCACAATCTCCTCCAGCTGCTTGCCCAAATATTTGAGCTTTTCCATCCTCCGAGTGATTTTGGGGGTATAATTCCTTCATCTAATTCTTGATTGAGCCCCGTAAGGTCTCAATGGCTTCTAATTTATTTTTCACTTCAAGTAGGATTTTGTCTTGCTCAGCCCTATTCCCCTTGTTATTTTCTTGGAAATCATTAAGTTCTGCTTCATGGGTGGCAACCAAGATACTTTCCACTCTATCCCTATCCATGTAGTTATCATAGGAATCCTCAAATAATTTGAGCAATGACCTTTACATCGGCAGAGGATCTTGTTGTACTTGAGAAACAATTTACACAACCTTCCTCTTATTCTCTTTTTCTTGGCATGTCAACGCCTCTTCTATGGATTCTAAGGAAATGGTGTATCTGCACATAAGGCCAAAATTTTAAAAAGTTGCTTACTTAGAGAATGATGTCTCCATCCCTAAAGACCCTACTGGAAGGAAGAAGGTGACACCTAGGAAGAGAGAAAGAGAAGAGGTGCAAAAGGAACCAAGTGTTCAAACCACACAAATGGTGAGCATGCACTAGAAGAAAATGCTAAGCCTAGTACTTATGTGTGGAGAAAGAAGTCTCCAGTCAAGGAAAAGGCCCCAGAAGAAGAGGAACCAAAGCACAAAGAGCCCGTCACCTCATAGGAATCACCAAGGAAGACATCACCTATCAAAGAAAAGGAAAAGGAAGAATATCATGTACTAGAATCCCCAGTAAGGAAGAAGAAGATGGTGACTAATGAGGTAGATTCATAAGAGATGAATAATATAGATGCATACATCAGTGATAGGGATGATTATGATGAGCCAGAGGGAGGTGAGGACCAGCAAGTATATGAGATACATGATTCTAAGGAAGAAGGGGATGAGGAGTATAATGAAGAGGATGGGGAGAAAGATGATGAAGAAGAAACTAAGGCCCATAGGGAAATGGGGTAGGTGGGGAAGAAAATATAAAAGATCAAAGGACCCCAAGCCTCACAAAGGAATAGATAGGTGAGGCTACAAAGAGCGAAGTGGTGAAGATCATCGAGAACCTAGTGGAACAGGAGGTTGAACGCAGCGTGGATGTGGTGTTGAAGAAAGTTGAGGAGGAAAGTATAGGAAAAGAATATGGCAGCATGGGAGGAGATCCAAGTTTGGCTATAAGCTTTCCAAGGGCCACATGCACAGGGAGAAACAATACAGAAGCAGTGTAAGGTCAAAGAATGGGATACATCTATGATCTGAGACAAGGTTGTTATGTGCTTACTTCCAAAACACCATGCCAATGGAATAGCTCTTAGCCATGACTTCATTTTATGAGAAAGGTGAATACCCTCAGATAAGTAAAATGCTATCATGTGAATTTGAGTCCTACATTGATGAGCTTGAATTTGAAATAAGTCAAGGAGCATTATTGAAGGTGCCAAAAAAAGGGAGTAAACCCCTTGGTAAATGCCCAAGAATTATCAAATGAGAAGATCTATAATGCACTCAAAAAAGTCCCAGTTAAGGTTGAAGCCAAGCTCTTCGGAAGAAATGATAGGATGAAGTTCCTAGAGGCAGAGCTAGAGAAAAATGAAGGAATATCTCCTTGAGAAAAGACAAGGATCTAAAGTAAGAGGAACTAATCAGTGCTCAGTTAAGGCATGAGTTAAAGGACGAGATGGCAAGAGTGCACGAGGCATACAAGAAGATAGAGATGATCACGGATGTCATTATCTTGAAGAATCCAAACTTAACACCACCCCACACAAAATTATGGATCATTCTTGTAATTCTTAGAGGACTTGGCCCACCTACCCCCTTCCCTTGGGTCTCAATTTCTTCTTTGTCCTCCTTCTCCTCATCCTCTTCGTTATACTCCTCATCCCCTTCTTCCTTAGAATCATGTATCTCATAGAATTGATGGTCGTCACCTCCCTCTAGTTCATCATCATCATCCCTCTCACCGTTGTAGGCATCTAGATTCTCTGTCTCTTCTAAATCTACCTCATCAGTCACCTTCTGCTTCTTTCTTACTAGAGATTCCACTATAGGAGATTCTTCCTTTTCCTTTTCTTTTAGAGGTGATGTCTTCCTTGGTGATTCCCCCTTGGTGAGGGGCTCTTCATGCTCCGATGCCTCTTCTTCTAAGGAATTTTCCTTGATTGGAGACTTCTTTCTCCACGCATAAGTACTAGGCTTAGCATTTTCTTTCAGTGCACGCTCAGCCATTTGTGTGGTTTGAACACTTGGTGCCTTCTACACCTCTTCTATTTCTCTCTTCCTATGCACCTCCTTATTCCTTCAGTAGGGTCTTCAAGAATGGATACATCATTCTCCAAGTAAGTTCGCACTTTTCAAATTTTGGCCTTATGCACATAGATACACCCTTATTACGGTCCTTCCTACAATTGGCAGTGTTAAAGGCTTCATCATCTGTATCTCATGGGAGAAATATATTTCCACGTATGTGCATGCTTCTTTTGGTAGGTGACCTTCTAGTGAAGGTCGTCAGTGGTATATATCAACCTCACTAAGGGTTGAACCTTAGTCTTTTAGCCTCCTTAAACCAATTAACTCTGGCTTTGAAGTATTGCACGGTGAAGGAGAAGGGTAGCTTGCACCACGGACTCATATTCCCATCTCTCAATGTAAATATGCTAATGTAAAAGTGTTGGTACACTGAAAATTCTTCCTCTCCACTCACGAGCATTGGAAACTACTCTAGGATCCTCCACTTAGCCCCAAATATGTCACGTATTTGCTTATACCACTTCTCCAGGTGCTTTGTGAGCAGCTGTCATGGTTTCACAAGTGTACTTTGCAAACCTTTTTGGAAGTGAGGGATCCTCTTTTGGATACTCCCGAACAAATTTTTATGTCCCATTGGGCACTCCAATAAATTAAAATACAATGGTGAGGAGGACATTACCGAAGAGTATCTTCTCTCCCTCCTGCGCGCTGCTTATAATTCATCCGTGGTGAAAGCAGACAAGTTGTAGATGGTTCCTTCATATATCTTTTGGCATACATTTAGCCATGTTTTGTTCACTTGTGTCCATCGTTCTTGATTATTAAGCTTGGTCACCAAGTGTGTGGCCATCCTCATAACTGGTTCTGGAATCTCAGCGATGTCAAAGTATCATAACCCCTTCTTATAGTCATACATGGTTATAGTCTCCTTGATAGCCTCCTTTTTTTCTCAGATCATCATCTATGTTATCTCCTTCAAAAATGAGGCATGTGAACTTGGATATCAATTGTGGTGTGATGCGCATATTGTGCCCCACAAAATAAAAATGATCCTCATGTATGCGTAAAATCAACCACTAGTAAAGGTGCTCATGCTTTCCAAAGTATGATAACTCATATAGTTGCAATAATCTAACCTTCTCTAATTTTACCTTCACCTCATCGTTGTAAATGGGCATTCCTTCTAGCATCCTATTGTTAGTAGGTCACACCAAATCCATCGCCATTTCCTTCTCTATTATTCTCGTGTGATGATTATAATCACTTACAGCCATCTTTTGTAAGTGTGAATCCCACTCTTTTCCTAGCAATACCCCATCTGGGTACTACATTTCCATGTACCATTCTTCTTTGGTGCTAGTGACGGTAGAAATTTTCTTTCCCTTACCCTTTGTTTTCTTCGGTAAAATGGTTGGTTTTCTAGGTGCCATATTTTCTAGTCAGACTAAACTTAACTACTCCTTTCTCTTACTCTGTTCTTCTACATTTCTCAATCCCAAAGCTTACTCCAAAGCTTCAACTCTTGAAATGAATCCTTCTTTTTTCATGTCATAGCTTCCAAACTCTAAATAGGAAATCCTTCCACAAGACGACGCTCTTCACACAACCTTCCTCACATCCGTGTACTCCTTCTGGTTTGTAAATCTTCTCTAGATGCACACTCAAATTTCTCAAATTCTCCTTTCTTGGCACAAATTTCTCTCTTGGATGCTCTAGTTTGCAATAGATTCTTTCACTTCTTACTCACAAGGTAACAAATGACTTGCCCGACCTTGTATTTATATTTTTTTCTTCTTTCCATAATTAAATTCTTTACCACCTACCAACGTACTTCAACATTAAATGTAACTTTTTTCACTAAGCTGAATGTAAGCACCTTTACCCACACACCACATCCTACGTGAAAAACCCTTTACAACCTTTTGGTGTGAAAAAATTCAACCCAACCGAAGACTCTTACATGCATGTCCACAATGTCGAAGGAACTTCTTCTGTCCTTTACCTAATTTTTTCCCTAGCCTACATCATGTTGTTCATGTTCTCTTCATCCTTTCTTTATGTGGTTTCTGCAAAGCCTTTTTGACACCATAATCCAATATCCATTGTTTCCTCCCATGTTTTCTCTACCTTACGCGCTTCCTTCTACTAGGCCACTCAACTTGTATTGCAGGCCTATACTTCGCATCACTCCACCCCACACTAAAATAGATGCACGGTCCTCTACACATACAAAACCTTGGGAAAAAATCATGTGGTTACCGACACACAAGGAAAAAAAATGAAACAAAAAGAAAGGAACAAGCAACGAGAAAGGGAAACACAAGAAAGAAAAATCATAAAGGGAAATTCTAAGCTAACTAGCAATACTGCCTTATTACAAACACCAAGAAGACTTATTTATAGTAGGGCTTCAGCCTACTCCCATTGAAATGACTTGGTAACCTCATCCCATCCAACAATTGTAAATGGAAAGTGCCTGAATAAATAATGTCTGAGATGATGTAAGGTCCCAACCAATAGACTTTCAACTTCCCAAGATGGCGCATATACTTGAAATCATATAACAACACTATCTTCCCAAGATGGCGCATATACGTGTTCATGCTCCAATATGCATCAGCAACGAATATCATCACAACCTAACTTATATAGGTCTCCACTAATCAACATGTAAGGTGTGGCATGTATTGTTAACTACTTTCTCTCTAGAGCCTTCATCCCTTCTGGCACCACACTTGTTTTTAAGAACATTATGATATCTTCCAAGTCTAATGGCGTGTGCCACAACCTAAATAGTTTCTCATCCAACATGGTAGCCTTAATGATTTTTGTGTCCTCACCTGAGTTAATCCTTAATAAGTGGTTAGGTCCTAAATTTATTTTTCCTAGTTTAACAACCACGGTGAACTCAATTTCTTGAAATAATAGGACCCAATGACATATGCACCCTTACATAACGGGCTTGTTGACTAAGTAATTTAACGCCATATGGTATTTGTAGAATATTAATGGTGTTGCCAACAAATACTATCTAAACTTGTGCCACATGTAGATCTTAGAAAATGCTTCACGCTTAGTAGTTGTGTAATTTTATTCTACTGGTGTCAACATTCTACTTGCAAAGCACAAGGGATGATCAACAACTCCCTCACTAGGTTCTTCTAGCACTACTCCCATATTTATTCATGAGGCATCAACATGCATATGAAAAGGCTTATCCCAATATGGAAAACGTAATATGGGCACCGTGAAAAGATTATCCTTCAAATTTTCAAATTCCTTCTATTGCGCCCTTTCCCAATGAAAGACACTCTTGTGTTTTAACAATTTCTCTAAGGGTGTGGAAATCTTGGCATACCCCTTGATGAACTTACTATAATACCCCGTATGCCCAAGGAATCCATGCACTGTGCTTTGATTATTAGGGTCCCCTAACCCTACAATAACTACAACTTTAGTGGGATCTACTAACAAAACTTATTTACATATAATGTGTCTTAACAGGGTTCCAAATGGAGTAGCAAAAAAACATTTCTTAATGTTGAGGGATATCCTCAATTGCCAACATCTCTCAAACATTATCCTTAAATTGTCACCATGGTCTTTCACCAATCCATATACAGTCTAGTCATCTAGGTAAACTTGGATAAATTTATGGATGAAGTCCTAAAATGCTTATACCATGATGCGCGAGAACACAACAGGCGCATTCTTTAATCCAAAATGCCTAACTATGTAGGTAAAAATTCCCCACTCAGTGGAGAAAGTTGTCTTTCTCTGGTCTTCTTTTGCAATCCTTACTTGGCGTTACCCTGAGAACCCATTTGTGAATGACTAGACTTCATGCCCAATTACTCCCTCCAAAATTTCTTCAGTAAAGGCGGTTGGGAAAGGATCGATGACACACACTACATTCAGATCCTTGTAGTCAACATAGATTCTTATCCTGCCATCCTTCTTGATACTGATAACCATTGGGTTTATCCATTCTGATTCTTCCACTACCTTAATGATACCAAATGCTATCATTTTTTCTATTTCTTCCTTAACCCATATGTGCAAGTTTGGATTCATCTAATAAGGCCTCTTCTGAATTGGGTGCACACCTTCCTTCAAATTGATCTTCATCTCTCCCAAGGAATGGTGAACATCTTTGAATTCATGGTACCCACGAGGAAAAAAATCCTGGAACTCGCTCAATAGATCAATAACCTTTTAAACTTCTTTTTCCGACCAAGAGTGTTTGATGATAGCTTGCTTAGGTTTTGTCTTTGTTCCAATGTTAACCTCCTTTTTTTTAAGGGCTCATGGTAGGCGCATGCTCACTCATCAATGATGTTTATGACTTCACATGTACCCTCTAAATGTTTAACATCCAAAGTATCCATCTCTTCTTCATCTATTACATAGACCATATTTCCTTTTTCTTTTTCCATACACGCACGCTCAAGATGTACTTCATCTTATTCTTCTTCATTAAGACGCATCTCCAACTAAGGATCACCGAGTAACTCCAATATCCTATCCCCTGCTATAACACTATCTCCCATTGTAAGGCACTTGATTACTTGTAACTCCTTATCCATTGATGGTTTGGTAGTCCTATACTCAAAATCTTGAATGATATTGGTTGCCAACTCCTGCCAATTACCATTTTGATGATGCATCTCCGAATGAAAAAACCAAATGCATGCACATCCTTGTAAGGTGGAATATAAATTATACACCCATAACGAAGGTGGTAACACTTTTGTGCTTCCCATCTAGGCCTTCTCGCATGATTGGATATGAAATGAGGCGGTCTCTTGACCATGGTATTCTTGTATGACTATGGGCACATTACTCCTAGAGAACCTTATATAAAATGTGGTCCTCACCTCACACTATTCTAGGATGTTTTCTCGATGTGTAGCCCACCAGTGCACTATAGTTCTGAGTAGGTTGTATTTGAGAATTCCCCTCCTCTCGTCTTCATTCTTCCACTGAGCCTCTATTTCTCGCAGAAAAATTTCAGGATATGCTCCTCTAGAGTAACTTGGAAAATTCTTTCCTCCTAGGAATTTGAATGAGCGTGCCTTTGTTACCCTTGTTATAGATCCTCTCAACTATCACCCAATCAACTCATAAGTCCCATGTGCCTAATGTTTACATGCCACACTAGTGGTATCACTCAAGGATTGAGCATCCTTAAATTGGATAACTCCCTTCGTGGGGTGAATTATCTTAGGATCTCTAATGGAACACACATAGGTTCTATCAAGGACTTCGTCTCCCAATGGCTCTATATAGGGTGTATGATTTACCATCCGATAAGCGACATAATCACACTTTCTTCCTTATTCTCAAAGCTGATATATCCTTTGTTAAACTGGAGGTTGGCATTGTTCTTATAACACCATGGGCACCCAAGTAACGCTGGAAAGTTGTCTTCCTTAGCGAGTGCCAAGAATTTGAAGTCTTCAGTGAACTTGGCCCCTTGAATGGTGATAACTACATCCTTTAGGACTCCAATGGGCATTGCCTTAGTCTTGTTTTCCATATATAGTACATTCAAATACGGCTACAACATGGGCCTTCCCATTTGATTCCAGGAATATAAGGTAAGAACATTTACCTTTGCTCCTGTGTTGATGAGAATATTGCTCAGAAGCCACCCATTAACAACTGCATTCAGAGTAATCTCCTTATCATAGTCAAGGTTGTGAGGAGGAAGGTTTGCATGCAAAACCTACCTTTCGCACTCTACTTTGGTGTGTGGTACCTTCTCTCTCAGCCATTCTCCTAGTAAGGGAATAATATTCTTTTGTCTCAACATCTTGCATACTTCCTTGACTTCATCCAGATCATCCTTTGGAATCTCAGCATTCTTCCTTTGTTCCAGCTACCTCAATTTCTCCCCCAAACATTGGATCTCCCTTTGTAAACTCCTAATCATGTCCATAGTCTTGTTGATATACCTCTTTCTAATGAGTAGGGTCAAGATACTTTCCATGTACCACTTCCTCTCTTGAAACTAGTGTCCTTTTTCTTGGCATCTCCCTAGCACATGTGGTCTCTACTCACATCGTCAGCACGCACAGGTTTTATCCCTGACTCACACACCACTCCTTGGCATCCACTATGATTTGTCCTTCTTGATGCTCACCATACCAGTTCCTTTGTCTTTCTAGTGTTGATGATTCATATGCTCATAAAATTTTGGCCACTCTTCGCACTTTTGTTTCTTTCTACACCATCAGCATTGTAACAAATCCTCATGGGAACTCACTTATCCCTCTGCCATGGTTACTATGACCATGAAATCCTCCGTGAAAACTCCTTCCATGCATTCCTCTATCTACGTGCCCTTCATAATAATGGTCATCATCCTTTGAAACTACTTGCAAGGTTAGTTTGGCGCACACCTAGATCAATAGCATCATGGATCTGATTAATTAGTCTGTAATCCTTGGTATCATAGGTCATAGAGGTACAAATCTTGCAATAGCAAGAAAAAATCTTGCGGATTGCATGTTGGAGTAGAGGAAATCTACTTGCATCATGATCCCCATGGTAAATCTCACAGTCTACCGACATAGTGTGTACTGACTTCTAGGGGAAACTATTCTTTGTATGTCCCTCCATTTCGTAGTATTTACACCAAATCCCACTACGAACCTCATGCACTAAGTTTGTAGACAACTTCTCCAACTGCTTGGCCATTGCAGCAATTTGAGCCTCCAGAAAAGGACTAACACTAGTATTAACACTCCTAATAGCTTCGACGCATAGGGTAGCTTCTAATGCCTCATGTAGGTATGTGATAGTCTTGTGATATAGATCCCTTCTAAATGGTGTTATCAATCCTCTGACAAACCTTTGAGCATGTTAAGAAGAATGAATGTTATAGGATAGTTTAGATAAGAGAGTCTTGAAATGCACATCATATTCCCACACACTCGTTGTCATTCCTTTTTGGATCTCCTTCAGAGAGCTGATGCTCTTCTGCTCAAACTCAAGGATATTGAACTCTGCAAGGAAGGCATTCTTCGATTTAGTGTAGTCGACCACCATTTGATGGGGGTCATACTTCCTGATACCAACTATGTGCATGCCATTACAACATTGTTACAAAATGGATTTCCTTCCTACTCTAGGGTAGTGATTCCCTTCGCGTGCCATATTAGTTCACACTTTTACACATGCTCTGCAACATCTTCAATACCCCTATAGTCTAGTAAATGCAAAGACATCTCAAAAAACACTTAGGGAGGTGGTTGGGTCCTTATCCTCCTAATCTAGAGCCTTGGTTCCCTCCAGTGTTTCTTCCATCACCAGATCCACTGGATCCACCAGGTCCTGTTCCTCCTGACCCATCAGATCCACATCCTGTAGTCTTAAAAGGACCAGAAGTTGTCATGCCTAGTGTTCCTAATGTCCCACTAAATTACGTGCTAATAGTTTGTAATATTATCCCAATTCTAGTAGTACATCCCACACCACTACCAGACATGTGATACCCAATCCTTGTGTACTTGCACCTTGTCCAAAGATTCCTCCAAATATAGAGATGTATTGCATAACCATGGATGTTCCAAACAATAAATTATATCTCCTGGGTGCAAATTGGTTACTCCCACCAATACTAACTAGGTTAACAATACTTCTCCCTTCATCTAGAAAACCAAGCGTCAAGGCGTTGGTTGCTAGGTGGGTTCAGATACGTGCATCAACAACTCTTATTTCTCCATATGACGAACTCTCATCAGAAGCTGAAGGGGCCGTTCTCCTACATGCTTTCCAAGATGGGGTAGCACAAACTATTCAGGTTCCATGTCCAGTGCATAAACCTCTAAATCCTTCCCACAATGTCTGCCTCAATAGATCCATCACACTTGCAACCTCGAGTTGTCTAATCATCTCCCTTTCACGAAGATTTTTTTATACTTGAGTTGTCTCTCCTCTCTTTCCTTCTCAGCAGCAATGCCTTCCATCTTTATCCACCCTAGCTTCCTCTCCCAGCACTCAGAGGCTTATCCAGCCATGGGAAATGCTTCTAAACTCAAATTACTGACTAAGAGCTTCATAACCAAAGGAATATCATGCAAAAATAATCCTCTAAACTCCCTTAGAAACTCAAACTCAACAAATTTTGGGAAAGAATACATAGAAATGGCATATTCAAGAGTATAACTAGTCAACACTCTCTTCCAACTAGTGATCAACAACACATGTCCAAGTTAGATCTACATCTTACAGCCTCTGATAGTCATCTTGGGTCCATACACGTGATCTATAGTACTAGCTCGATCATGGATGCATATGTCTGAAATCCTTTCATATAATTCTATTGGGAAGTAGCAAAAGAATTTCTCATACAGCTCATGGTGTAGGTTCTCTTCTACCCATATACATGCAAATAAAAATCAGGTCCAGTGCTGAAACTTTGAGAAAACTCGTCCTCTCGTGCTCTTGAATCATGTTTCAACACTTTCTAAGTTCAAACGCTCTGTCATCACACATTTTAGGGAAAAATATGCATGCCATTTCTCACAACAACTTTAAAAAGAGGTCCCAAAAATGGAACCAAAATTTAGTCATATTTTATACCCTTAAACCAATAGTCTAATCCCATGCGCTCTAGCCTATCACCTAGCGGGTGTTAGGCACTCACCTGAGGCACATGTGGGTACCGAGTCTCTCCTTTATGTGATTCTTATGAGAATTCATCATCTTATAACAAATATAAAAATGGAAAAAAGTAGAAACAACCACACCATATTCTAGAACAAGTTGTTATCCTATTACATCCAAAAAAGAGAAATAATCAAGCAGCATAAGGAAATGGTTCATATAGAAAGGAAATACATTATTATACTTCCAAACACATAGATTATTTATAACAGAGCATGGTATTCATATTAATATATTTAATAACCACATTACAATCCCTTGAGGTCATGATAGATCCTCATCTAACGGTGCAGAGAAAAGTCATTCATCAAAGCAATATTAAGCTCATTATATTACAAAGAAGAATAAAACCCCATCCCCTAAATGTTACAGGGTTATTCTAATCCCTAACTCATAGCATCCTCCATTATGTTTTTGTAGGGATTTTCCTCTCTTTTCTCTCCTCCACACTCTCCACACTCTATCTACTCTTTTTCTCCCCGCTCTGCTTCCATCGGGTGCTTGTATTTATAACCTTAGCACCCACTACTATGCCTTTCAAAATTTACACATCGGTTTCCAAGTGTCGAGGTAGTCCTCCAAGGAAGCATGTCTTCTCCAAACCAATCTCTCCACTCCTTATAATGATGTCTTCGGGAAACTTCCATCGCATACCTGGAATATTCCCTTTTTCATCCCATAGTCGCCAGACTGGCACAATATCCACAAGGGTCATGATTTACTTGTGTGCTTCATGGGATACTGAATGCAACTAAGTACAAAATTTGTTTTTCCTTATGTGTGTGCGTATTGTATGTTCTGCAAAACCCTGTTAGAACCCTTCCCTACGCACCTTCAACCCGAGCACCCTTCTTCAACTAGATCTTGCACACCCACATGCCTTGTTATACTTAGCTGATATTTTGGGGCTCAACAATGCTGAAAGAGTTCTCTACAATTCATCCATCATGATATTCTTCATGCCTTTGGCTTCCTCTATAGCTTATACCTTTGCATCATACTTTCTAGTAAAAGATCTCAAAATCTTCTTCACTATGATAGATTATTCTAGCTTCTCCCCTAGACCTATGATCATATTTATGACTTCATCTATTCTTTGCATGTAGGCCGTTATGCTCTCATCATCTTTCATCTTCAGATTCTCGAACTAAGCTCTATAGGTATGGAATTTATCTAGCTTGACCTTTTCATCACTTTCATATATACTCTGCAACTTAGTCCATATCTCCTTTTTTGTTGTACAGTGTATTAATTTGACAAATTATGTTTCAGTTACGTCAACTTAGAATGATGTTCATTGCTCTTGAGTTACATTCAAATTCTACCTTATCCATGGAAGTAGTAATTGTTTTGGTTTGAGGGTTGTATCCTTTCTCAAGACATTCCCAGATATCAAAACCAAGTGACATCAAATATGTCTTCATCGTTATTCTCTAGAATGCATAATTTTTACCAGTGAAGAGAGGTTATCTTAACAATGACAAACTGTCTTGTGCCTAATTTTCTACCATGCTTGTGATAGGAGGATCTCCTTGAAGATTTTAATCTTTTGTTATAAGGAGGTCGCTTTGATACCAATTGTTTGAGATCACAAGCACTAAGAGGGGGGATGAATCTATGTAAATTAAAACTTTTTTGCTTAATGCCAATTTTAAACCCTTTAATGATGTGTCGCTTTAAACTATGAGCATTCAATCAAAAATATGTCATGCACAATAACACCGAGCACATAGATTACCATAGGAAAACATTTTAGGAAAAAAAACCCACCAAAACCATTACTTATATTACAGAAAGAAAGAACTTGCAAGAATATTACATATCCTACAAGATTTGTTTTAGTGAAGCACTAACCCTACAAGGAGCACCAACCCCTTACACCTTTGATGATATTACGCACAACAAAATAACTCAAGTGAATATTATGCATCATAAGATATTTCTTTAGTGAGGAACCAACCCCACAAGGAGCACTAATCCCCAAAATATGCTAAGTTATAACTCAAACTTAATTTACATATACATTTTGATCATCTAGTTACAACAATTGCTTTTACAATAGATTATGATCACCTTTTCTATATCTGTCTGTATCCTTCTTTTCACTCTCTTCTACTCGTCTAATTCGATCCTTCTGCTCGATCAATTTTCCACCCTTATTATCTTTTCATCTAATAAATCTTTGTTTCATCAATTTTCTCTTCTCTTTCCTCTCTTTATTCTTATATCGTTCTTTCTTATCTTGATTGTATCATATTCTCTCTTTTGCAGCTTTTCCTTAGCTTGAATGCTTATTTTCTTACTTGAGCAACAACTCAAAATAGCTCCAAGTTCTGGACTATATTCATAATCGACCCAATTCATCACTTTGAGTTGTGTGTTGTGCAAATTTCTTCTCTTTCGCATGATAATTTAGACTATTAAATGCATACAGCTAACTCTAGATTTTGTTTCTTCTATATTTGTCTTGATTACACTATTTTCCATGGATGTGCAAGAGTAATTTATTAGTTTAGCCTAAAAATAGATTTTCCTATCTTTTTTAAAATTTGCAACATGACCCATATGAGTGAGCTGTTTTATTCTTCAATATTTTATTCTTCCTTGAAACTCGAGATCTTTTAGAGAATGTAACTGCATTTCCAAAAATTCAATAAGCATTAAATGTTGACAGCTGAAATAGTGGATTTCTTCATTCTTTGTGGAGTTAAAGTTGTGCATCTAGCTGCAATCACTCTGCAATTGTATCACCATTGATTTTAGAGAACCAAATCTCACTTATTCATGTTTGAATCAAATTGATTGTCTTCGACCCTTTTCCAGTCCAAATTCTATTATTTCGTGACTTTCATTATCTTCTCTAACTTTATTCTTTGTATCGCGGTACTTTTCTTTACTCAAAAATTTTTTAGTTATCCATGGCTCCTTTTTGATTTTTGCGGCTTATAAAATGTCACTCAGAGTTCCTCCTTGTCTGCTACCTTCCCGCAGCTTTGTTCCAAGTCTGCAACTCTATCTCTTTTACTTACGAGCTTTTGTAGTCTATCGTGGTTATCTTCCATTCTTAGTAGCTTATCTAGTTCTTTATGGATTTTCTCTTTATCTGTGGCTTCGCTTCCAACTTCCTTACTTTTTTAGCTTTTCCTTCACTTCCACAACGCTTCCTTCACATTCGTGGCTTCACCTATGGCTCCATTTTGCTTCGCAGCTTCATTCCTTTACTCATGGCACTCACTTACCTTCCGTTGCTACTCCAAATCATCGATGACTATCTCTAGGCTTTTTTCCTTTACTCACTGCACTCACTTATCCTATATGTTGCTTGCACAAGACTGTCTAAGTCCCTTTAGAACTCTTCCTTAATCATCCTAAAGCCTCCATGAGTTGACACTACCAATCAACCTTCATCTTTTTAGCTTGCTCACTTTACCAATTTGGATCCTTTTTCCATCAATGCACCTTGACATCAAATAGTCCATCTTGACATCAATGAAAACACCCATGACATATGAAAAAGTTTTAACAGTTCATAATAAACCATGTCAAGAAGGTAATTATTATCTCACGCCATATGAGTATATTATCCTTGTCCACGAAACACCATAGTGCTTCCTTTCCTCTCAATGAGTATACCAGCATATTCCTTCTGTCTCATTCATTGCATAGCTACTCTTTCATTATAGGGTAAAAATGATTCAGGATTTTCTTCTCCCGTATACCTTGGTAGCATAGTTCTTCCCAACCACCTAACTATCTATGGTTTGATAACCCTTGTTACAAGCTCTCAACACCATGACTAACCATTTCATATACTCAATGGGACTAGTTATCACAAGAAATGCTTTTAGTATCACGGATTAAATTTGCATCTCCTCATTTGATCACTCCCTCCTTTGTTGGCTCAACATATTATAAATCATGTACATTCTGTGCATACATATGATTCAAATCTTCCTTACTAATAGGCTCCATGTAGGGAAACATCCTTGTACCATCCATAGGAATTACTACTTGTTCATCATCAATTTCAAAATTAATATAACAAATATTAAAGCATAGGTCTACATTGTTTTCATAACAACATGAACAACCAAGTAATGTAGGGAAGTTATCTTCCTCTTCCAACTCTACAACCTCAAAATAACCCTTGAATTTTTCCCCCCTATATGGTGATTATTTCATGCTTCAAAACTCCAATGGGAATTTCCTTGGTCTTATTTACCATATACAATACACTAGAAGAAGGTTGTAGTCATGGCCTCCCCATCCTATTCCACGCATCCAAGGTAAGAATGTTTACCTTTGTGTCAATTTCAATCATGATGTTTCTCACTAGTCCATCCATCAATAATTACATCCAAGGTGATTTCCTTGTCATATTCATGCTTCTAAGGTTGGTAGATTAACATGAAGTATCTATCTCTCCCTTTCATTATCCATGCATTGAATCTTCTACTGTAACCATTCACCTAGTAGGGATATTATATTGTCTTGTCTAAGCATCCGACAGACTTCCTTTAATTCATCAATGCCCTTCTCATGTATTTCACTATACTTTGCATTATTTTTGTCTATTTAATATCCTTGAGTGCAGTTGATGTTATACTACTTAAACTCAGGAATGTGAAACTCGACTAAGAAGGCAGTCACACAAAGTTTCATAATCCACTACCATCTTGTGTGGATCATATTTGTGGTACCAACTATGCATGCAACCATGTTATGTAGTTGTAAGCTAACTGGACTTTTTATATAAAGTGGTGATCCCTTTGGCTCTTCATAAGAGCTCACATTTATGCACATGTTTAACTACATCCTCTAGTATTTGTGTTGTTTGTGAATCCTCATGCCCCTATGGAGATATGGAGAAATCTCTCATTTTTCTATTAAAGGTAGTTAAATTATTTGTCTAACCATCTTGGGATGGTTGTTTATAACATTCCCATTTTAAGACTTTAGAAACAAGGGAAAAAAAATTACACAATGTTCTCTATTCTAAATAAAACATCATTTAGAACACACATTCCATGCCAATCAATCTCATAACAGATAACCATATGCAGTTGTAATGACTCGGTAATTTACCGATCTCTCATTCCATGACTCAGTTACCAACCAATCTCTCATGTTTGCCTTAAAATATAGAATACTTTATGTATACTACATATACTTGGTTTTCCTACCCTATTCCGGGTACTGAGTGATCTATTTAAAGAACCTATCTAAATATTTGTTACCAATATTCATCTGACATCATGTTTCTTTAAACTAGGTGACATAGGACAATGCAACCAGCAGCTTGCGATACTTTGGCCAAATATTTTCAACATATTGTTCATGTTACTATTCCTAGATGGCATACTCGTCAATTCAGAATACTGTCCTTCACCTCACTCTAATGTTATCTAGAATGGTCTTTACTGACTACTGTCAGTCCACTTGCCTAAGGTTTGACCCTAGCCCAGGTTAGCAACATAATTTTTTATAGGAAGATGCTCATGATGACTTAGGGTATATGGGCATACTCGATCGACCTAAGTTGACCGAATGTGCCAAGGTACCCTGAGTCATAGAAAGCTATTCCCTATTCTAAACATGCTACTAACTTGACCTAGAGAGAAACTAAGATCAAGTCCAGATGTGTGTAGATCTAGATGAACAAATATGGAAGGGTGTTGCCACATGTCAACTGCAACACTGTATCCTCAAGAAGCCCTTGGTCTTCTCAAAGGTACAGTCCTGCAGTTGGTGTGTGCCAACATCCGTTAGAACTAATTCATCATGATGTACATACCCCTTGGTGGTCATTAATTCATAATTAAATTGGATTAAGATTCATATTGCAGCAACCATGCCTAACCCTAATTCCAACATTCATTAAGTTCTATATCCATAATTAATCTGATTTGATATTAAGAACTTCATTAACTCATGTTTTCATTTATGTTCAATAGCTGGTCATAACAAGCAGTTATCCCAAAAATAGGGCAGCAAACATCAAACGTTTAATTTTTAATGCAACCTAGTTGTCCAAAGTAGGTGTGTCATCCACCTAGGTGCAGCTAGTATTTACTTTATATAAACTAAGTACAAAGATTAAAGTTCATAACCACCATTCCTTTTATTTTTCATTCTTTTGAGAGAGGAAGAGTCTTCCTCTACATGGTTAGATGTTAGGGTTAACATAACCTTTTTATCATTCATTACTCATATAGTTTAATTGTATGTCTAATACATATTTCATTATTAAACTATAGTTGTTTAGTTAGAGAACGACATCTTTTGCAATTTAACAAGTTTCATTATAGTAAGGGAGATTGTACTATCCCCTTAATCCAACTTATTAATTGATAACAGTAATAGTATACAAACAGATATAAGAATATCGACAAGATATCATTCCTATTTCCTTCATACAAAGTACAAGAGAATTTACACCATAATTTGGAGTCAGTCTCCAAACCTTTCAATTTATCATGATAAAATATACATTTACAAGACTATGCATTTCAGGTATACCACATGTCGATCAGCATTAAGATCATAAAAGAACATCACTTTTATTTTTCAATACAACTCAAAAATGAATCGAAATTCTTTACAAAAGATCCAGACTTAAATAAGCCAATACATCATAAAAAAATTTGCCTTCTTTTATCACTTACGAAGTCCATCTACAAAAATTTCTAGCATGGGTTAGTTCATTGAACTAAGCATGATAAGCACTAAGCATTAAAACGAAGTGCATTCCAATAATTGTTCCATTAAAACAACTCTATGCTTTAATGAAACAATTAATAAGTATCATACAAATAAGCATAAGTAATAACAACTAGAAAAGAAGTACAATAATGAGTCTGAATTCACTTTTAATAAAAGAGCGTAATATAATCAGCAACAACTACATTATAACATATAGTTTAATTGATCCAATCAATTACTTTTTAAACAAACAACAGATCTTGTCATCTAATTATTTCATAATTCATTCTGAATTGAAATACAGAATTTATCTTACTATGTAACAAAAAGAGTTACTTTCAGCATAGTATATAATTATGATGATTCATCCTACAACTTAAATAAATAAGAAGAAGAGTCAATACAGAACTATCCACCATTCACTAATCATCTGAAAGATAGAAAACAGGTTCAGAAAGTACTCAACTGATTACTCACATAACTGCTTCAGTTCAAGGAAACCAATGTAAGGATTCAACATTAAAGAGACAAACATCTAAAACAAGAATCCCAAATCAATCCGAGAAGGGATAGAGAATCAAACATTCAACTTTCAAGCCTTAACTAAATTCTACATTATAGAAGATAACATTCAAAGATCTGAAACCATACATTCCAAAAACCAAAGCAAGACTCACACAAGGATAGCCTCTTCTCGTGTCCATCTAGGGAAGATTCATAACATGCTAGAGTGCTAACAGAGGAGTTCTTCCAATAACAAAATCCCAATGGAGCATGAATCAGTCAAACAAAGCAATTGGTCTAACATGATTACATTTTTCCTTCAACAAAACAGACTCAGCTAATCATTTTCCACACCAAGACTACAATCGACTTAGTACAAAAATAGACTAAACAATCCACAAGGAAGTTTCCATCTCAGAAGAGTGGTTTCCCACTATTTCCTACAAGACAGAAAGGATAGAAAATTTGAACCCAAGAAGTCGAACAGGCCTAAGAGAGTAATCACTCTACAGCCAAGAAGAGAGTCGAGCTACAGAGAAGTTCGATCAAATGAACTTATCTTTACAAAAGTTAAAGGATCTCAAATAGAAAAGATCCAATCAAGAATTCATTTATTTTGTACTATCAAATGAATTCCCATTTCTATTTCAAACTCAGAATTTCTTTTTCTAGTTCCCAAAAGAGAACACAAAATCAAACCCATAGTTTATAGAAAGTGATACTTCTAGTTTCCCTTATGAATTCAAAATTTATCGAACAATAATATCAACATGAACCTGGTTCATCTATTCCACATTGTTTAAACACAAGATCGAATTCATTCCATAGAGAGAAGTATACAGTACAATCCCAAGGTAGAAGTAAAAATTCTGGACAAAACAAGATACAGTCCACAAGAGAAATCAATTCCTTTTCTCCTTTTAAAGACCTAGAGTTCCATTCAAATGAATCTATAAGAGAGTACTAAAACCCAACACCAGTATTAAGCTAAGAAAGTTTCTATAATACTCATGAGCCCAATAGAAACTGAAATCCCAACTACAAGGTCTTACACAGCTCCATACAAAAGAGACATATAGTTCATGATCATAATGAAGAACAAATTATACGAAACAAACCTGAACCAGAGGTATTAAATCCTACCAACAAGATTCAGTATACGGGAGTATTCAACTCTTCTTTCTTTTAAAAACCTAGAAATCAATTAAAAAGGATCTAAAAGAGAGTAAGAAAACCCAACACGCGTTTAAGTCAAGCAGGGTCTCAACATTACCCTCAAAATTGACTGAAACAGAAATCACAACAAATGACTTTCACAGCTCCATCTAGTACATAAAGATTGAGACAGAGAATGTATTCATTCCAATCAACTAACACAAGAAGAAGTATGCACACTGCATTTCCATAAACTTCTAAAACCATTATCGACTATTTCAAACGAGCTCTAATTCATACTAGTGAGTAAGTAACAATATAGTATTGAACCAGATACATTTTCATAAAAGGTCCACCTCCTTCTAACAAAATAGTCAAGACTTTCAAACAAGACAGCGGGTTACCCAGAGTAGAGGAGAGTAGAATATCCTCAACATTTACATGCCATCACATACTCAAGGTAAACGGTATAGTCTGGGATAGAAGTATCACAACCATTCCAAACTCAAGATGCGTCCAGGAGAAGTTTCCAAAAGAGACTTAAATCAAAAACCATTAAATCGAGCTCCTTTCAAGCAGACAGTCCTGAATATGAATTCAAACCAACACAAAGCTTTGAGCACAAATTCAGAACAACACAAGCCTCGAATACAAGTTCAAAACACACAAAGCTTCGAACACAAGTTCAGAATAACACAAGCCTCGCATACGAGTTCAGTACTAAACACAAAGCTTAGAATATGAGTTCAGAACCAAACACAATGCTTTGACTACAAGTTCAGAACACATAAGCCTCGAATATGAGTTCCACATGCATATTACCATTGAACTTGTGCAGAGAGAGAATCATCCAAATATTATCATTATCATGCAATGGACTCATATCTAAAAATCATAGGGATTCATACAACCAAGAAAGTAAATAACCAGACAAAACATGCAAACATTTATCTCATGAGAGCAGAATTGTTTTAATGAAACATTTAGAAGAAAGCAAGAAATCTTAATGGGTAGAGCCTATCATGCCTGATAGTGCTTCTTCCAATTTGAAGGAGACTTCTAGTCGAGCTACCAACTCTTTTTCTCCTCCACAAAAGATCAACAACCAAACATCTTTCTCTTCAATGCCTCATATACTTTCCTTGGATCGAAAATAGACCAGAGAAACCAAAAATAGCCACAAAGTAAAATTCAAACTGCTGGTTCGAAGAACCAGATAGCTCCATGCAGAGCAAAAATCGCAAGGCATGTAAGACCAAACAACCTCCAAAAAATCTGCCTTCCTTGTTTCCAAGATGGTTTGCACAGCAAAAATTGAGGTTCATTAATGCAATTACTCCCCAATCTCCCACCTATCTCTCCTTGCCACCGCCTCCTAAAACTAGCGAATGTTATTTCCACTTCAGCATGCATTTCCAACTTTAGTGAAGACTCCACATATGCTTCCACTAAGTTTACTTTCCTTTTCCAAAACTAGCAGTACTTCCCATTTATTCAAGTAAATCAAATCAAATAAATGTCATTGGAACCGTCGCCAAAATTTCATGTGACCCTAGGTTCCCTTTCAATAGTTTAGTATAGATTTCCACAACTTAGGTTACAACCTTAGGTTTAATCAAAATCATTTCATAAGTAATTGCCACCTTAGGTTAGATCAAATTCACAACCAAATAGAATTAGGTATTAGGTTAAAATAGCCTAGCATTACCTTAGTAATTTCTCCCTTATTCCATTTAGCACATCAACTTAGGTTAGGACGCCATCCCAACAAAATAGAATATGAAGCTTAGGTTAGATTGCAACCCAAATAAGTAGACATAGCTAGGAATTAGGTGCATTTACCTAGTTTAGAATTCTGTTAGGATCATCCCTTAGGTTTAGGATTTAGATTCCCTTTAAAGTCATGAATGCAGGCTTCGTTCCACTTACACTATTAAATGTCCTGAAGAGATCGATCCCAAAGATCCAAGCACAAACATACAACCGAATGCAGGCACGATCTTACAAGATCAAATAATTTTTAACATACAAAGTTTTAGTCTGCTACGTCTCTCAACCTATGAATGTCAGTTTACCATTCAGTCTGGTAAGGAGATTTAAAACATTCCTTGGATCACTGAATTGATCCAAGGATGAGTTAGTTAAAAGAGATAAGTTTACAACCCTCAAAACCAGATTGCAACTCACCTATCAGAATTGAAAATGGATTCTTGTAAGCCATATCATTTCTTAGTCTAATGAATTCAAGAGTAGAAATGATTTATCCATAACAAGCATGATTTTCAACAATCAAGGGAACACACCTCATTCAAGAAAATCACATGCCAACACTTGCAATGCAAAAGAGAATTATAACAGTTTGTCAAAGGTGTTACATCGTTAAATTTTGGACTCATTTCAATTAGTCATTTTTGACCGTGTTTGGGGTGATCATCAAATGCTCTCTAAATTTTAAACACTCCATAGATGAAGAGCTTTCCGTTTTCCACTTTATCAGATTTTTTCCTAGAGGATAGATTAACAGTCATTCGTAGTCTCTTTTTGCGATCATAAAATAATAATAGTAATAAAGTAAATTAAATATTTGAGATAATAAAATGATATATACTTTTGAGATTGAAATGATAGTAACAAAAGTAAAATAATTATATATAAAATTTAAAATATATTTTGTTATTTCCTCAAACTATTTGAGGTTAAGGCCAACCTCATTTCAAGAAATAATTGTGGAATTTTTGGGTTTTGTTTGGTTACACATGTGAGAATATTTTGGGGATTCTTTATTTTTGGTCAAATAATGTTATTGCATTTTTCATGGCATGTGGGCAAGTAAAAAGGTAAAATAACGAGTTTGGAAACTTGTTGGATTTTTTTACAGGGGAATTGGGAGGGGGTATAAAGCCAAAATATTCCCCCTTTTCCAACATCTTCATGTCCCATGCATAGAAGGATATTTTTGAACAGATTATTTCTCTTCCTTCAAAGAATAAAGGGTAGAAAAAAATCTATCAAAAGGTGAAATTACAAATGCATGGTGGACATATATGTAATTGTGAAAACATGCAAATTGTTTGATAGTAAATGGAATTGGATTTATCTTATTGTTTTCTCCTTGCATGAAAATTATAGGAGCCTGTACAAGGCATGTGAGCTATTTGAAAAAAGGCTTGAAAGAAAGGCGGTCTCATGGACAATAATGATTGTTGGATATACATAAATGGGATTCATTAAAAGTGATTTGGAATATTTCTAGAAAAGGCAATAGAAATGTGTAGAGATAAACTTCAAAACATTTCTCAACATATTCCCTATCCATGACAAAATTAGAGCTTCGAGAAAGGCACATGGACTATTTTTAAGAATGCCATGAAAAAATGCGACTATGATTGTTTGCAGGATATGCACATAATGGACATGTGAAAAAGGCATTGGAACTTCAAGAAAATGCAAAACTGGATGGGTGTAAATAAAAACAACACAACCTTTGCCAACATTTTACTAGCCTATGACAAATAGGAGCCATGGAATAAGGTTTGGAGTTTCTACTAAGGCATTAGCAAAGAGGAATTTTCCAGATGTTATAGTTGCTAGTGTGCATGTAGAGATGTATGAAAAATGTGGAATTAGGAACTTGGAATGTGAAATATTTGACAAAATACCTGGGAGAAATGTGGGTCACTCAAGACCTCTTTTAAATTTTATTTTTGACATTTCATGTGTTTCCGCCTTTGAATTCTCCTTGGGCGGTATTGGTTTGTTATTATGTCACTCCACCTCAACATTGTGACTTATTTATTGAGTTGATGAGTTGGTCATTCAACTTGGTGGTGGTAGTTGAGCGAGCTCACCCATTATCTCAATCAACCATGTTGAATGAGGTGAGTTTGTCGTGGCATGTTGTGGTTAATGGATGTGTTAGCATAAGAGTTGGTTTATTGATTCACTGTGTTGGTGCCCAATTTAACCCTTTAAATAAATCATGTTTTCCTTGTGCGTTATTCAGTCCCTTTGATACTTTTTGCGCTACCTCATATGGTTGTAAGCTTCCTGATGTGTTCTTCACTTCCCCGAGCTTCACACTTAAAGTAAATTATACCATCATAAGGTTTGTCACATGTTTTAAACTAATGCTTTAAAATCTTGCGTGTTCTATGATGGTTTCATGATTTTCATGTTTTAGAGGGAATAGGAGAGGCCATGATGGTCTTAGTGATATATTTAAACATTTGAAACAAATCTTCCTTTTGAAAATGCCTTTACGTAAATTTACAAATTTTCATTGATGCATTCATGTAAAATACAAATCCAACTCCAACACCCGGTGAAGGGAATATTCATCAAATATTACAAAAAGAGGATATGAATTATTTGCATCATTGTACCTTTCAAGTCCGCATAGCTTTCTAAAATGCAAAATTCTTCCGAGGCCTTGAAAAACAAAGGACACATGACACATTTTTTAAGCATTTGATCAAAACTTGTATCCTTGTAACATTGTAATTTGTAGCTCAACAACTTGTGTTAAAATGTAATATGCATCCCAAACTCTGAAACCCGAAAGAGGGAACGTAGCACTCTATTAATGTGTCTCATGATAGATTGTATTCTCGGAGCTGTTGAAAAACTACAAAATTCTTACTCACCTCTGATCCCTACGATATCTATACACATAGACAAATCTCAATTAAATTTGAATTATATTTCTACAACCACAAATGTATAATACATAAAATGCTTTCCGCCATTAATGAACTACATGTGAAGGAGCTCTATGTTTGAAAATACATCTAATTACCACACACTACGTTCAAAATTCAAAGTAATTAAACATTTCTGGAGCCCTAAGAAGAGAAAAAGATCCCTAAAACCCCAGAAAGAGCTACGTTGAAGAATTATGGAGGTGAAATTGTGTGTTTACTTTCGTTTTAAACATGCATTTTGGAATTTGAGCTACTCTTACAACTCTGATATACCTTTTTTGGATTATGGTAAAAGTAAGGGTTTTGATAGGACCCACATCCATGTTACCAAAGGTTGTAATGGGTCAGATAAGCTTGAAAAAACATAAGAGTATCTAGTCTTACAACAAAAAAGAAACCATAATCCAAAAATATTTGGATAGGCCCACAACTCGGGCTACATAGGTATATTAGTTTTTAAGTTCATTCACAACACCAATCATAGCATAATCCACAATATTTCCAACCAAAGTTTCGGCAACACTTAACATTTCCTTGCATATATTTTGGATATGGAGCCAGGTTTCATCCGTATAATCTTTCCATTTGTTAATAAACTTAAAAACTTTGTTAATGTTACCAACAACTCCATGAATCAAGTCCACTGCTGCGTCAACACTCTTTTCCACATCAGCACAGAGATCCAAATCAGGATTCGGTTTTGTCGTATCCTCAGAAATATCCTCAGCAATTTCCTCCTCGACATCCTCCTTAGCAACATCCTCAACACTATATTCATATGCAAATTATTCACCATCCACTTCATCCTCCTCAGCTGTAGAGCTAGTTTCCTCCTCTGCCTCACCCGAGTCATTCATTTTTTCACCAGAGATAGATAGGCATTATTAAGTCTGAGAAGAATCTCGAGAATTAGATCATCCTTCAAAGAACCCAAAACACCCAACAAAGGAGAAAGAGCACCAATAGAACTGGGAGAGGGGGGGGGTCATGAGAGGGGGGGAGGTTTGACATCAGGGGTGGAGAGTGGTCAGTAGGAGAGGAAGCAACAACACGGTTACTAGTAATCTCAACATCTGGGTCAGGGGAAAGAGTGGGATTCAAGTGCTGATAGATGTAGTGAGGGGCTGGGTGGGGAGGAGACGGAAGCAAGGAGTGGTGGTGGGCTGAACCAACAATAATAGGGAAACATTTTATAGCACGAGCATCCATAACATGCTTAAAAAGTAGATAAATTAAACCTTGATGAAGTAAATTACCTTCACCTGCTCAAGCCTTTTGGATATACAAAACTAGAGACTGCTAAAGAAAGTTGGCTAAGTTAACCTTACCAGCATTATGAAAGTGAGCCAAAATGAAACCAGGGGAAAATACATAATGTATCTACCATCTTGGAGGTTTATACATTATAATGGTAGATACATATTGTATCCACCCTCTTATTTACAAAAGCTTTTAGAAATAATTCTAAGACCATAAACCATCTTGTATCTACCCTCCATGGTAATGTACCTCATAATCTGCTCTGTAACTCTGTCCCAGGGATCCTTGAGAGAGGTATTCTCATAACCCAGATTTGTAGATGTAAACTTTCTCTTTTCTCTTTGCAAAAAAGGCCGCTATTTCCACCTTAAATGACTTCTTAAATTAAATATCACCATCATTGGGGGAGTCTAGTAGCTTCAGCAATACTCTCCACCAAGATTTCAAACTTAAATTTTCCCACTTTAACGTGGCACTGCTTCTAGGAAGACAAAACATTGCTAGACTCTACAACAGAGTGCCCAGAGAGCCTTTATATAAAATTCATGACCCCCTTACCCTCAAGAATTTTCTAGACCTCCTCATCTTTGTTAAGGTCTTCACAATTTGCAGGCTCCAACTGAACCATAACATCCCCCATTTGTTTCTTCGACAGAAAACAAAAACCATAAATGCCTTGAAATAGAAAACATTTACGGGCATAAATAAATAAATCCAAGTTTCTTTTGACATGTTTCAACCCGGCGATGGGATGTATACCTTTATGATTAAAAATATTCATTAATGAATCAAATTTTGAATACTTGGCTTCCCACGTGGGACTGGTAATCTTAATAAAATAATCTTTCAAATCATCATAAATGGAAGTGTCTCTGTCGGTGAGGGAAGCATACGGATAAATAAATCTAAAACCCAAATAATCAGTATAAGTGATGTAAGCAAGAAACTTACTTAAGTTATCACTTTTTAGAATAGTCATCCTTAAAGGCTTTTAGAAATAATTCTAGAAATTACCTAATCTATATTTGTTGTTTTTGCTGAGAGACTCCAATATTAGCAAGCAGATTAGCTACCTTATTTCCTTCCTTGAAAACATGTTGATATTGACCATTGCTAAAATGAGAGTGGAGTATTCGGATATCCAATATGATACTGCTAATAGTCTAACTAGAGATACCCTTGTTATTAAGGAGATTAATCATATTTTGGGAGTTGCTTTCCATAATTATGTTGATTCTACCAAAATTTGTGGTAAGTTCAAGGCCTTTTAAAATGGTTAGAGCCTTAGCTCTATGGTTTGAGCCCATGTCAAAAAAGGAGGTGGAAGTAGCCATTGGTTTTCCAATTTCATCTGTAATAGCAAAACCCCCACTTGAAACACCTGAATTATCTTTAGCAACCCCATCAGTGTTGAATTTGATCCATCCTAATGGGGGGAGGGTTCCAATTAGTACTAGCCCTTAAAGTAGCAAAATTATGAGGATGTAGGGGAATCTGGAGTTGCTACATCTATTGTCTATCCATGTTGAGGACAATTATAAATTTATGTTATTTCCAAATGCATCAATTCCAATTTTCTTTTAGAATTGTTGTCATCATATTGAATACCTAGTAAGGATTACTTTGTTGATCCTTAAACATTATCTTGTTACATTCTTTCCAGATGTTTCATAGAATATGAGGAAGGAGAAATTTATAGGAAATACTGAAAATGGGATGTCGAAAGAAGGGCACACATTGACTAATGGCATCCGAAATGGACTTGGGGAAGACATTAGATACTCTAAAGATATTAAGGAGGAGACTCCAAACATAGACCGAGAAATTACAATGAAATGTAAATGAGCGTAAGATTCAATAACATTAAAACACAACATGCACCTAGTAGGTAAAGAGTAACCCCTCCTTTTGAGATTCTCTCCAAAGAGAAAGGCATCTTTGGATGCTAGCCAAGTGAAAAATCCAGCTTAGGGATAACCTGAGGCAACTAGACTTGATGAAGTGCAGAGCCCTCCGAGCTATGAGGAAGAGAAATATAGGAAACCTTAACCGTAAATGAACCTGAATATGAAAGAGGCAAAATTATAACATCCATCAAAGAAGATACCAAAAATAAGTGATGTGTCAATAACATCTTTAGTTTTCCTATCAATTGAATCTAATGACAGCACGCTTCCTCCCAAATGGGTATGTCCCTACATGGGAATAAGGAAGATCTATCGATATAATTTGAAATGTAAAGACCACAAGATCTAATTATCCTCGATCTTATGAGATCCCAAGAGGGGTTAGCAGATAAAGCATTGTCTCCGATCCATTTTTCATTCCAGAAGGCTATTTTATTACCATTACTAATTTTCAATCTAGTGCCTACCTGGGTCAAGTTTCTAGTGCTTTTGATGGAGTTCCAAATAGCCAAACCATTTGGGGTGTTTTCATCAAATAATTCCAACCCTGAGGAAAGGTATTTAGAAGATTATCATCCATGTCCAAGGGTATTTTCCATTATTAGTAATTTCCCAGCCTAGTTTTACAAGAATTATATAATTCATTTCAGCTATTCTACGCAAGCCCAAACCTCCTAAATCTGTAGGTTTACAAACCAATTTCCATGAGACTAAGTGGATTATCTTTCTTTCTTCAGATCTTGACTAGATGATTGTTTTTTATAATTTTTTCAATAACATCAGCCACCGAATCACGCATTTTTAGAAGATACATAAAATAGATTGGCAGATTCTGTAAAGTGGCCTTAACTAGCTGAAGCTTCCTAAACTAACTACGGAGAGTTCCTTTCCATCCAGAAAGTTTCTTTTTGAATCTGTCTATAACCAATTTCCATAGCTTATTTTTTTTCCTATCTTCCCAGAAAAATCGGGAGACCTAGCTAAGAAGAGGGTATTGTTGGTGCAGATCCATAATATTGCAACCAAATATATCAACAATTTTCCTCTTTCTATTAGCCAAGGAGACAGGGTAGAGAATGCAAGGATATTGATAAAAGCAATATACTTTTATGCCCAAAAAAATTCTTTTGGCCAGAAGTTGATTGATAGCAATCCAAAATACATTTCAAAACCTTTGCTTCCTAAAATAAAGCTATACCTAGTAGTAGAGTTTCATCAACAAATTGGTTGTGAGAAGTTGTTGGAGTTCTAGATGTAGTAGTGATGCCTTTGATGCTGCCATCTATTTTTTGTGTCGGGTTTTTCAGTTGCTTCCAAAGTTCTACTGAGAGTATCAACCATGATTATAAACAAGAAGAGTGATAGAGGATCCCCTTGCCTGATTCCTTGACTAGAGGGAAAGTAACCTTGAGGGATCCCATTTATAATAATGGATAATTTAGGAGTTGAAATACAGTTATAAATCCAGGATCCCCATTTCTCCCCAAAACCAAATTTCTCCAAGACCTAAAGTAGAAATGGCCAACTAAATCCATCAAATGTCTTTTGCATATCAAGTTTGATGATCATACTGGCTGAATTTTTTAGAGAGGCAAAGTGCATTGCCTCATATACTAAAATGATGCCTCTTTATATCAATCTACCTCCTATGAACCCATTTTGTTGTTCTAAAATTAGACTAGCCATCAAAGGTTTTATCTTGGATGTGAGAATTTGGGTAGTAATCTTGTATGAATTATTGCAAATTCTGGTGGGCCCATAGTTAGAGATCAATTTGGATCCCATTTACTTGGGTGCAAGGAAAACAAAGTTATAATTCCATTCCTTTAAGAGGAGGTATTTTTGCTGAAACTCTAAAATAGCAACATGCAAATCACATTCAACAATGTGCCAGAAAGTCTAAAAGAATGTCACGGGGAAACCATCTGGGCTAGGTGATTTATCACTTTTCATATCAAATACTACTTTTCTTATTTCTTTCACTAAGAAGGGTTGGGTGATTTTGTTATTCATAGTATCATTGATCAAATTTTGAATATGCTAAAGCATTTCTTGACAATCCTCTTCACTCGTGGCAGGGCCCTCATGCAAGAGACTAACACAATAGTTGATAATCTCAACAAAAAAATCATCTTCTTTATTTATATAGGTGTCATCCATAGTGACCAACTCTTTGATTTTATCTTTGTTGTTATGTTTCATGGTAGTCATATGGAATAATTTCATATTTCGATCTCCCTACTGAAGCCATATGGCTCTGGACCTTTGACGCCAATAGATTTCTTCCTTAGCAAGAGTATTGTTGTAGTCAATGAGAAGGGAGAGCTCATGTTGATGAATTTGGGGGTATCTACCATTTGAATTGATCTCCTCCGATATAGAAGCAAGCTTTATAGTTAACAAATCCTTTCTTCTACGGATATCTTCAAAAACCCAAGTTTTCCAATTTTTAAGCTTATTCTTGACAAAATTAAGCTTCTTAGTGTACCTATACATAGCTGAGACTTGGATCTCATTCTTCCACCAATCCTTGACAAAATTTTCTAGCTGATTATTTTACAACTAAGTCAGCTCAAAATGAAAAGGGGTGTTTTGATCATTGATCTTGCGAGGCGGTGAGGAGTAAAGGGAAGTGATCTGAGGCAATCTTAGGCAGGGCCTGCAAGTATAAATCATTATAATGAGCAATCCAATCCATGGAAATAAGGAATCTATCCAATTTAATTTGAATTTGATTACTTCCAAGACATCTATGTAACCAAGTATAGGTAGCTCCATGAAGGTCAATATCAAAAATTCCCCCATTATGATAAATTCAGCAAAGGATTCGAAGCTATTATTGTTGACATTGGTTCCGCCTTGTTTCTCAAATAGAAATAGAGGAGTATTGAAGTCTCCAGCTATCAGCCACGGTAGATGTTTACAGGAGTAATGAAAATCTAACAAGTCTTTCTATTTTTTTTCTTTCTGAGTTTCAGTATTAGGAGCATAGATATTTACATTAATCCAACCTAGATTAGAACCAATCTCTTGGAAGAAAATTCCCAGAAAATGGGGTGTTTTAATGATACATTCCCCAAAAATAATCTTCGGATTCCCAGAAGGTGCATAAACCTCCAACATTACCAGCAGAAACCTAAGAGACAACAAAGGAATTAGGCCAGAAATTATGTAGCATATTCTCTTCTTTCAATTTGGTTTCTTGAAGCATCAAAATATCAGGACATTTTTTTAGTCTAAAATCCTTAAGGATTCTTTTTTTTTGTGGAGCATTTAATCCCCAAACATTCGAAGAGAAAATATTCATTTCTTATATTTTGACTTACCTCCACTTGGGATGACAGACAACCCCTGGGTTCCTTTATCTATATTGAGGAATGTATCCTCCTGAAGATTGGCTGGATTAGTTTTTCTCCCTTTCATTTTTTTATTGCCCACATCAATTTTTGACTTAGTGTTATTTCTAGTGTTCTTTGCAGGATTACTATCAACTAAAAGTAGAGAAAAATTAGAGATGTTGGAATTCTCTTGAAGAGAAGATTGAGGACCAGGAGGGACAGAAGATGGAAAAGATAGCACGCGATGAAGGATAGGCTCCAGAAAATCACAAAGGGAAGGGGAAGAAGGAGGAGAGACAGATGAAGGGGAGGGGCCAAAAATGGGGAAGGTAAGAGGGAAGTTAGAAGAAGGTGAGGACGGAAGGGAAAGAGTAGAAGGATAAGGAAGAGAAGGAGAGGGGAAGGTAGAGGGAAGAAGAGAAGAAGTGGAAGATGGAAAAGAGGGAGCCTCCAACAAAGGAGGAAGTGGAGTAAAGATAGATAGAACCACCAAAGGGGGAGAACAAGGAGGAGGAAGTGGAGTAGAAACATACAGGGGAGCACACTCCTCTGAGAAGACATCAAATGGATTAGAATTACTAACATCATTTTTATTTTTAGGAATGAACTTACCTTTGTGCACCCACGACCGAACCTTCTCTCTAGTACTATGAGCTTGTTTGGAAGGGAAAGCCTAAGCACTATGTCCAATGTTTTTGTATTTATAGAAATCTTGAGGAATGTATTCTTATTCAATGGGTTGCACCCAAGTTCGCAGTTCAAAATGAAGATCAATGGAGGAAGAAAAAGGTGAGCTAATGTCAACATTGACGCATAATCTTAAATGTATGAATCTAGAGCCCACCTTAGTAGCTTGATCCACTGCTATTATAGAACCAATCGAGTGAGCTATGCCGTCAATGACAGAAAAATGCCAAAACTCCAAGGGGAGGTCAAGAAGACGGACCTAGATCAGGGCCTGGGACATTGTTTCAGTTTTAGCATTGACTATGGATGTCTAATGCCAGATGTAGAAGCCTCTCCTTTCAAAGAACCATAGTCCACACAGCAAATCATCCTAAAAATATTCTTTATGTGAGAAAGTAAAAATAATTAAACCATCAGAAAGAACAACAATATCAACCGGACCACATGAAGTCCATTTAATATGAACCCATTTTTGAATCTCTTCCATGGGAAGTCTGGGACCCATAATTTTTCCTATCAGTGATAATTCCCTAGAGGCTTGCGTAGCTTCGATAATCAAGGAAGGGATTTGTAAAGACAAATTCTCATCAATGATTTGAGGATGTATTTTTCCAAGGTCTGTAGTTTTCAAAGGGCCATCAGCAATGTCCTTCCATGAGCTAATAGCGACGTCATTGAAATTAGGAGGGGGGAAAATAGCTGACCCAGACAGATCCACCAGCAAAGTAGGATTTAGTCATAGCTAAAAATTCAAAAATTTACAGAGCGAGAAAAAAAATCAACCACGTAGTATTAAAACCTGATATACCTTCATTCTGATATTGTTAAGGGTTTGTGTGGATTGTGAATCAAAATTCCCCTATCATACCATTGTTTTTGCTTCATTATTCATAGAGGGGTTGTGTATTCTACCATTTATCACCATGAAGATAAAATTGACTGGAACCCATGTCACATCCAACATCTAAAGTGACCTAGATGATGTAAGTGATATAAACCTTGTAAATGCTGAACTTGCTAAATTTCTCTAAAGACTTCATACACCTGATATGAGTGAACTTATGGCCTCCATTGACGCAAGTGGTATTTATTTTGCTGTCATTTTCCCTCCCTCTATTTAATACCCAAAATTAGTATGGATGTGTGCTGAGAACTATAACCCTAAGACCAAGGACGTGTTAGATGATAGTGGTGCAAAAGTTTTATCATTGACATAGAAACATTTGATGAGGTGTTAGGACTTCCTAAATAAAAGAAGGTGGTGCACATAACAATCAAATAAGATGAGGAATTTTGGGCTTCCCCCTGTACTTAATTTTCTAATATCATGAATAATCAATGGTTATTGAATCGCAAAGGCTCTTACACAAGAATCCTTAAGAAATTGACAAGATCATTCTTTATTGAAGAGTTTCAAGAAATTATTACCCTCTTGATAAGGATTTCAAGGCTCGAATCTACCTTCTACTTCCATGAATGGATGATTAGGTATGTTCAAATCATTCTCATCTTCAAGGAAAACATATCCTGGGGAGAATTAATCAGTAACTCTTTCTAAGACCAGATCATCAATATGACTATGCATATTCATGAGGGATCAAAGCAAAAAAGTAATTTCTTTATGAATTCCTACCTTGTATACAATGTGGCATGCCATAAATCCCTACTCAAAATCCAAAGGGTAAGGTAATTCTTAGATTACATGGTATATAATGTTTAATCTCAGTTAAATTTGGAGAACCAAAGGGATGATTTTAGAAGGGCTCAAGATGCCTTTTTTTCACCCATAATATTCTTATTTAAACTATATTGGGAGAAATACACAATTTCATCCAAAGAAAGGAAATTTATCGATGATTTTGGGTGCTACTTTATATAGTTCAGGTTCCTCACTTACATCAAGGTGAGTGGTCTCTAAGGTACTCCATATATCATCCCAAGATACTTGGATGATAAATGGGCATTACTTGAATTATCAAGGCAGATTGATGAGGTGCACATACTTATTTCCAGTATGAATAAAACAAACGTCAAATTCCTAATCACTATTGGGAGATATATGTTCCCAACCATTGTCAAATTAAGACTCCTTGAGGGTGAAAAAAATAGGATGGTTATGCAAAATTTTCAAACAAGACCAAACTATGACATTAAATGGATATTTTAAATTATCTTGGGTAGCTCATATGAATGTGAACCTCATTATGAGGATTACTGGATGAATTGCATATATATGGAGTAAGTGAGAATCAAGGAATTTTCTAGAATTAATTTTCCCCAAATCATAAATTTCAAGGTTGTAGTTTTCCTTAAGGTCCTTGTTGATGAAAAGAAAATTATCATCATGTACTATGTTAAAAAAAACTTGGCATCACATCTAATGCCACCCATTGATTAAAATAAACTTGATCCAACTGGTTTTCATGAAAAAATTGTTGGGGTTAGCACACCGGTTGTACAAATATATTAATCACATCTAAGCATAAAAAAAATCAATATGGAAATAAACAAGAAGAAACAATACACAAGATTTAACATGGTTCACCCAGTGTGGGCTACGCCAAGAAACATCCAATTTATTATCATAAAGGAAATATAATGAATATTTTCAGTGTTCCACACATTCTTCGATGTCTTTTACTTTCTTCTCTACAAATTTCTCTTTTTCTAGCTAAAGGAAACTTCTCTTAATTCCCAAATGAGTTCTATCTCTTATAACCCTATTTTTATGCTTATATATACATATACAATATTACGAAACTTTAGCTATGTAACTACAACCATTAGATTCAATTTACAATTAAAGATAGACCTAATTCCCACAACTTAATTATAGTAGTCGCACACAAGAAACTGATGTCGATTATCCTTAATTGATACCATTTCCTCCTTGTCTGACCAATATTGTTACCTAGGTTACCGAAGCTGGTTTGTCAACCGACTTCATTTCCTATGTTTTCTAGCAAGTTTTGTAAAATCATGCCAAGTGAAGAAATTAATCTCCACAAATCAACAATCTCCCACTTGGAGATAAATTTTTGCACGGTATCGTGCAACTCCATCCTCTTACCCTTTCCTTGGCTTGTTTCTCCCTCCTCAAGTCTCAAACTTGAAGACCAACTGTAGTCAATTTTACACCCCACTAAGAATAAGGGAACCTCATGCACGTTGGCCTATCACCCAGCGGGCACTGGGCGCTCACCAAAGGCGTGAGAGGGAGCCGAGTCTCTCTTTTATGTGAGTCTAGTAGAAGGCATAGTTCATGATTCTGACTTAGTGATTTAACAGACATGAAGGAGCTATAGAGCTCAGGATGGCTTCTACACCCCTTCAGTCATAATAGAAACAAAGCACGCAATAGGAATAATATAACCAAGAAGTTGTAAATCTACAAATATACTTAACCATTCAAGTGAGGTTCTATGATTATACAAGATCAAAAGCAGAGTAAAAACATGCAAATAATACAGAAGGAGATCTTAATGTAAACATGATGGTAACCCTATCATATTCATTCAAAGTCTTGCTACAAAGTATCACAGAGGGGTAGACCATAGTCATGTTGCCATGTCTGGATTCATACATGTATTCTCACAAACCAAAAATTTCATTCCCCATTTTCCCCATTACATCCTTACTGGAATTCTTTACCCATTTTCATCCCATAGTTCTCACAGTAATTCTGAGAGCTCCGTTACCTCACTTCTGTCTCTTTGTTCTTTGCCAAGGGCATGCATATAAATAGGCATCTGAGCTCTAACAAACTCCTCTGCAGCCTCAGATCTATCCCCAAGTGTCAAGGTATGGGTCACCCCAGGTGCATGCCTCTCCATGTCATGATTAACTTTTTGGATCTTTCTATCGCAAGGTATATTCCCTCCAGGACACCCTGTCGCCAGGCTAGAACCTTATCCAAATGGGACACGTTCTTCATGTGTCCTACCCAAAAGGCCAAAAATGGCTAAGTCCTGAATTGTTCTTCATGTGGCGTGCACACCCTAGGTTCTCCAAGAAGCCTTTTGAACTCTGCCTTGTGCCTTCACTTGTGTGCTTCCTCCAGTCATGTGCACCTATGCACCCTTAAGATTTGGAAGCTATAATAGGGTCCCAACATTACCCCACACATCACCTGTTCTCCGCCCTCAGGAACCTTCTCAAAGAATGTAGTACAAAAATAATGCAAGGCCTTGCCTTGGAAAAGAATGGGGGGAAAGAATAAAAAATGGGGGAGAGAAAGAATAGGGGAAATTTTCCTAAAGAAGAAGAAGGGGGAAATTTTGCTGGAGGTCAGCCTCCAGTGTACTCCAAGTGCTGACTTCCTCCTGTGCTTTAGTGCAGATGTTACTAACCAAGGTGCTCACCTCATCAAAGGTTAGCCCCTCCCCTTATGTGGTAATGGTTTCCATCACAGTCTCCAGTTCTTTAGCGTGATCTTCCAAGGCATCCATCTTCCTTGTGATGACCTTGTAGAGCTCTTTTAGCCGGGTTTTGATTGAGACTCACCGGTTCTCAATGGCTTCAGATTTCTTTTCTACTTTGGCTATGATCCTTTCCTACTTCGGCTCTATTGCCCTTATTCTTTTCTCTGAATTCCTTCAGTTCAGCTTCGTCACTGGCAAGCAGTATGCTTGTCACTTTGTCTTGATCTGTGTAATGGTCGTAAGCGACCCCCACAGTTTGTGCAGCTGTTCTTACATCGGCGAGCACCTTGTTGTATTCGGCCACGAGTGCGATGACCTTCAACTTGTCTTCCTTCTCCAAGCGTGCCGCTACCTCTTCTGCCGACTCTAATGCCAAGGGCTGCCTCTCCATGGTGAGGATCTGAGTCAAGTCCTCTAGACATTCCAAGGAGGATCTATACTTTTACGTGGGAGGGTTAAGGTCTGGGTATTTCATGATAATCAATTGGGAGATGAGCTCCACCTTCTTGGAAACTTCGCGTACCCTGGCCTTTTCCTCCTAAAGCTCCCTCTACAGTTGAGCACTGATTAATTTCTCAAGGCTGAGATCCTTTGTTAGCTTCACCACTTCTTCCTTCCTCTTCTCCAACAGGTCCTCCAAGACTCGAACCCTGTCATTCCTACCGAAGAGCCTAGCCTCAATTTCCATGGAGACTTTTTTGAGCACGTTACACACTTGCTCATCAAATAGTTGTTATGTGTTTACAATGGGGTTGTCCCCCTTTCCTTTGGACAACTTTAATACCGCTCCTTGGTTAATCTCGAATTCAGGCTCATCGAGGTGGGATTCGAATGCCCATGATAACATCTTCCTTGTTCGCGGGTATCCACCCTCAGGGTCAAAGGGACTCCATGGCGGTGAGCTCCTTGGTGGGCACGGTACTTTGGAAATGCATGCACAAAACTTTGTTGGGGTCATCAATGTAACCCATCATTGTTCTTCCCCCTTCCACGTGTTTACTTCCCATGTGCACACGCCCTTGGGAACAGTTACCAAAAGATTTGGGCCTTTTGTGCTACCCACACTCTTCTCCCTCTGCTCTTATTTGAATTCACTGAGCACTAGCTCCACGTGCTATGCTCCAACTCCTCTTCAACCAGGGTATTTATTATCTTCTCTACCTCCCTTGTTGCCTTCTCATTCACCTCCTCCTGAGTGAGCTTGGGCATATCTGGCTCCTTGGTACTAGCCCCTTCACTCCTCTCTTCGTTCCGCACACCTTCCTCCCTTTGGGAGCCCTTCCTCCTTACAAAGATGAAGGCATCATTTGTATCCTCTACTTCCTCTCCCTCTGAGTCATGGACATCAATTGGCTCTTGATCCACCTCCAACTCTTCCCCTTCATCATCATCCTTCTCGCCTACATAGGTGTTCAGGTCATCTATATCTTCAGACCCTTGTTCCTTCGTTCCTTGTTCTTCTTCCCTTGCAGAAAACTCCGGAGTCAGGGATGTTGTCTTTTCTTCATCTGAAGGTTCTTCAAAAGATGGTGGCTTCACAGGCTCCAGGGTCTTTTCCCTGACCACCATTCTCCTTTTCTTCCAGACATAGGTACTTGGCCCTGCAGGTACCTACATTCTACCTTTCCACTACCCCTTGTTCTTCCTCTTCTTATTCTTTCTCCTTGCACTTTGGCGCTGGCTTCTTCCTTCCCATGGGGTCATCTAGGATGGATATTTCATTCTCTACGTACACCCTTTTCAAACTTTGGCCTTATGAGCAAGTAGATCCTAGACAGCAACACTCTTAGCAATCAGGTAAGGTCAGCAGCCTTACGATGTGCACATCCTATGACATGTACCTTTCAACGTATGCGTGCTTCCCTAGGTAGACCAGCTTCTTTCTCATTTCTCCGTGTTCACTGTCAAGGGTGGACAGGTCAAGTTTTAACTTCTTCGACTCCTTATACATGTTCACTCCCGCCTAGAAAAATTGGGTTGTAAATGAGAAGGGGAGTTTGCACCAGGGACTCCAACTGTCATCCACCAAGATGAATCTACCAATGCAGAAGTGCTGGTATACCGCGAACTCTTCCTCTCCTTCAGTCACGTAGGGAGTTGCTCAGGGATTCACCATTCAGCCCCGAAAAAATTCCTAAGGAATGTGTACCATTTATCCAAGCGTGCCTTATGTACCCCTATCATTGACTCACAAGTATACTTCTGGAACCTATCCGCAGGCAAAGGGTCTTCATCGAGGTACTCCCATACAAACTTATCAGATGCATCCAACACCCTGATTTTTGAGAACACAATGGTTAATAAAATGTTCCCAAACAATATCTTTCCTCCATTTTCCATGCTGCTTATGATCTCGTCTGCTATGTACTAGGAGATATTGTATACAGTGCCTTCCACGACCTTCTTGCAGACATTCAACTAGGGATTTCTCACCTGGGTCCACCTCTCTTGTCCATTCAACTTGGAAACGAGGTGCATGCAGCCATTTTCATCACCGGATCACTGATATCCGCAACATCATAGTACCTTGATCCCTTCTTATAATCCTGGGATGCAATGGTTTCTTTAATTGCCTCCTCGTCCTGGAGGTCATCTATGATCGCGTCCCCTTTACAGCTTAGGCCTGTAAAGTGTGAGATTAACTGGGGAGTTATGCACATTTTGTGCCCTGCGAAGTAGAAGAAATCTTCGTGTACGCACGTAATTAACCATTGGTACAGGCACTCAATGCTTCCCAAAGTATGGAAACTCGTAAAGCTGGAGAAGCCCTACCTTCTCCATTTTCACCTTGACTACATCGCTGTAGATCAGCATCCCATCATGTGTTCATTTGTTTTTGGGGTGCACCAGCTCCAGCCATTTCCTTCACAATTATACTTGACCGGTGATTGTAATCAATCACGGTCATCTATCTTATGTGGGACTCCCACTCTTGTCCCTAGAAAAACCCCATCCGGGTATTGCATCTCTAAGTACCATTCCTCATTGGTATCCAAGGGGATTTCTTCTTCTTTCTTCTTTCCTTTTCCCTTACCCTTTCCCTTCTTGGATTGTACTACAGGCTTATCAATTGGTTTTGTGGCTGTCATTTTACCCTTTTCTTTCATTCCCTGGTTACTTTCGAGTTGTCTAAGAGTTTTCTTCGTGCGCCCCGTGCCCTAGAGCACAAACCCTAATCTCTGATTTTCTTCCTTTGATCACGGCATTCTTTCACAATGTTCCTCACACCCGTGAATCACTTCTGCTCTGGTTTGTAGGTCTGACGGACTGATTACGCATGAGTTTTTGAGATTTTCCTTCGCACAAGTTAGCTCTCAAAACCCTAGCTCTTGAAAGAAAATTGTTCTCCTTGTTTTCGCAAAGTAAAATAATGAACTGCCCATCCTTGTATTTATATCTTTTCCTACTTTTACGCATTAATGGATAGGCTACCTACCACTGTATAATAATATTTAATGCATCATTTTTCAAACAAACCCAACTTCAGCGCTTTTCCTTGCGCGCCCAATCCTTGCGTGAAAATTTTTTCACCTGCATCCAATCTTTACGCGAAAACTTTTCCAACCTTCTGGTGCACAGACAATCCATCTTGATAGAAGACTCTTGCACACGTGTTACCAGATCCAAAGGCACCTCTTCCATCCTCATGATTCTTTCTTTCGCCTACCTCATGTTTTTGCACTTTTTCTCCTTGTACGTGGATTTCCAATGTAACCTTATTTTGCCATCCATCTGCCTTCTTTTCTCCTAATGCATCTTTTCAACAGGGCCAGTTCGAATGGTCTACCAACCCAATCCTCCTACAGAATATCTTCATGCCTCTCTTTATCACCTTACCCCACACTAAAATCGATGTGCGGTCCTCTGTGCATTCATAAGTCAAAAAGTAATAAGGTTACCGGTGCCCAAGGTGAAAAACAAGACAACAACGCGAAAGGGAAAAACAAGAAAGGAAAAGCATAAAAGGAAATTCTAAACTAACTGGCAGAACTGCCTTATTTACAAACACCAAGAAGCATTATTTATAGTAGGGCTTCAGCCTACTCCCATTGAAGTGTCTAGGTAATTTTGTTCCATCCAGCGCTTGTAACTGGCACGCGCCCGAATCAAGGATGTATGAAATTACATAAGGACCCAACCAATGCACCTTCAACTTTCCAGGATGGTGTAGAAATTTTGAATCATATAGCAATACCATCTGGCCAACCTCAAACTGTTTGCTTTTAATGTGGTGGTCATGTCATGCCTTTTGCTTAGCTTTTTCAGTTGTTTGGCTCCATCTTACTAGTGAGAGCCTTTCATCCAACTTTATCAATTCATCAATTCTTTCTTCCAGTGCTTGTTCATCGTCCAACCCTCCTGCGCGCGCTATACACAGAGATGGTAACATGAATTCAACTAGCAAAATAGCCTCCGCGTTGAACACTAGTTGAAATGGTGTGGCCTTGTTCAACCTTTTATACGTTGTTTTGTATGCCCAAAGAACTGCTGATACTTTTTCATCCCAATCCTGCCTACCCACATCACATATCTTAGTCAATGTGTGACTAAGGATTTTGTTGAATGCCTCTGCAGTCCCATTTTCCTGAGGGTGATAAGGGGTAGTCTTATGATGGGCTACCATGAATTCTTCTAATAGAATCCTGATTGTTTCATTTAAGAAGTGAGTGCCCCTATCACTTGTTAAACTTAATGGGAACCCATACCTACTGATAATGTTCTCCCACAAAAATCTAGTATTCGTGGTTACAGTGCAATCCTTAGTGGGCATAGCCTCTACCCACCTTGTTAGATAATCAGTACAGGTAATTATATACCGTGAGTTAGTCCTCCACACAGCTGGTGAGATTGATCCGACAAAATCTATTGCCCAATTTTCAAAAGGTTCCGCGCTGGAGATGGGGCACAAGGGCATCTCATCCCTTTTTCCAAGTTTTCCCAGGTGCTGGTAGTGGTCATAGGCCTTGTAAAACTCAATACAATCCTGGTGAATCGTCTCCCACCATAGTCCAGTGAATAGGATCTTGCACGTGGTTGTGTTCCCCCATAGTGTCCTCTGGAAATCCCACCATGGGCTTCTTCTATTATATCTACATGTTCATGTTCTAATACACACCGGTGGCCCATCTTATACAAATCCTCATTGATCAACATGAAGGGCACTGCGCGTATGGCTAAGATTTTCCTTTCCAGAGCAGTTCATCCCTTTGGGCACCACACCTTCCTTGAGAAAGACAATAATGTCTTCTAATTCTGAGGGCACATGCCGCAACATGAATAGTTGTGCATCCGGAATGGTTTCCTTGATACTTTGCATTTCCTCTCATGAATCAATCCTTGATAAATGATCTGGCCCACAATTGTTCTTTCCCGGTTTTACCACCACTTTGAATTCAAATTCCTGAAATAAAAGTACCCAACGGCATATGCACCCTTGCAACACTACTTTGTTTACTAGATACTTCAAGGCCATATGGTCAATGTAGAATATGAAGGGAGTTACTAGCAGATATTTTCTGAATTTTTGGAGCGCGTAGATCATTAACAATGCCTCACACTCGGTCATTGTATAATTTTGTTCTGCTGGTGTCAACTTTCTACTTGCAAAACACAAGGGATGATCAACAATCCCCTCTCCTGGTTGAGCAAGAATGGCTCCCATTTTTGTACCAGAGGCATCCACGTGGACATGGAAAGGTTTATCCCATGATGGGAATTGTAGAATAGGTGTGGTGATAAGCATTTCTTTTAGAGTGTTCAAATGCCCTCTGTTGCGCCTCTCCCTACTGAAAGGCATTCTTGTGTCTGAGCAATATCTCCAAAGGTGCGGCGATCTTGGCATATCCCTTAATGAACTTTTTGTAGTACCCAGTGTGTCCAAGAAATCCACACACAGCGCTTTGGCTGGTAGGTTCCCTTAACCCTACAATAACTACAACCTTCGCGGGATCCACCAGTAAGCCCTCTTTACATATGATATGCCCCAACAACGTTCCAAAAGGAGTTGCAAAGATACATTTCTTGATGTTGAGGGAGATCCTCAACTGCCAACATCTTTCAAACATCAACCTCAAGTTATCACAATGGTCCCTTACCAATCCATACACTGTCTAATCATCCAAACATACCTGAAGGAACTTGTGGATGAAGTCCTTAAATGCTTGTACCACTATGCGTGAAAATACTATGGGCGCATTCTTCAGCCCAAAGAGCATGACTGTATAAGCAAAACTTCCCCACTCGGTGGTGAAAGTTGTCTTTTCTTGGTCTTCCTTGGCAATCCTTACTTGGTGATATCTCGAGAATCCATCTATAAAGGAATAGACCTCGCACCCAGCAACTCCTTCCAAAATATCTTTAGTAAAGGGGGTGGGAAAAGGATCTATGATACAAACAGTGTTTAATTCCCTGTAATCCACACATCCTAATCAGCCCATCCTTCTTTATACTGATCACCATTGGATTTATCCAATCTGATTCCTCCATATCCTCAATGATACCAGATGCTATCATCTTTTCTAGCTCTTCTTTAACCCTTACGCGCATGTTGGGATTCATCCTGTAAGGCCTCTTCCTAACCGGGCGTGCACCATCTTTCAACTTTATCCTCATCTTCCCTAATGAATGGTGGACGCCTTTCAACACATGGTATCCACGTGGGAATAAATCCTCAAATTCACACAAGATATCAATGATCTTTGATACTTCCTTGTCCAACCAGTAGTCCCCAATGATAGCTTCCTTGGGCTCCCCTTCCGAGCTGATGTTAACTTTCTTGGTTTTGAGTGGTTCATGATACGCACACACACATGCATCCACATTGTTAACTACTTCACGTGCCCCAACCAAATGGTCGACATTCAGGCTTTCCATCTCCTCTCCATCAACAACATATACCATCTTTCCTTTCTCCTTTTCAGCACACACGCGCTCGAATTGTATGTCTTCTGGTTCCTCCTCTTCAAACCATGCTTCTAAGCTAGGTCCACCGAGTAAGTCTACTAACCTATTTTCTGCCATGGCACAATCCCCCAGAGTGAGGCACTCTATAGTTTGTAATGCCTCATCAACTGGTTGCTTTATACTTCGGTACTCGAATGTGTGAACCAAGTTAGCTGCTAATTCCTGCCAATTTCCTGATTGGCGGCGTGTTTCAGAATGGATATACCAAGTGCACGCACAACCTTGTAGTGTCGAATATAGCTTTTTCACCCAAAGGGAGGGTGGTAAAGCTTCCGCACCTTCTCCCCAACCCCTCTCACATGCCTGGATGTGGGAAGAGGTGGGTCCGTTTCCATTGTAATCCTTGATAGAGGTGGGTATGTTGCTTTTCAAGAATCAGACAGTGGCCATAAATCAAACTTCATGCCATTCCAACAAGTTCCCACTATTTACGGCCCACCACCTTACTGATGTGCCTATCAAAACATAACCTAGCATACTTCATCACTCGTCCTCCTTCCAATGAGCTTCCATCTCTCTCAAAAAGACCTCAGGGTATGCATCCCCAGAATACTTGGTTATTTCCTTCCCTCCCAGGCACCGAACTATACGTGCTGTTGTTACCTTGGTTACTGATCCTTTCATATGTTGCCCAATTAATTCATAAGTCCCATGCACCCAATTATCGCATTCTATACTAGTAGTATCACTAATAGATTGAGCATCATCAAACTAGATGACTCCTTCTATAGGGTGGATGATCTTTGGATCTCTTATAGAGCACACATATATTCTATCCAGGACTTCCTCCCCAAGGGGTTCAGTAGAGGAGGTGGACTTCCCATCAACCAGTGGTATAACTACCCACTCTTCCTTGTTTTCAAAGCTTATGTACCTCTTGTTAAACCAGAGATCTGCATTATTCTTATAACACCACGGGTGCCCAAGTAGAGCTGGGAAATTATCTCCCTCGGCAAGTTCCAAGACTTCAAAATCCCCAGTGAACCTAGTCCCCTGGATGGTAATGGTCACATCCTTCAAGACACCTATGGGCATTGCCTTTGTCTTATTTTCCATATACAACACATTTGAAGATGGCTATAATATAGGTCTTCCCATTTGATGCCAGGCATCCAGAGTGAGAACATTAACCTTTGTGCCTGTGTCAATGAGGATGTTGCTAAGAAACCATCCATCCACTACTGAGTTCAGGGTAATCTCTTTGTCATAATCAAGGCTGTGAGGTGGGAGGTTTGCATGCATGATCTGCCTTTCATGTTCTTCCCTGGCGCGTGGCACCTTTTCTCTCAACCATGCCCCTAGCAGGGGAATAATATTCTCCTACCTCAATAGTTTACACACCTCCTTAACATCATCCAAGTTATCCCTTGGTACTTCTATGGTTCTCCTTTGCTTATCCTTTCTAGTTTTCTCTTTTAAGAATTAGATCTCCCCTTGTAAACTTTGAATTACGTCTATGGTTTCCTGGTAGACTTTTTTCTGGTGAGCTGGGTTTAGATACTTCCCATGTATTACTTCTTCTCTCGAAACTAGAGGTCTCTACCTAGGCGCTTCCCTTGTGCGCATGGATTCTGCCCTTGTTGTTACCATAACAAGCTCTAGTTCTGATTCACGTATTACTCACGGAAGCCATTGTGCATCATCCTTCTTAATACTCACCATGGCAGCACCCTTATCCTTCTGGTACTACTGACTCATATGTTCGTATAACTCTGGGCACTCTTCGTACTTATGTTTTTTTCCACACCAAGGGCATTGTAGAGCATCTGGACATTCGCACTTATAATGGTCTTTGGCTCCATAATTAAAACACGTCCCACGTGGGAACTCACTTCTTCCTCCGTGGTTACCATGACCAATAAATCCTCTGTGAAACTCTCTTCCACGCGCATCTCCATCTCTACGCTCTTCATACCAACATTCATCCCCTTTGGAACTACTGGCAATGCTAGTCTGGTGCACACCAAGATCAATTGCCTCATGAATCTGGTCAATCAATCTATAATCCTTAGCGTCATGTGTGGTTAAGGTACATATTTTGCAATAACAAGATACATTTTTATGGATCACGCACTGCAACAGGGGGCACCTACTTGCATCATGGTCCTCGTGACATATTTCGTAGTTTACTGCTATGACGCGTACCACCTTCCGAGTACATATCCCACTATTATCCTTCATGTGCCCTTCTACATTATAATTCATGCACCACATCCCTCTGTGAATCTCTAGAACTATGTTGGTGGATAATTTCTCCAATTGCTTAGTCATGGCAGAAATATGAGCCTCCAGAAATGGGCTAACACCAGTGTCAACACTACCAACTACCTCAGTGCGTAAAGTAGCTTCCAACGCTTCACGTGGGTCCGTGAATGTTTTATGAGATAAAGCCCTCCTAAAGGGTGTGATCAACCCTCTGACAAACCACTGAGCATCTTGTGAAGGGTTGATATCATAAGACAGTTTAGACTATAGAGTTTTAAAACATGCATCATATTCCCACACGCTCTCTGCCATTCCCTGCTGGATTTCTTTTAGAGAGCTAATGCTCTTCTGTTCAAACTCAGGTTTTTGGAATTCCACCAAGAATGCATTTCTCAACGTGGTATAATCCAAAATAGTCTAATGAGGGTCATAATTTCTATACCAACTATGCACGCATCCTTACAAGGTTGTCGTAAATTGACTGGCCTTTCGATCCTAGGTCATGATTCCCTTCGTGCACCATAGCAGCTCACACTTATGCACATATTCCATGGCATCTTCTATCCCAATGTAATCTGGTAAGTGTAGAGACATCTTGAGAAATACTTGAGGAGGTGACTAAGGCCCTTTCCCTCCTGATCTAGTCCCTTGGTTTCCTCCAATGTTTCCTCCTTTGTCGGATCCACTAGATCCTGAGCCACCATACTCCACCACTTCCACCTTCAGATCCTCCTTTGTTAGGTACAGGGCCTGTGTTTGTCATGCCAAATGCTCCCATCATCCCGCTAAATTACACACTGACAATAGTTTGTGAACTAACACCACTTCCTAGTTGTATTTCCCCCACCACTTCCTAATGTGCTTCCTAAACCAGCTGTATAACGTGCCTTGTCCAAACATTCCACCAAATACTGGAATAGTGTGTGAAGCCATAGAAGTCCCAAACGAGAAGTTGTATCTTCTAGGCACCGATCGATTACTACCATTGATATCGAATGGATCAACTGTACTTTACCCTCATGTTCAAACAAACCAAGTGCCAAGGTTTTTGTCGCTAGGTGGGGTTAGATGCATGCACCAACGACTCTTCTCTCCTCTATGTGATGGACTCTCATCAGAAGCCGCAAGGTTTTCTCTACTCACGCTTACCAAGATGGGGTACCATAGAACTTTTCAGGATCCACATCCTCTATGTGAACCTCAACTCCTTTCCACCATGTCTAGCTCCATAGCCCACTTGTAATCCTACACTATCTATCAATCTCCTTTTCATGTGCTTCGTTATACTTGAGCCATCTCTCCTCCTTTTCCTTTTCATTCGTTATATCAGCCATCCTATCCCCAACCTAGCTTCCTTTCCAAGTTCTCAGAGTGGTTTAGTTAGCCTTAGGAAATGCCTCTAAACCCATGGTTACCATAAAGATTTTGATTACATAGGGGAATATCACGTAGAAATGATCCTCTGGGCTCTCACAAGAACTCAAACTCAGCAACTTCTAGACAGGAATACGTGGAAATGGAATATTCCATAGTGTAACTAGTTAATACTCCCTTCCACCAATGATTTATAGCACATGGGTCCACGTTAGATCAGCATCTTACAAGTTTTGATATGTTTCTTGGGTCCAAGGGTGTGACTTATGATGCCACCCTGATCTAGATGTATAAGCCGAGAGCCATTCAAATAACTCTACTGGGAAACAACAAAAGAAGGTTTCATACAACTCATGATAAAGAGTGTCCTTCCACACATCTTCGCGTATCAAACCTAAATCTGGTACTGAATCTCTAAGTGAATTCATCCTCCATGCTCTTAAACCAATCTTTAACACCTTCAAGTGTTAAGCTCTCTACCATCACTTTTTGCACATATCATGATGGTATACCATGTTCCACTACAACTTCGAAAAGAGGTCCCGGCAACGGAACCAAGATGTAGTCATTTTTTCACCCCACCAAGAACAAGGGAACCTCATGCACGTGCTGGCCTATCACCCGATGAGCACTGGGTGCTCACCCGAGGCATGCGTGAGAGGGAGCTCGAGTCTCTCTTTTATGTGAGTCTAGCGGAAGGCATAGTTCATGATTCAGACTTACTGATTTAACAGACGATGAAGAATCTATAGAGCTCATGACGGCTTCTACACCCCTTCAGTCATAACAGAAACAAAGCATGCGCAATAGGAATAATAGAACCAAGAAGTTGTAAATCCACAAATAAACTTAATCATTCTAGTAAGGTCCATGATTATACAAGATCAAATGTAGAGTAAAAACATACAGACTAATACAAAAGGAGATCTTAATATAAACATTATGGTAACTTTATCATATTCATCCATAGTCTTGCTACAAAGTATCACAAAGAGACAGACCATATTCATGTGCCATATCTAGATCCATACATGTATTCCCATAAAACCAAAAATTTGCATTCCCCATTTTCCCCATTACATCTTTACTGGAATCCTTTACCCATTTTCATCCCATAGTTCTCATAGTAATTCTGCAGAGCCCCATTACCTCACTTTTGTCTCTCTATTCTTCACCAAGGGCGTGTGTATAAATAGGCATCTAAGCTCTAACAAACTCGTTTGTAGCCTCAGATCTGGCCCCAAGTGTCAAGGTGTGGGTCACCCCAGGCACCTGCCTCTCCATGTCATGATTATCTTTTTGGATCTTCCTATCGCAAGGTATATTCCTTCCAGAACACCCTATCACCAGGCTGGAAATTTATCCAAATGGAACATGTTCTTCATGCGTCCTTCCCAAAAGGCCAAAAATTGCTAAGTCCCAAATTGTTCTTCACGTAGCATGTGCGTGCTTCGTTCTTTAAGAAGCCTTTTGAGCTCTGACTTGTGCACCTTCACTTGGGTGCTTCCTCCAGCCATACACGCCTATGCGCCCTTAAGATTTGGAAGCTATAATAGGGGCCCAACACCAACAGAAGTGGATTATAGATCCAACTTCTATTTTTCCAATGGCTTCAATAGCATATCCACAGGGTTCTTCTTTCTATGAATTTTATCCAAATTCAGTTTCCCATCCTCCAATACCTGTTGTATGAAGTGATATCTCAACTGAATTTGTTTCGTTCTAGAATGAAATGCTGAGTTCTTTTCCAAATGAATTTCACTTTAACTATCATTGTACAATCTGAAATCCTCTTTCTCCTTTTCTAAATCTTCCATGAACCTTCTCATCTATATGATCTCCTTGCTAGCTTCTGTAGCTGCAACATACTTAGCCTCTGTAGTAGACAGGGCCACAACCTTCTTTAATCTAGAAATGCAGCTAACTTTCATTCCACCTACTGTGAAAACATATCCAATGGTGCTCCTCTTTCCATTCAAATCACCAGTCATGTCTGAATCCACATATCCATATAAAGAATTATATGAACCTCCATAGCATAACTACATGTCAGATATCCCTCTCAAATACTTGACAATTCATTGGACTGCTTTCCAATTCTCTTTACATGGATTAGCCATAAATTTTCTCATAACTCCCACTACTTGTATAATGTATGTTCTAGTATAAACCATAGCATACATCAAACTCCCAACTATTGAAGCATACGGAACTCGTTCCATGTACTCAACATCCTTGTGTGATGTAGGACACTGATATTTTCTCAATTTAAAGTGTCCAACCATAGGTGTACTTATAGGTTTTGAATTTTGCAAATTAAACCTTTGCAACACCTTATTGATATAATTCTCTTTAGATAAATAAAATTTCCTATTTTTCCTATCTCTATGAATTTGCATGTGAAGGATTCTCTTTGCATATCCCAAATCCTTCATTGCAAATGTGTGAGCTATCTTTTCTTTAAGCTCGCCAATTTCCTACATACTAGATCTTGTAATAAGAATATCATCCACATACATTAAAAAAATAATATAGCTCCCATTTCCAATCATCTTGAAATAAACACAATGGTCAGATTCACATCTCAAATAACCATGCTCATACATGAAACTGTCAAACCTCATATATCATTTCCTTGGAGCTGGCTTGAGCCTATATAGGCTCTTTTTCAATCTACACATAAATTTCTCCTTACCCTTGACTGCATACCCAAGCAGCTGATTCATGTAAATCTCTTCCTCTAAATCACCATGAAGAAATTCCGTCTTCACATCAATTTTCTCTAAATGCAAATCCTCTACTGCAACTAAACTCAATACAGTATGAATAGAAGTCATCTTTAAAATAGGATAAAAGATTTAACCAAATTCAATACCTGCTTTATGTGCAAATCCCTTTACTACAAGCCTTGCCTTGTATCTCTTCTATCCACCCTCTTCATCCTATATCCTGTAAGCCCACTTGTTTTGTAATTCTCTTTTACCTACTGACAACTTAACCAAATTCCATGTCTTGTTTTTCTCTAAGGATTCCATCTCCTCATTCATGTCATGCTCCCATTTCTTGTGGGATTTATCCTACATTTATTCTTCAAAGCTTTCTAGTTCACCACTATCATTCAATAATAAATAAGACAATGAAGGTTAAAATATTTTTGGAGGTCTACTTACCCTTTTTAACTTTCTCACTAAGATTTGGGGTGTAGAAGGATTAATCTTCTCATCCTATAGATTTCTATCTACTTCTGACAGTGACCGACACCGGTCACCTTCTATTAACACCAGTTCAGCTAACTGACGTTGGCCTTTCTCTTCTATAACTGATGCCGATACATGGGACTGATGTTGGTCAGGGGTAAACTGATACCGATTACTGTGTAAACCTATAGGCATTAATTTTAAATCTGACATTTCATTTTCATCCACAAATTTCTCCACCAGATCACCTTTGGGTACCAAAACTTGATCCCTATATATTCTCTTTTCATTCCAATCAATGTCACGACTCCTAATTATCTTAAAACCTTCTAAATCCCAAAACTAGAATTCGAAATCACCAGAGCCATAACTAATGAAAATACATATTTTGGATTTAGCATCCAATTTATTTCTATTTTCCATATCAATATGCAAAAAATATTCTGAGCCAAATACTCTAAGAAAAGAAAGATTTACCTCTTTTCAATTCCAAGCTTCTTCTGGTATTCCACCATCCAGTGCACTTGAAGGTCCACGGTTAATTAAATAAACTGTTATGTCTACTGCTTCCACCCAAAACTATAAGAGAAATCCAACATGTATCCTCATGCTTCTAACACGTTCCATGATTGTCCTATTCATTTTTTTTGTAACACCATTCTCCTGTGGTGTTCTAAGAACCATCCTTTCTCTACCTATTTCATTTACTGAATAGTAATCATTGAAAGCCTTTTTTCAGTACTCACCATTATTGTCAAATCTAAGGCACTTTAAATTTGAATTTTATTCATTTTCCACAAGGGAATTCTATCTTTTAAAAGTTTCAAAAACATCATATTTACGTGTAATACAATAAACCCATACCTTTCTTATGACATCATCAATGAAAGTAACATAGTATTGGGATCCTCCATGAGAAGATACCTAAGTTGGTCCCCACACATCTGAGTGTACAAGCTCCAATTTATGATTCTTCTTTGTTTCCCCAACTTTGAAAAATCTCACTCTCTTCTACTTTCCAAAATAAAATGTTCATATAAATCAAGATCTACATGTTTCATATCTGATAACTTACCCTTTGCCTTTAAGATTTGCATTTGATTTTCACTCATATGGCCTAGCCGATTGTGCCACATGCTTGTATCTAAATTTGAAGTAGATATATCAGAAAATGAATCAGTAATATAGGTAGATAAATACAATGATCCTACCTTCTTGCATCTTTCTACAACAAGAGATCCCTTGGTAACTTTCCAATATTCATCTGTGAGTGTAACCATGCAACTAGTTTCAAACAATTGTCCTACAGAAATTAGATTTCTTCCAAGGCTTAGAACATGCCTCACATATTTCAATATCCATTTATTTCCATTATCCAATTTAAGATTAACTTCACCTATACCAGTAATATTGCATGGTTCATCATCTCCTAGATAAACATGCCCAAAATTACCTATGACATAATCTCTGAAATAACCCTTATTAGGGGTTACATGGAAAGAAGATCCTGAATCTAAAACCCAAGACTAAATTTTATTAACCAAGGATAGAATTATGAAATCTTGCATTACCTCTTTTTCAGCAACATTTTCCTCTTTACCTTTCTCTAGTACATTCTCTTTGTTTTCATTAAACCAACAATCCTTCTTTGCATGTCCTTTCTTTCCACAATTCTAGCAATTTATTCCTCTACCTCTGGATTTAGATCTGCAATTCTTAGACTTTTATTTCCCATTATTATTTCTCTTGTATCTCTCCTTCTACCTTCCCCTTCTGTCTACATTCAAATCATTCCCAAATGATTATTCTCTTATACTTTTCATGTATATTTCTTCACTCAGGATTATACTAACCACATCATCAAAATTTAAAACATTAGTATCAGACGTTGTATTACTAACAACCATTACCAAGTTATCTCAACTATTTGGCAAAGAGAATAATAATAAAAGTTCTTTCACTTCATCCTCAAATGGAATACTAACTGATTTTAATTGATTTAAAATAGACCGTAAATCATTTAAATGACGTGATACAAATCCACCTTCTTGCATCTTTAAATTAAACAATTTTTTCATCAAATAAACTTTATTTGAAGCACTAGGTTTTTCATACAGATTTTCTAAAGATTTCATCAACTCTACCATAGATCTTGATTTGGTAATATTCGAAGCCACAAATGCTGCCAAGCTCAATATTATAGATCCTAGAGCCTTTCTATCAATCATTTTTCATTTTTCATCAGTCATCTTTGCAGGTTTTTCCTTCTCATCCAATGGTAAGTATAGATCTTTGTGATATAGATAATCCTCCACCTGTATCTTCCATAATTGATAATCACAGATGTAAAAATTTTCTACTCTGAATTTGCTTTCATCTCTCATTGATTTTCTCCCACTCAATCATAAATCCATCTGTGAGTAAATTTGTCAACACACACAAATCTCAAACAAATAAACTCAGATACCATTTGTTGGGGTTAGCACACCAGTTTTACAGATATATTAATTGTATCTAAGCATAAAATAAATCAATACGAAAATAAGCAAGAAGAAACAATACACAAGATTTAACGTCATTCACCCAGTGTGGGATATGTCCACCAAGAATAGCCAATTTATTATTACAAAAAAAATATAATGAAGATTTGCAATCTCCCACACCTTCTTGGATGTCCAGTACTTTCTTCTCTATAAATTTCTATTTTTCTCTCTAAAGGAAACTTCTCTTAATTCTCAAATGAGTTCTATCTCTGCTAACCCTAGCTTTATGCTTATCTATGCATCTACAATCTTAGGGAACTTTAGCTATGTAATTACGACCATTAGATTCACTTTATAACTAAATATAGATCTAATTCCCACAACTTAATTATAGTAGTCACACACAGGAAACTAACGTTGGTTAGCCTTAACTGATACTAGTTCCTCCTTGTCTGACCGATACAGGTCCCCGAGTTACCAAAAGTGGTTACTATGTTTTCCTGCAAGTTTTGTAAAAGCATGCCAAGTGAAGAAATTAAGCTCCACAACTCAACAAAAAAATTCAATTTCATAAGGAGGACTCTCACTTGGATCATGCAAAAGGGAAAAATCTATTACTTCAAAATACTATAATTTCAAAATAATATAAAGCTTCTATAATTATTATGGATGATCTCCCTCCTTTGAAGGAAGAGAAATTAACATGGACCCACTAAAAGGTAAAACACCATAGGTCTCGGCTGAGAGACCTACTTTTGGAATAGTTGATGAATGGAGTGCAACTGTAAACAAAAAATTACCTCAATATCTTACTTAACAAAAAAATCATATGAGCTACTTATGAATACTATGAAATATGTACCTGTAACTCAAGAAAATACACTTAATTTCATGCCTCCTCAGGCATCATATTCAAATACATAGGCATCACAAGCATAGGGTCATGCAAATGAAGCCTCCTCAATTCCTTAAGGGCCCCCAAGAAAAGAAAAAAGGATGAGGGGATCAATCTCACATGAAAAATTAGGACTTGGTCCAACATTGGGCCATGTAATTGAAGAAGAATATGATGAGCCTAAACTTAGCCACTTTGTGAGGGGAAAAAACTGAATTTGAAATTTCTACAACTGAGGAAATTACAAGTGCAACTATCTTTAGAGATGTTGTAATTCTTGAAGTGCATGCTAAAGAGGTTGAAGGGCTTGAAGTATTGGTTTTAACTCCACCCTTATTAGTCCAAGAGGTTATAATTGCACAAATTAACTAGGATAAACATATTGAGGAAGATGAAGTGGAGAATATTAAGTCATAAAAGGTATATCACCTTCAGGTTTTATTTGATATATTGCAAGGCCTAGGAAAATATATGGGAGCTGATTTTCCTCTGCAAGATAGTGAAAAAATAAGTACTCTGAAAATGCCAATTGGTGAGAAGGGTGATGATTCTACATTTTATCAACAACCCGCAACTGAAGCATTTTAGGTGGAGACATTTTCCTCAAAGGAAATTTTATCATAAGCAAATTATCCTAAAGTGGAGACAACCCCAAAAAATCAAGAATAAGAAAAATCCAAGTGACCCTCTTGAAAATGAATTGGAGGATATTGAAATAGAAATAACAACTCATGAAGTTGTTGAGGGAAAAGAAGAGGAAAATTTTAAAAATAAGGATGAACAAGAAGAAGATTCAATTTAAGAAGTGGCTCCACCAAAGGAGCCTGAGGATAATATTGAAGGGACTAGGACAATTGATGCAAATATTGCACAACCAGACCTTGAGTAAGTAAAAGAGAGTGTGGAAACTTCACAAATTTAAAATCTTACTCTTGATGTCACCCCCTTTATTTTACATAAAATTTTGATTTCCCCAAACACTTCACAACAACATCCATAAACACAGAAAGAGGGGAACAAGCTAACTGCAGCATGGATGGGAGTATCCCTTACAAAGAGATAAAATTTGAAGATCTGGCTAGAGGTTTTCAACATTGAAAATATTCTCTTCTCAAGACATCCCAGGTCCCCTAAAAAGGACATAATTCTATCAAAAATCATAGTGGGCTCTCAAGGAGAAAGGTTTATAGAGGTGTAAAATACCAAGGGTGATATTTTAAGGAGTGAGGCTACTCCTAATGATTTTTAAATCACACAAATCCCCTTGGGGAAACCTAACACTGAGGGTTTAAAGCATGAATTCTTAATTACCATGGGAGGTATATTTCAAAAGATTGACAAAGATAAATATACAAAGAAAAAAATTGGAGAAGGTTGATATTTTATCAACCTATGTGAAAAAATGGTTACAATCCCTACTAGAAGTAAAGACATTATTATAGCTATAACCCCTAATTTATTGTTGACTGTAGATGATTCAAAGTATAGGGTGAATGCAACCAAAAAGTGGAAAGAAGAGATTATTAGAAAGGAAGCAGGGCCCTGAAGAACATTGTGGAATTCTATAAACATGTGTCTGATAAGATAGAAACAACTAATGAAAAAATAGTGAAATTTTGGGACGTGATTGAGTACTAAGATGGATTAATTCCTAAGCTTGAGAAAATAACAGCCATAGATAATCAATTAGTTGAATAAGAAGGTATTTTCTCTCCATATTATAGGGGTAGGAAATATGAATATTAAAAATCCATCAAGATGAGAATAAATAATTAAAGAGGAAGCATAATTAAACTCCATGTCATGAAGGATAAGTATGGAAAAAACATTGATGACTTGGATTCCAAATTTTAAAAGATACTCCCAATTCAGGATACAAATACTCCAAGAGCTACATATGAGCTAGAAAGCTGATATAAATTCTTCAGCAACATATTGGGGTGAGCTGGATTCTTCCTTATTTTTAATTTATGCTTTTATTTATAAATTCATTCATTTGGAAGGAAATATAAACTAGTTGGCCAAAAGGGAAAAGAAAAGGAAGGCGATTTTTGATGAATTTGAAAATGTTCTATCTGAGTAGGACATAGTATTTATTTATCATATTAGGCTAGAAGAGGATCCCCTTCAGGAGATCTGTAGAGGATTAGATGCATATGTTGAAAATTTGGAAAAGAAAAAGGAGAATGAGAGAATCAACCTTGATTCTTCTTAGTTTCCCCTTGCATTTCTTCTCCTCCTCTACTTTTCACTCTTTATTATTTCCACCTTTTTGTTTATTAAATAATATATAGGTATTAAAGTGATGCATACAATCAAGAAATACAACATAAGAACATTAACTTCACAGGATGTACTCATTGCATATACATGAAATTAAGTGGGGAATTTATAGGGGCCTATCACTTGGAAAATATAAGAAAAACATACATAGGAAATTGTGATCAATAACTCACTTATGAAAATTTATAGATTCCCCTGGGAAATGGGAAGGGGAGAAAGAATATAATTTTATCAAAGTTCAAATTCTCTATTTTCAAGAGCACCAAGGACGTATTGAACAACACATGCAAACCCATGAGACATTCCCTTAGCCATAAGTTCATAGATGCTCACCCTTGGCACATCCATGATATGATTTAAATCATTTTTCTTCTCAAAGGAGGTGACCCACTCCATAGAGTTTGCTCCACCAGTAAGATATGTTTTGTTCCCAGGATAAACAACAAATTTGGGCATTAAAACTAATTTGGGTTCATCAATAGTTTTGTTGGGAGTTATCCAACATCTATTTGAAGTAGAATCCTATAAATTTGTAGGGGATTATTTAGTTGATTATTTTGTAGCACCTTCTTTAAGGGTGGAAATTATTTTCTCCATTTCATCTAATCATTGAGTAACTGGGACTACAACATTATGGAGCTCACTTGCAAGTTTCACAATTTCATCTTGAGTGAACTCATCCTCCATTACTTTAGAGGTGAAGAAGGCTTTCCAGATAGTCAAGGTTATGTCCTTGACCTCAGGAAAATAATGAAGCAAAATTGTGTCATTTTTTCTCCCTAAACATGATATTTT